>CM038559.1:18052694-18652694 GCA_021527575.1 Ensete glaucum
GTGATCTAAACCTTCCTAGAGAGGCTTCATCTGAGGAATCATTTGCTGAATTTGAACTGCTACTAGGTGAGGTTGACGTTGAACTTGTTGGAGCAGGATTTGTCACTTGATTCGGTGGAGTGACTAGTTTTGCTGGAATACGAATTTGTGTTTCACCTTCATTGATCTCCTAATTCTAACTTGCCCTTTCATCAAATACAATATTTTTATTAATAATAACTTTGCCACTAATAGGATTACACAATCGATATGCTTTGGATTATAAGGAATAACCAATTAAGATGTATTTTTCTGATTTTTCATCAAGCTTATTATGATTTTATGAATTACCAAAGCATAAGCAATACAACCAAAAATTCTTAGATAACTTACAGTTGGCTTTATATGATACCAAGCTTCAAAAGGAGTTCGATTCATAACAGTATTTGTCGGTGAAATATTCAACAAAATATTGTTGTTGCAACTGCTTCTACCCAAAACTGATTCGAAAGATGCTTTCCTTTAAGCAAACTTCTTACCATTTCGACAATAGTTCGATTCTTACATTCAGCTATATCATTTTGCTCCAGTGTATATGGTGTTGTCAATTCCCTATGAATACCATTTTCTTTACAAAAGGAATTAAACTCATTAGACATAAATTCACCACCTCTCTCTGCCCGAAGTATCTTTATGCATCTACCACTTTGCCTTTCTACAAGGACCTTGAATTTTTGAAAGTTGTTAAATGCTTCAGATTTTAATTTCAAAAAATATACCCAACTCATGCGGCTATAATCATTAGTAAATAACAGAAAATATTAACTTTCCCCAAATAATTTTGTATTCATAGGTCCACAAGTCAGTATGAATTAATTCAAGACAATAAGATGCTCTCCATGCTTTTCCAACAGGAAATGGTTTTTTACTTTCTTTGTCATAAATGTATCCTTCACATATATCAATTGTATTGATTTTAGGCAATCCATAAACCATTTCTTTTTTATTTAACAACCTTAAACCCTTAATGTTAATGTGTCCACATCTCAAATGTCATAAATTTGTCTCATTCTTTTGATTTGTAACAATTGCATGTTTCTCAATATTTGAAACATCAATTGGAAACATCTTATTTTGCGTCATGCAAACATTTGCTATAATCAAATCAGATTTCTTATCTTTAATAGTGTATGAACCATCATCAAATATAACTGAATATCTAATATCTATCAATTATGCAACACTCAATAAGGTATATGATAAGCTAGGAACATAGAAAATATTATCAAGGTGTTTTATCTTTCCTTGATTTATCTTCACCTCAATTGTTCATTTTCCTTCTACTTAGATTTGCTTGCTATCTCCAAGCTTAACTTTCAACTTATGAGTTTCATCAATATCTCTAAATATTGATCTTATGCCTGACATATTATTAGAACATCCACTATCTAAAAACCAAATATTATTTGAGATATCATTAACTTGTGAATGAGTAATAAACAACTTACTATTGTCTTCATTTTCCTCCACAGAGCTTGTTTGCTTTTCTCTTTTCCAACAATCTGCCTTCATATGACCAAACTTTTTATAATAGTGATATTGAATTTAACTCTTGTAGTTTTTCTGATCATAGTTTGATTTCCTTTCATCATGTCCATCAAAGTGTCCTCTTCCTCTTTCATTTCCTCTACCACGAAATCCTCCTATGCTACGTCCTCTTTCTGTTGATTTTTTGTCTTCTTTTGAAGTAGAAGACTCTCCCTTAACCCGAAATACTTTTTCCTCATTTTTTTCAAGTAAACTCTTCAACCTTACTTCATGTGCTTGCAAGGAACCCATTAGTTCATCAAATGAATATGTAGATAAGTCCTTTAACTCTTTAATTATGGCAACAACATGATCAAAATTTGAAATTAAACTTCTCAGCACTTTTACAATAATTATTTGATCATGAAGATGTTTACCATATAATTTCATTTGACTAATAATTTCAGTCACTCGAGAAAGAAAATCTTACATCGATTCATTGTTTTCATAAATAAAAATTCAAACTCATAATGAAGGGTGGAGTTTTACCATAATCACCCTTGATGAGCCTTAAAATTCATTTTGAAGTATCAACCAAGCTTGTCTTGAGGTTGTCGCTGATATAATTCTCGAGAAGATTATTTCATGCATAGCTTATTGAATGAAAAACAATGTCTTTAAGTCCTTCTTTCTATTCTCCCTCAGCTTAGTTTCTTCATCTGAATCTGCATATCTATTATCAATCAAGTCCCAAAGATCCTGAGACTTGAATAGAGTCTTCATCTTGATACTTTAAAATTTGTAGGATTTGCCCGAGAAGATGGGAATAAGGGGTTGAGACATAGAATTACCATTAAAAACCATAATGCTCAGTTAAGATTCAAATAAGGCTCTGATACCACAAATGTTGGGGAAGGAGGAGAAAAGAAATGACAAAGAAACATAATACTATGATGTAAATAATGAAAACGCTTTCAATCAAGAAAATGACGTGGTATTAAACAGGAGGTAATCAAACAATTCCAAGATAATCTCCAAATGCACACACTCTCTGCATACTCCTACTTCATGAACTAAGGTCTTATTTATAGGACATAATAGTAAATACTTTACACCACTTCCTTTATCCCACTATCTCACATATGATTAATAACTACCCCCACTAACTCATAAACTACCTGCACAACTCCTAAACATGAGCCACTACTCCTAAATATGTTAACTACCTATGTAATTACCATGAATCAATTCTCAATACCCCCCCTTGATTCATAGTTACATACACTAATTTGTGACATAAAATAAACATGCTTCTGAATTGGAAGTGACTTGGTAAGAATATATGCAACTTGTTCATTCATGCCACAGTACTTCATTGTTATAGCTCCATTTGCTATAAGATCTCAGATGAAATGATAGCGTATCTCTATATGCTTCATTCTTCCATGAAATGTGAGATTTTCTGTCAGTGCAATTGTAGATTTGTTGTCATAAAATATTTTAGTTGCTTCTATTTGTTCTTGAGAAAGATCTTTAGAAAGTCTTCTAAGCCATATAGCTTGACATGCTACTGATGTTGTAGCTACATACTCTGCTTCTGATGTCGACAACGCAGTTGTTGCTTACTTCTTTGAACTCCAAGATATAGCTCCTGATCCAAGGCTAAAAATATTGCCTGAAGTACTCTTTCTATCATCCAAATCTCTTGCCCAATCACTATCAGTAAAATAAATAATTTATATTTAAAAGTATAAGAATACTAGATTCTATAATCTATAGTTCCAGCAATATAATGTAGAATTCTTTTAACAGCTCCAAGATAATGTTTACTTAGACTTTGCATGAACCTAGATACTACACCAATAGAGAAGGTAATATCTGGTCGAGTATGAATTAGATAGATAAAACCTCTAACTAAACTTGTGTAGTATCTTGCATTTATCAAACCTGTACCATCTTCAAGTTTTAATTTCGAATTTACATTCATGGGTGTAGCTAAAGCTTTGCATTTAATCATGTTGGATCTTTTTAGTAGATCCATTACATACTTTCTTTGTGAAATAAAAATTCCATCTAATCCTCGCTTCATCTCCAACCCAAGAAAATAGTGCAGTAAACCTAGATCTGACATTTTAAACTTATTCATCATGCATTTTTTAAATTATGCCATAACTGAGTTAGATGAACCCATATATATAATATCATCAACATAAAGACAAACTATAAGAATATTATGTTCACCTTCCTTCTTTAGATAAAGGATAGATTCATTATCACTTCTTTTAAATCTATTTTGATGAAAATAACAATCAATTTTATTGTACCATAATCTTGGAACTTGTTTAAGCTCATAAAGTTTTTTTTTTAGCTTATATACCTTTTCTTCATGTCTTTTAACTAAAAAACCTTCAGGTTGAGTAACAAAAACCTCTTCTTGTAAATCTCCATTTAAAACGCAGATTTCACATCAAATTGATAAACAGGCCAACTTAAATAAGCAGCTAAAGCCAAAAAGGTTCTCACGGTTTCGAATATAGCAACTGGAGAAAAGGTATCATCAAAGTCAATACCTTATTACTGCGAATATCCTTTTTGCTACAAGCTAAGCCTTATGCTTTTGGATACTTCCATCTACATTATACTTTATTTTGTACACCCATTTTGAACTAATAGCTTTTTTTTCTTTCGGTAGATCCATTAGCTCCCAAGTTTCATTCTTCTCAATTGACTTGATTTCCTTCTTCGTTGCTTTTCGCCATTCCTCTCTTTCAACTACTTCCTCAAAACTTATAAGATCTGAAATAAATAAAGCAAATATTGAATCATAAATCTCTATTAGTGATCTAAACCTTCCTAGAGGGGTTTCATCTGAGGAATCGTTTACTGAATTTGAACTGCTACTAGGTGAGGTTGACGTTGAACTTGTTGGAGCATGATTTGTCACTTGATTCGGTACAGTGACTAGTTTTGCTGCAATACAAATTTGTGTTTCACCTTTATTAATCTCCTAATTCTAACTTGCCCTTTCATCAAATATAATATTTTTGTTAATAATAACTTTGCCACTGATAGGATTATATAATCGATATGCTTTGGATTGTAAGGAATAACCAATCAAGATGTATTTTTTCTGATTTTTCATCAAGCTTATGATGATTTTATGAATTACCAAAGCATAAACAATACAACCAAAAATTCTTAGATAACTTACAATTGGCTTTATATGATACCAAGCTTCAAAAGGAGTTCGATTAATAACAGCATTTGTCGGTGAAATATTCAACAAATAAATTATCGTTGTAACTACTTCTACCCAAAACTGATTTGGAAGATGCTTTCCTTTAAGCAAACTTCTTACCATTTCAACAACAATTTGATTCTTATGTTCAGCTATATCATTTTGCTCCAGTGTATATGGTGTTGTCAATTCCTTATTAATACCATTTTCTTTATAAAAGGAATTAAACTCATTAGACATAAATTCACCACCTCTCTATGTTCGAAGTATTTTTATGCATCTACCACTTTGCCTTTCTACAAGGACCTTGAATTTTTGAAAGTTGTTGAATGCTTCAGATTTTAATTTTAGAAAATATACCCAACTCATGCGGCTATAATCATTAGTAAATAGTAGAAAATATTGACTTTCCCCAAATGATTTTGTATTCATAGGTCCACAAGTCAGTATGAATTAATTCAAGACAATAAGATGCTCTCCATACTTTTCCAACAGGAAATGGTTTCTTATTTTCTTTGTCATAAATGCATCCTTCACATATATTAATTATATTAATTTTAGGCAATCCGTAAACCATTTCTTTTTTATTTAACAACCTTAAACTCTTAATGTTAATGTGTCAATATCTCAAATATCATAAATTTATCTCATTCTTTTGATTTGTAATAATTGCATATTTCTCAATATTTGAAACATCAATTGAAAACATCTTATTTTGCGTCATGTAAATATTTGCTATAATCAAACCAGATTTCTTATCTTTAATAGTGCATGAACCATCATCAAATATAACTGAATATCTAATATCTATCAATTGTACAACACTCAACAAGTTATGTGATAAGCTAGGAGCATAGAAAACATTATCAAGGTGTTTTACCTTCCCTTGATTTATTTTCATCTTAATTATTTATTTTCCTTCTACTTGGATTTGCTTGCTATCTCCAAGTTTAACTTTTAACTTATGAGTTTCATCAATATCTTTAAATATCGATCTTATGCCTGATATATTATTAGAACATCTACTATCCAAAAATCAAATATTATTTGAGATATCATTAACTTGTGAATGAGTAATAAACAACTTACTATTGTCTTCATTTTCCTCCATATAGCTTGCTTGATTTTCTCTTTTCCAACAATCTGCCTTTATATGACCAAACTTTTTACAATAGTGATATTGAATTTCACTCTTGTAGTTTTTCTGATCATAGTTTGATTTCCTTTCATCATGTCCATCAAAGTGTCATCTTCCTCTTTCATTTCCTCTACCATGAAATCCTCCTCTGCCACGTCCTCTTTCTGTTGATTTTTTGTCTTCTTTTGAAGTAGAAGACTCTCTCTTAATCTGAAATACTTTTTCCTCATTTTTTTCAAGTAAACTCTTCAACCTTGCTTCATGTGCTTACAAGGAACCCATTAGTTCATCAAATTAATAAGTAGATAAGTCCTTTAACTCTTCAATTGTGGCAACAACATGATCAAATTTTGAAGTCAAACTTCTCAGAACTTTTGTAATAATTATTTAATCATAAAAATATTCACCATATGATTTCATTTGACTAATAATTTCAATCATTCGAGAAAGAAAATATTGCACTGATCCATTGCTTTTCATAAACAAAAATTCAAAGTCACGACGAAGGATTTAGAGTTTTACAGTAATCACCCTTGATGAGTCTTGAAATTTATTTTGAAGTATTAACCAAGCTTGTCTTGAGGTTATCACTGTTGCAATTATTGAGAAGATTGTCTAATGCACAGCTTGTTGAATGAAGAATAATGCCTTTAAGTCATTCTTTCTATTCTCCCTCAGCCCGATTTCTTCATCTAGATCTGCATATCCATTCTCAATCAAGTCCCAAAGATCCTGAGACTTGAATATAGTCTTCATCTTGATACTCCAAAATTTGTAGGATTTGCCCGAGAAGATGAGAATAAGGGGTTGGGACATAGAACTACCATTAAAAGCCATAATGCCCAGTTCAGATTCAAACAAGGCTCTGATACCACAAATGTTGGGGAAGGAGGAGTAAGGAAATGATAAAAAAAAATATAATACTATGATGTAAATAACGAAAACGCTTTCAAATAAGAAAATGATGTGGTATTAAAAAGGAGGTAATAGAACACTTACAAGATAATCTCCAAATGCACACACTCTCTGCACACTCCTACTTTATAAACTAAGGTCTTATGTATAGGACATAATAGTAACTACCTCACACCACTTCCTTTATCTCACTATCTCACTATCTAACTCATGATTAATAACTATCCCCGCTAACTCTTAAACTACTTTCACAACTCCTAAACATGAGCCACACACACACACACACACACACACATATATATATATATATATATATTTGATAGCATCATCAATACTTTTAGGTTCAATTTGAGATAAAAAAGGTAGCATTTGCACCAATATTTTTAAATGAAGAATAAGAAATACATGTATCCAAATTATTTTGGAGAGAAGAATTTTCATTCAAATTCAAATTATCAAATTTAAAATCATCATCAAAATCATTTGTCTTAACATCAAAAAATTTATTAAAATAACATCGATAGATTCCTTAATAACTAGAGTTCTTTTATTGAAAGCTCAATAAGCTTTAGAAATAGAGAAATATCCAAGAAAAATATGATTTTACATGAAACTTTTCTAAGGCATCCTTATCATTTAAAATAAAAAATTTACAATAAAAAACTTTAAAAATTGAGATGTTGGGTCTTTTATTATTCCATAATTGATAAGGAGTTTTATATATTAGAGATCTTATACAAATCTTATTCATGACATAGAATGTCGTGTTAATAGGTTCAGTAGAAATGTATTTGTATATGCTATGTTCATTAAGTATGGTTCTTACCATCTCTTATAAACTCCTATTTTTTTTCTCAACAATTTCATTTTATTGTGGACTTCTTGGAGTAGAGAAATTATAGTTATACTCATTTGAATTATAAAATTCTTAAATATCATAATTTTTAAATTCACCACCATGATCACTATGAATAGAAGAAATCATAAAACCTTTTTCATCTTGAACTTATTTGCAAAACTTCATAAAATATTTAAAATAATCACTTTTATGTGCTAAGAAGAATGTCTAAATATATCTACTATAATCATCAACAATCACAAAAATATATTTACTACCTTCTAAACTTGTGATATTAATTGACCCAAATAAATCCATATGAATTAATTATAATGGTCTAGAGGTACTCATTTAATTTTTAGATTTTAGGCTATTTTTTATTTGTTTTCCTATTTGACATGCATCACAAATTTTATTTTTGATAAATTTAATTTTAGGTATTCCACTTACAAGTTTTTTAGTTCTGATTTGTGAGATCAATTTCATACTTACATGACAAAATCTCCTATGCCAAAGTCATGCATCATTATTACAATCAAAAAATAAGTTTCATCATAAAAATGATCAAGATCAATAGTATAAACACTATTGCTCCTTAAGACAATCATAGATTTATTCTTATGTGGTATGTCTATGATGCAAGCATTAGATTTAAATTTAATATTATATCCCTTGTCGCATAATTGACTATTGCTTAATAAGTTATATTTTAAATTATATATTAACATAACATCTTCAATCAAAATATTTAATTGTTATCAATATTTTTAATACCGATAATATTTCCTTTATTGTTGTCTCCGAATGTGACATATCATCTTGCTTAGCTAGTGAGTTTTTAAAATTATGTTAGATCTCCGATCATGTGCCTTGCGCATCCACTATCAAGATATCATCTTTTGCTCCTAAATCTTGTTTGAAGATGTACCTACAAGAAAGAGAGATTTAGGTACTTATTTAACTTTTGGTCCTTCATGGTTAGATCTTAATTCATCCCAAGTTACCTTAAATGCTTTCTTCTTCTTTTAGATTAACAACTTCTTCTTCAGTTGTGGATACTTATTTTTAAAGTATCTTTGCTTTTTCCATTCATAACATATTATTGTATCATTTTTAGGTTCACTTTTATTCTTATAAGTTTTGTTCTTTTTTATAAACATTTTAAGTCTTTTCTAAGAAGTGCAATGTCATCATCATTATCACTTGAGCTTTTGCTCGAGGAGTATTATTTGGTTTTAAGTGCAATATCTTTTCTATTCTTTGAAAGGTTCTCCACTTGTTTATTATGTGTTTTGCAAGTCATTTCATAAGTCATTAAAGATCTTATGAGTTTTTTATGTGCTTTGTAGGTCATTTCATAGGTCATTAAATATCCTATAAAGATCCTACGGGGAAGATAGTTTGTAACGAACTCGAACTATCCTTTGGGCTTTAGGCTATATTTCTACGAATATTATGTAGAGGGGTCAGTTCGTAACCTACTTAAATTGTCCTCTTGTCAAGGATAAATATATAAACAAGGTGAGCAATGTAATCCTCATATATGCCTATGTCTTTCGGTTTTTGTTTATGCTTTGTACAGCAAGCAGCGGGGTAACAATAGGCTTAATAGCCCTAGTTTAGTTAGTTTTCATGGTCATTTTCGGCTTGTAATTAAGAATTATATCATATGGGCACTTGTGAGGATTTCACATCGTGATCCTTTATATGCGATCGTTCAAAGCTTATAAAGTCCAGGGTTATAATTTGCATTAGCTATAAGTGGTTGCCAAAATGAATTCTTGTGAATCCCGTTTGAAACACTTACTCTAACTCATTTTCTCTTCTATAGGTCATAAGGGATCATATGAGGTTTTTGGGAGATTGATCTTTGTGGACGAACATGCAAGAGTACCGCACGACTTAGGCAAAACCAGCAAAGTTCATGATATTTAGTATCAAAGTAGGACAAGCACACATAGGAACACTTGTCATATAAACGTGGTAGATCAAACGAGACTATATGTTTGACAATCAACATGCATGACTATTTAGAGGAAATGCACATTGAGATGTAGGGAAAAAAGTCACTCAAAGGAGAGGACATCCAAGATTGGTATTTAGATGAATGGCCAACCTTTTGCGTGAGAGGCACCATAAGGACAAGCAAGCTGGGAAGAATACGTAGTACACAAAGGTTTGAAAGAATATGGCTCGATGCTGGCAACTAAACTTGAAAGTGCTCATGGCAAGTGGGGCGCTTAGTAAAGAATGAGACCATACAAAGTGGGATGGGTTGCACAACGATCGAAAGAGTTATACAAAGCTTAATAGGTGAGAGAAATTGCTAATTTGAAATTTTTGATACTCATGCAAGGGCTTGTATGTAGACAATGGAATATTTGTGGCTATCCTAAGATGACCAAAACTCAATGTCATGGAGCATTGAATTTTTCTCTTCGGCATTAGAAGAATATGTTCATAGGAGGCTGAAGTGTGTAATAAGTTCAACATATTGTTAGGTCTTGAGGGGTATAGTAGGGCTTTATTGACAAAGAGTCATAATCTAGCAAGTGTGTTTGTAAGGGCAGAACACTACACAATTTATTTAGCAAGGCGGAGTAGTCCAAGAGGATAGTGGTCTCCAAAACTTCTAAAGGGAATAATACAAAGAGAAAAGTTGCTCCAACGGAACAGATATCTAGGAATGATAAGTCTTGGTTCTTTAAAGAAATAATCATATGCAGCAAATCGCACATGTTGAAGAGGAGTACCTTAAGACAATAACTCTATAAAACTCAATAGACCGAGTGAGTAGCAAAAAGTCATTGTATGATCTTACATGAGGTAATGTATTGGTAGGTGCATTGCAAGATCATGTGGGGAAGTGACCCATAGCAACATCAAATGAAGGCACACTTAGAGCTGATATGAAAATCAGACTTAATGAAGGGTTGACCTATGGAATGGTGGGCGTAAGGGCCACCATCAACTTAATGCAAATCGAGGTAAAAAATAACTTAAGTGGTAGTTGGTGAAGTGCCCAAGCTGCATGAAGGAAGTCAACATAGAAGATGAAACATTGAGTAGAGACATGAAGCTTTCCTTGGATAGAAGTCAAGGACCTAAACACTTGGACAGAGGCAAGACCTGGATCATGTCGTTTCTTAGGTTCTTCATTCTAATGGAGTAGACTCATTATATATAGTGCCAAAGACGGAGGGAGCTTCAAGGCGCATGTACCTTATCTCATAGAAGCATTTGACAAAGGTACTAAAGTGACTCAACTTGCGAAGGTGAAGTTGGAGTTAAAAGTTTTTAGCACGGGGCAAGAGGATGCAGAGATGGGTACTCTTAAAGAATATGACACAGTGATACCACTCGAGTTGTCATAAAGAAAGTGGTGTATAGCAAAAATTATGCCAATAGAGGCAAAGGCCTAAGATCCAAATAATGTCATATCACTTTCAACGAAGTCTATGGACTTCGAGAGCTACTATGCGATGAACTATAGCTCATATATATATATATATATATATATATATATATATATATGAATATTTCATAGAGGAGTCAATTGATAACTGACTTGAACTATCTTTTGTGCCTTCAAAAAATAGGAATATTTCACGAGAGAGGTAACTCGACAACTCGTTAACTGACTAGAGTTATCTTCGAGGCTTCTATCCATGTGAGATAGGAGGATGTTGGTTTGACATGATATTGATGTGACAAATGATAGCTAACTGATTTTATATTTTTTATCATATATAAATATATATATAAAGTGAGTTTTATTTATTCCTCTAATTTAACATTTTAATTGTATGATATTTTAAATAAAAATCTATGCTAAACAATACTTTCATTATCTACATAAAAGACAAATGAAAGATAGTAAAAACATACTATTCATGATCTCATTTGTGAATCATCTATCTAAAATATCAGAATTATGGATTAGAGGTTCGGACTAAATAGGAGATCTATCATAGGATTAAACAAAGTATAAACTTTCTAATACTTGAGATTTGTATTGGTGAAAGTCGATTATTCAGGTAAAAAAACTAATTTATTATTTATTTGGTTATATCCTAACCTAAGTAAAAGAGAAATTAAGTTTATTAATTACTAAAATTAGTCTCCTATGCCACGACTTAACCACAAAATTGTACTAAAATCCAAACGGTAATAACTTCTTTTCTTGTTAATTTGTTTCGTCTTCTTTCTTGTTTTGTCACATATCACGGCCGCTCAACCCTAATTACTGACCCTAAACAATACCTTCATCCTGTGTAGGAAAGTAATTACGACGGAATCCCGAGAAGAGTTCTATAAATCTCCGTCCTGTAATGCTTTGTCGTAAGACCCAAACCTGCAATGGCTCTCCCAAAGCCCTTCGTCCCCCTCCTCCTGTGCCTCTCTACCTCCTTCCTCATCTCCTGCCTTCATGTCTACGGCTCCGACGAGCTGACGGTCTACATTGTTCACGTCAAACGCCCCGAGGACGTGACCTTCTCCGTCACCGAACAATGGTCCGATTGGTACTGCTCCCTCCTAAACAGTGCAAGTGAAGCTTTCGAACTTGCGCCTGAAGAAGATGCCTTCAACGTCGCAGCCTCGCGCATTGTCTACTCCTACCGCAACGTCATTACCGGCTTCTGTGCGCGGCTCGGGCAGAGGGAGGTGGAGGCCATGTCGAAGTTGGACTGGTTCCTGCATGCCTACCCCAGCCCCGTTTACCACCCCCTCACCACCCACACGCCCGAGTTCCTGGGGCTCAGCCAACCGAGCCACAGCGTGTGGAACGCCACTAACATGGGCGAAGGGATCATCATCGGCATCCTGGACACCGGCATCACCCCTGGGCATCCTTCCTTCGACGACGACGGCATGCCGCCGCCGCCGGCTAAGTGGAAGGGCCGCTGCGACTTGAACGCGTCGGCGTGCAATAACAAGCTCATCGGTGCGAGGTCCTTCGTCAATTACGACAAGGTCACGCGTCGGTCGACGGTCACTCCGGTCGATGATGAGGGGCACGGCAGCCACACCGCGAGCACCGCCGCCGGGGCGTTCGTGACGAATGCTAGCGCATATGGGAACGCCAGGGTGGTCACGGCGTCGGGCATGGCGCCGCGCGCTCACGTCGCCGTCTACAAGGTGTGTGACGAAGATGCGTGCCACGGTTATGACATACTAGCTGCCATGGACGCCGCGGTGGACGACGGCGTCGATGTGATCTCCCTCTCGCTTGGCGGACCCTCTGCTGCCTTCCACTCCAACCCGATCGCGCAGGGTGGCTTCAAAGCCATCAACAAAGGAGTCTTTGTCAGCTGCTCGGCAGGTAATACCGGGCCAAATCGTGGCACCGTCACCAACGATGCGCCGTGGCTGCTCACGGTAGGCGCGAGCACCACGGACCGGTCCTTCTCGTCCATTGTCAAGCTCGGCGACGGACAAGAGTTGGACGGCGAGTCATTGTCCCAGCCGCGTGACCTCGAGCCCAAAATGCTGCCTCTCGTGTATCCCGGCCACACCACTGGTAACGAAAACTCCTCCTTCTGCCTCAGTGGCTCCTTGGATGGCGTCGACGTCCACGGCAAGATAGTGGTGTGCGACGACGGCGGCAATGGGAGAGCCGAAAAGGGTGACGTCGTCAAGAGCGCCGGCGGCTCAGGAATGATCATTGTCAACAACCCTGACTTCGGCTACAGCACTCTCGTTGAACCCCATGTCCTCCGGACGTCTAACGTTCCCTACGCTGACGGACTCAAGATCAAGGCCTACATCAGCACCACCTCTGCTCCCACCGCGACCATCGTCTTCAAGGGCACCGTCATGCACAAGCCCCACTCACCGGCGATGGCATCGTTCTCCTCCAGAGGACCAAGCCAAATTACACCAGGGATCCTGAAGCCAGATATCACCGGACCGGGCGTGAACATCCTGGCCGCGTGGACCAGCGCGTTCGAGGTGTTCTCCGGCACGTCCATGTCCTGCCCTCACCTCTCCGGCATCGCCGCGTTAATCAAGAAAGCGCACCCGCATTGGTCGCCCGCCGCGATCAAATCAGCGATCATGACGACAGCGTACGCGATGGACAACAGCAGAGGGCCAATCCTCGACGAGAGACACGTCCCGGCCGACTTGTTCGCGGTAGGAGCCGGTCACGTGGACCCGCCGAAGGCCATGGACCCCGGACTCGTCTACGACCTCACGCCCCAAGACTACATTCCTTACCTCTGCGGCCTCTACGCCAACTACTACGTCCGAGCTATAGTTGGCGGACCGGTGAATTGCTCCTCCGTGAAGAGCATCAGCGAAGCAGAGCTGAACTATCCTTCCATATCGGTCAAGCTGCCGGCGAACCATTCGCCGCCGGTCAGCTACACGCGGACAGTGACCAACGTCGGGGAGCCAAGGTCGACGTACCGGGCGATGGTTGACGTGCCGGAGGGAGTATCGGCGAGTGTAGATCCGACGACGCTGTCGTTCGAGAAGGTGGACGTGATGAAGAGCTTCAGCATCACCTTCCGGAGAACGAGAAGTCGGCAGGGCGCAGTAGAGGGGCAATTGAGGTGGGTGTCGACGAAGCATGTGGTGAGGAGTCCAATCTCCATAATCTTGGAGTAGTCATTTTACGGAGGATATTAAAAACACATATTGTTTGTCTAAATCAAAAAAGCACAATTGGATATTAAAAAAAACAAATTCGCTATTAATTTTTATTCAAAAATCACATATTATTTTAATCATACCTAAAGCAAATTATCATACCTAAAATATTGATCTAGCGATGTTGTATGGGATCTCCTTACTAAATATTAAGGTGTGAAACCGTGTTTGATAAATTAAAAATGCTGTCTAACCTATCTCATAAAAATTTTATCAGTTCATAGTAAGGTCCTGAGTTCCACATTCATTTTTATCACTTATTATTTATAAAAATAAAAAAATTAAATTAGAAGTTTCCAAATTAACCATCAATGAATATCTCTTAGCATCTATACAAAAGATCATAATATAAGTTTCACATACATTTCAAATGGTAAACGGTAAGACTTCTAATACAAAATGCTTATGTTGATTTTTTAAACCAACGCCTACTGAAATATATTTTATTAAATAAAAATATATCAAACAAAATTTATTTTAGCTTGCTTCAGGTCACCAAATTAGCATTACAACAGGCCCAATTTAACTTTAGTTCGAACCCAATAGGCTCCAAATTAAGTTGACATGGTTTCGATCAAATATCAACTCAATTTGACTCGAAATAACTATTATCAAGATTTGACTACTCTAATTACAAATACGAAGTTTTTAACACATTATCCAGCATTCCTGCATATCATATGTTTATCTGATACTTTATCCAAACTTCCGGCGTATCGTCCTTTCCTTCGATATATCCAATCTTTTGACGCAATACCCGATCCTTTTGACCCGATGTCCGAACTCATGTTACGAAGTCCATCCTTTGATATGTTGACTAATCCTCTGGCCCGATGCATAACCTCTAATATGATACTTTCCCCGGCCCAAAATTTAATTTTTTTTGTTTTAACAATTTATCGTCCAATGGTTCGAGTCTATGATCGAAGTTTTTCCAACATCACTTATCTTAAAATAATATTAGTCCATAAATTCATCAAATGATTTCATTAACAAAATTTAGGATCCAGATTCAACAATCTCTCCCTTATTTTATGATGATAATTAATTGATGACAAAGTTTTAATTGAACTCCCCCTGTCTATATGTCCTTTTAAAATATTATAATAAACTTGAATTCATAAAATGATAACATTTTAATGCTACTTTTTGAATTCAAGTCAAAACAATTTTGATCAGAACTCATAGTGATTTTCAATAGTAATCATTACAAAAATCATATGCATAATTTTAGTTAAATAATCACATCATAACTGTATTTATAATATCAAAATAGTTGCACATCTCATCAAATACAATATGTATAAAAGTGTGACATAGTTGCTACATCATCAAAAAGCTAGCATTACTTCCCTCTCTTTGTCATCAACAAAAAAGAAAAATGTGCAAGCTACTATTTTTTTCTCCCCATTTATCATCATAAAAAAGAAAAGAAGGATATCATGGTATTATGGTGTTACTTCTTTTTGTTTACATCAGTGTGCCAATTGTACAACTATTTTGATATCTCATGAAGGATATTAATATCAAAAACAAGTTTAAGTCATCAGAGGTCAATTGATTGATGATGAGATATACAAGTCATAAATACAAAGGAGTAATATGAAATAAATTTAACATCAAAATCAATATAATGATCCATTGGAATGAATCTCCTCTTTAATAAAAATAAAAATAATAAGAGAACAAATAGTAAAAGACCTTGATTTATATAAAATAAAACTTAAGTTATCAATATCAAGAAGTCAAGTGAAGGATCATGATATTTTTAGATAAATCTCTTTCTCAGTCATTAGCAAAAAGAAAGAATTAGAGGAGAATGAATACAAAATAAATCTCAAATCTTGAATGTCGAGAAGTCAAGTGAAAGATCATGATTAGTTTGAAAAAATATCCTCTTTAGTAAAAAGAGGAATTATTTGAGAAGAATTAGTAAGATATCATATATTTGAAAGATTCAACATATCTAATTCTCTTTTAATAAAATCAAATTGTTCCTCATTCAGTGATTTAGTAGAAATATATGTGATGTTTTGTGTCAATAAAATCTAAAGATATATCATGATTGTTAACATGATCCCTAATAAAATGATGTCTAATATCAATGTATTTAGTCATAGAGTGTTGAATATGGTTCTTTGTTAAATAAATTATACTAGTATTATCACATTTTATAGGGATATTTTTCAAGTAAAGTCCATAATCTTCTAAAGTATCTTTCATCCAAATTACTTGTGCACAATATGCACCTACCACTACATATTCAGCCTCAGTTGTAGATAATATGATAAAATTTTACTTTTGGGAAGACTAAGAAATAAGTGCATGATATAAGAACTGACACATTGTAGAGGTACTTTTTCTATCTATTTTACATTATGCAAAATCGACATTAGCGTAAGCAATTAAATCAAAAAAATTTAGAATTTAGATACCATAATCATAGATTGAGAGTTCCTTCTAAATATCTAAAAATTCTTTTAAATGCTTTATAATAAGATTGTTTATGATTTGGACCAAAATCTTGTACAAAGCCACCACTAAATATTATATTAGGTATAGTTTCAATAAGATATAATAAGCTACATATTATACCTCTATAATTCTTTTGATCAAAATATTCTCCTTCATTGTCCTAAAATATTGATCTAGCGATGCTATATGGGATCTCCTTACTAAAGATTAAAGGTGTGAAACCATGTTTGATAAATTAAAAATGTTGTCTAACCTATCTCATAAAAAAATTTATCAGTTCATAGTAAGGTCCTGAGTTCCACATTCATTTTTATCACTTATTATTTATAAAAAAAATAAAAAAATTAAATTAGAAGTTTCCAAAATAACCATAAGTAAATCTCTCTTAGCATCTATACAAAAGATCATAATATAAGTTTCACATACATTTCAAATGGTAACACTTCTAATACAAAATGCTTAAGGCAATTTTTCAAATCAACATGTATTTAAATATATTTTCTTTAAAAAACATATCAAACAAAAGTTATATTACTACTTTTACCAACATTATGTCATGGCCGAGGTGTCGCCATGGATCGATCCAGTATGAGTACGCAAGACTATTAACGATTCCGTCGAGCATGCGAACAAATATTAATGAGGGGGGGTGGGGGGGACCTACAGTAGGGTTGCCCATTCATTTCTCCGATCTCTTCCACCTTTAAATCACTTACACTCTACACAAAGGTCGTAGTCGAGTGGAAGGATCCCAACTTGACGCCTCTGATGCTTAAGTTAGTAGGGGTTGAAGTCCTGAAGAACCGAGGGACTGGCCTAGACTAGGTCGACAATGCAGTGGATTGGCTAAGATTAGGTTGGCAATGCAGTGGATTGGCTGAGACTAGGTCAGCAATGCAGTGGACTAGCTGAGACTATGTTGGTAGTGGATTGGGCGAGACTAGGTCAATAGTGGACTAGTCGAGACTAGGTCAGTGATGGACTGGCAAGACTAGGTCGACTATGTACTAGTCAAAAGTGAGTTAGCAATGAACTGATCGAGACTAGGTCAGCGATAGACTGGCCAAGACTAGGTCGGCAATGGACTGGTCGAGATCAAGTCGGTAATAGATTGGCCAAAACTAGGTCGGTGATAAACTAGCTAAGACTAGGTCGGCAATGGACTAGGGCGGGGCTACTCAAGGGGGAAATTTGAACTATGGTGACTGTTGATGCACCTCGCTCCTTCTCAAGGGAGATCCTCTTCTACAATGATGAGGTGTTGAGCTATCATGCTATGAGTAGCTCGTTCTATAGGTAGAACATTTTTCCCCAAGTAGTTACTGAGGGGATTCAAACCCATTTATTGTAAATATCCTCAGAATCCTAAGATGTTATGTTGTCTCCTTATTGAGAAGTCAAAAGGTTGCTTCGGGTGATGAGCTCATCATCTCATGGGTGCCCCTTCAGCTGAAAGGTCGCATCGACTTACGCACCTGCATTCGCGTTTATAAGCCTCCTCCGCATGACACGAAGGGACTATTGCTCCTTATCTTTCCTCACGCTTGTCTTTCCCTGGCTCTCGAGTCTCTCTGGCGTCTACTTCCTTCCTCTTCGGTCATCTTCGAGTCCTCTACAGTTGAGTCTTTTGTGCTCGTCATTCTCTTTGTTTCTTTTGTTTCTTTGCCTTTCCTTATTTTCTTTGCAATGTTTGTCTCGTTGTTAAGCAGTGAGAGAAATATGGGGTGTTGCTCCCCATCTTAGTCCTCATCTTCCTTGGATAAGAGGGCATCCAAAGCCCTAGAGGCAATTCTTAAAGAGCACAATGAGGATTCAGTCATAACCAAGTCCTTACCGATGATTAGGTTTAGGTATCATATTTCTCTCAAGTATAATATACATATCCCGGAAGTCAGTCAATGGCACCTTCATCCATTTTGGAATGAATTTGGCCTATCATTCGATGCCTTCAAGGTAGGACTGAGGCTCCCTTTTCACCCCTTGATGGTGTCGTGCCTTTGGCACTAGAGGATCTCTCCTTCCCATATAGCACCAAACTCTTAGTGTTATCTAGTAGTTTTTATTGGGGAGTGTTAGGCAGTTAGGATTGACCCATCGCTTACCCTATTCTTGGCCTACTTCCACCTTGGTAAGAGGCAAGAGAGCTACTATCTTATCACGAGAAGCAGCTTCAGGGTGGTTGGTGCCCCTTCAAACAATAAGGGGTGGAAGTCACGCTTTTTCTTCATGAGTGCCTCCAGGGATTGGGCTTTAATAAACTTGCCAAGATATCGACAACTCTCCTCCCCTTTTATCAAAAGATGAAATGAAGCAGGTGGTGTATCCAAGAGGAATCCTTTCTTCCTCCAAAGTCATCAAGTCTATGTGCGAGAACCGGTTGGTAAAGGTGGGCCTCAATTCAACCCTTAGGATCCATGCCCAGGACTTCCCTATCACAGACTGCTCCTATTGCACAAGCAAGCACCACCGATGAGTCTGAGCATCCCTCTAAGAAGATGATGATGTTGGTCAGCAAGGCACCTCCGGCGCGGCTCCCCCCTACTACTGCAATCACCCCCCACAAGGAGACCCCTATTGCAGTGGCTCCCGGAAAGGCAGCTCTTCCGAAAGTCCTGCATGGGGAGGGGAGCAGTAGATGCCAATACAAGGCGGTGTCCCGACCCTGATCCATGTGCTATCTTTGCCACGTTCAGGCTCAATCACGACACGAGTCCTTCCTCGCCCAAGATATGACGGACCTCCTAGAGCTATTGGAGGAGGATTCGCTGGAGGCCCCGTGGGCCCTCACTAACTCCCAAGAGTCAAATGTGGGTTGACGAGCCAAGGCCCAGTTGTTTTGTTAGGGACTCCTTTACCACCCTCTATCGAAGGAGATTTACACTAACCCCACAATGCAACCAAAAACCTGGACATGGTAAGTCACCTCCTCCTCTTCTTTTTTTCATATTCCTCCAAGGGTCTAGATTAACATGGTGTTTTTGCAACATTATCACTTCTCCATGAGCTTGATCGACCGAGTGCATGACTCCAGGAGGGTCGTTGATGAGCTCTTCCAGATAATCGATGGACTACAGGCCATGGTCCAGAAACTCAAGGAGGAGAAAGACCTTGTCGCGGTGGCGACCACCGAGGCCCAGGTCAATGAGGTGACCTAGAAGCTAGATGATCTTAAGTCCCAGCTCGGGGAGGCTCAACGACAAGAGGAGGCTGGGGCAAATCCAAATTTTAGAGCTTTGTCTCCTTGGGAGTCAATCTGGATATCGCTTAAGCCAAGACTTGAGAGGTCGAGTAATCCCTAGTGATGGTCCAGTCGGCGTTGCAGAAGGCCGAGAGCTCCCTTGCCTAGGAGCAGTGCACTACCCTTAAGAGAGCCTAAGCAGCCATCACCCAATATAAGGAGACACACAGCTTTAAGCTTAACTTAAAGACGATGGTTCAGGTGTCTTATGAATAAAGATATCGAGTTGCCCTGGCCTGCTTTCAGGCGAGGCACCTCAAGCTGGAGATCGATAAGGATCCTTACGCCACTCTCTCAGAGGATGACACATGCCGATGGAGGTGGAGGTACCTTTTGACGATAGTGATCCTCCGACCATCTTAGTGTCATGAACTTAGCTAGTTTTACCTAAATTATGTGGTATTCTTACATGTCCATCCATAAAGGTTAGCCTCCATGAAACCTCCTAAGGTCCCTTAGGTCCTACAAAAGAGAAAACACATTAGAGAAAGCATTTTCCACGGGATCCATAAGTAACCACTTTAGCAAATACTTTATATAGCCAATACAAATTACACAGAAAGGATCAAGGACTATTATAAACCAAAGTCCCTATAAGTATCCACATGACATAACTCTCATTACATGCCAAAACCGACAATAAAAGCTAACCAAACGAGAGCTATCAAGCCTACTACTTGTTGTATAAAACTTGTACAAAAACTGAAAGATAGACAAGCATGAGCATTACATCAAACACCTTGTTTATATTTTTGTCTGTGACATTCTCCCCCACTTATTCCTTTGACATTCTCATCAAAGCCACTATAGACGTTACATCTCCTTGCCTTTTGCTATATCTTCAATCTTCTTCTGGCTACAATACACCTCTTGGCTCCCAGCTGCTCTCCGCCGCTATTGTTGAGGAGTCGAACTTTGTTCCACCATGCTGTTTTAACTCGCTAATAGTTGACTCTGGTGTGGGTTCGACTGAGTTATGCTGATTCTTGTGGATCCTTTTGATAAAGGAAAAGACGTTCCTTATTTTGCATTAGCATCTCAAACGTCTCACACCGTTTAAACTGGATGGATGCTTGTTAGAGCTTTAACGAGTATCATCTCACATTAATTTTTTTAGGTCCTTCCTTTGTAAAATTGGCCCATCGATTCTTCTTCAACTTAGTTGTCACTTCCAAGTAAGTTCTCATCACTTTCGCTTTTGATTGACATTCTATTGGGAAATGAACCGGACAATCTACTCTCAGTAGCACCAATCACCAATGATGAGGATTTGACAACTATTGTCTTTCATTAGGTTTCTTCAAAGAGTTTTTGAACTTATGCAAAGCTCCTGTATTAGATAAATAAGAGAATTGGGGTACTAAGTTCACCTATTCTCTTGGGAGTCGAGAAGTAAAGTTACTTAACTTCACCCGCCTCCTCGAGGTTGTACTTCATGCATCGAGCTAGTGATTAGTCTTTGCGCACTCTTTGCTCACACTTTTGAAGCACCCGAAGTGTTTGCATTCATTGCATTGAGGTAGCTACCGTGATTCACCTTCTCTCTGCCATCATACTTCCATAATGTAAGAAGTTTTGCCCGAAAAGAGTAAAATTTCACCCCTTAGAGCAAGTCTGTGATAGTTTTATTCGCCTTTGGGATTGTACCATCTTCTTCTTCATCTTTGTCGCCTATTCCTCTAAGTAGAAACGTATAACACAATGTACTGTCTACTTTATTCTTTGGTCGAGCACTCCTGCATGAACTCGAAGTCCCCCACTTTCGGCTATCTTAATAAGAAGCCCATTTACACTGGTTTTATAAAGTTCCTTGGCCTTTGTCCTTTTGCCTTGTCCTGGGTATTGGAGTTTGCCTCTGCATTCTCCATCTCCTCAGCTCCTTTCACGACTAATGTTCTCCCTCCATAAGAGCAAGAAATCGGTGACTCCATAGAAGTCCCACCTCTGTGGTACCATGGTGTTGTCAAACCTATAGCCCTACTATCCATTGCTTTGCATATGTGTCCCTTTCTTGGCAATCGGTAGATTCATCTCTATGTCACTATAGTACTCTTCCGAGTCTACCTTATTTTTTACCAATACTTTACTTTTGGGTGGCTGAACCCCTCTAGACTTATCGTCACTTACTCGCCACTTTTGACCACCTACTTCAATACCTCTGTGTTCTTTAAGTAGTTTCCCTTGATCGATGGAAAGATAGATTGACCTCTTATACATGGCCTCTACCATCTTGTTATAGGGCTTGCATCGATTATGTTCCCCTTAGCTTCCTTGGTAGTAACATTCACTTACTCAGCTTTGTCCTCTGACTTGTCGAGCTCCCTTAAGCGAATGTGAGCAATGAAATAGACTAACTCTTCAGCCGCTCAGATTATACCTCTGTATGATCAAGTCCCCTCATGGGACTCACTAGTACTTACAATCTGAATTCTCACTTGATGGTACACAACCCCCATATACTGATGACTAAGGCTTTTATCTGATGTAAGATTTGATGCACACATATAGAAGACCTGCCTCTGCGGTACCATAACATTCACTCCTTGAATCCATAGCCCTTCTTACTATTATGTTATTCACTGAAATGGAGCTCCTAGTAACTCATGATCATACCTCCGCATGATCATGTCCCTCACGGGACTTCTCCTATGTGTGTAGTATTGCATCAAACTATTCCACCACGATCCGCTGTACTATGTCACTACCCTGGTGACATCTCCATTGTATTCAAATTCTTGTGTGATGAATTCGGACTATAATTTCTCCATGTGTAGTCTCTGCCACCTCTGATTATTTTTGCTCCTTTGGCAATTCACTTCGCCCACCCATTCTCGAGTTATACCTGAATGAAGCATCGCTCTAGGATAGTCTGTCACCTAAAAGCTCTCGAAGTCCCCAGACTTCGCTAAAATTAAGCACCATTATCTGAATCCTGGGCCTCTATTCCCTACTAGCACAATCTTCACTATGCACCACTTTCCTCATGACAACTCGAATGGCAACACTGTGGCATATTCTTCGAGAGTACCTGCCTCTGCATCCTCTTATCCCGTGCTAAGGCCTTCTAATCCCAACTTCACCTCCACAAGTTGAATCACCTTAGTCCCTCTGTCAAATGCTTCTCTAAGATAAGGTGCATATGCTTTAAAGGTCCCTTCGTCTTTGGCACCATACAAGATGAGTCCACCCCATCAGAATGAAGAACCCATGGAACAACATAATCCTAATCTTGCCTCTATAAGAGTTCATATCTTTGACCTCTGTCCAAGGAAATCTTCATGCTTATGCTCCATGTTTCATCTTCTACGTCGACTCTCTTCATGCGGCTTGGATACTTTACCAAGTTTCACCTAAGTTGCTCTGCCTCTTGATTTGTATTGAGTTAATAGTGGCCCTCGTGCCCATCATTCCACGGGTCAACCCTCCATTAAGTCTGATTTTCATATCGACATGTGTCTTCTTATGATGTTGCTATTGTCGCTCCCCTACTTGATCTCGCAATGCATCTACTAATGCAATACTTCATTCGAGATCATGCAACGACTCCTCGTTGATCGCTATTGAGGTTTGTAGAGATATTATATTAAGGTACTCTTCCTCAATATGTGTGGTCTGCTATACATAATTCTCCCTTTAGAGAATCAGGACTTATCCCTCCTGGATATCTGTCCTGTTAGAGTAACTTTCCTCTTTTCATTCTTCCATCTGGAAGTTTCGGAGACCATCATTCCCTTGGACTACTCCGTCTTAGTGAATAATCTGTGCATTGTTTTGCCCCCACCAAGGCGCTTGCTAGATTGTGGCTCTTCGCCAATATAGCCCTCGTTGCACCCTTCAAGGCCTAGTCCTTTCCATGCCAAAGAGAAAGCTTCAGTGCTCCATGGCACCGAGTTTCAATCACCTTGGGATGGCCATAAACACTCTATCGTTCGTATATAAGTCCTTGCATAAGCATCGAATTCTTCAAGTTAGTAATTCTCCGTACCTCTATGAGCTTTACAAAACTCTTTCAGTCATTATGCAACACATCCCATATTTTACGGTCTCATCTTTTGCCAAGTGCCCTACCTTGAGCACCATCAAGTTTAGTTACCATCATCGAGTCATAGCTTAAACTCAACTATCTCAACCTTTGTGTGCTACATATTCTTTCTAGTTTGTTTGTCCTTGTTGTACCTCTCACATAAAGGGTTAGCCATTACTCTAAATGCCAATCATGGATGCTCACTCCTCTAAGCAACTTATTTTCCTATATCTCCATGTTTGTTTCTCCCAAACAATCGCGGTACTAGCTACCCTCCATGCAGCCCAACTAGGTCACCCACGTTTGCATGGTAAGTATTTCTACATGTGCTTATCCCGCTCTATTACCATCTGTCATGGATTTAACTGGTTTTGCCTAAGTCATGTAGCACCCTTGCGTGTCTATCCATAAAGGTCAGCCTCCTTGAAACCTTCTAGGGTCCCTTAGGACCTATAAAAGAATAAACGGATTAGAGAAAGCATTTTCCACGGGATCCACAGACAACCACTTTAGCAAATACTTTATATAGCCAATACAAATTACAACCATAGACTTTGCAAGCTCTGAATGGTTGCACACAAAGGATCAAAGTCCATTATAGACTGCAGTCCCCACATGACACAACTCTCATTTACAAGCCGAAACTGGCGATGAAACTTGACCAAACAAGGGCTGTCAAGCCTACTACAAGCCCGCTACTTACTATACAAAGCATGTATAAAAAATGAAAACCACAGACAAACATGAGCATTACATCGAACACCTTATTTATATTTTTGTCTATGATATTAGGGGTCCCTTGGAAGCCGCCATCAATCTGCTTTCTTATTTGCTCTATTTCCTTCTTTTGTAATCAGTTGGGTTAGGGTTAATGTCATATATTCCCAACCAAAATGTATTTTGCTTACTCATGAATGAAAACACCTTTTGTAACCTCCATGTCTTTTTGTGGTATGTTGTTTGTCGGGCACACCTTCGCCGATCGGAGATGGGATCGGGAGCTGGTTGATATGCTCCAGGATAAGGATATAGGAAAATTGTTCTTCTTGAAGATGATAAGTCATGTCTTGGGGTGTGCGGCATCTTGGGCCATGCTCTAGATTGGCTCGGCGGCCTAACTAAGGAAGTTTGTTCCCTCGACTCTTTCGAAGACGGCAAGTTGTGTCTCGGGGTATGCTCTGGGCTGGTTAAGCATCCCGACTGAGGAAGTTCGTTCTCCCATGTCCTTCGAAGATAACAAGTTGTGTCTCAGGGTGTATTGCGTCTTAGATGGCATCGGGACTTATCTCGGGTTATAACGTCCCGACTAAGTGATGTAACCTTCTTCCTTTAATAAAAAAAAGGCTTCTTCTTTTTAGATTGATTGTCAATTTGATCAGTAAAGATCGTTCTACACATGTCGACTAGCTACTTATGTTTCTTCTCCCACATATCTCATAGAGGCTTGTCGGAGGATTGATGCAGTTGAGTTGTTGGAGTCTCAGCTCATACGTATAATTTCCTTAGGTTTAATACATGTCATATTCTAGGGAGTTGGACTCCTTTAGCCAGGTGATAGGTTCTATCACAAATCACATTGGTAACTTGATAGGGTCCCTCCCAACTTGGGGCTAGCTTTCCTTGAGATCGGGTCAGGTCACTAACCTCGCCCTTCCGTAATACTAGGACATTCTTATATGCTAGGGCCCACAAGTGTGCTTCAGCCCTTCGCTCTTCAATATGGTTGAGATTCACTTGGAGCCCTTCTTCCGAGATGCTTTCTTTGTAGTTCTTGACCCAGAGGGTTAGGAAGATTGGTCAGGGATGAATCTTTTGGTTGTAAAGTCTTGCTAGGACATTCTTATATGCTAGGGCCCACAAGTGTGCTCCAGACCTTCGCTCTTCAATATGGTTGAGATTCACTGGGAGCCCTTCTTCTGAGATGCTTTCTTTGTAGTTCTTAACCCAGAGGGTTAGGAAGACCACTTTAAGTGATAACACTATCTCAGTTCTGAATGCTAGGTTGTAGAGGGATTCACCTGTAGTGGTTTACATTGTGGTTTGGGATGCCCACAAGATACTCAGGAGCTCATCAATACATGTCCCTCGTGCTTTGCCAACCCTTCTCTTGAGGCCTTCAAGTATCATCTGAATGGTCACCTCGGATAAGCCATTGGTCTGAGGATGTGGCATTGAGCTGAATCTCAGATGGATTCCATAGGCCATGCAGAACTCCTTGAATCTCATGTTGTTGAACTGGGTCTCATTGCCGGTGATGATGGCATTCGGGATGCCGAACCAAATGATAATGCTTTTCCCCACAAACTTCTCAAATTGCTTCTCCATTATAGATGTCAAGGATTCAGCCTCAACCCACTTGGTGAATTAGTTTACGAGACTATGATGAACCTTCGATGTCCCGAGGTTGGGGGAAGAGGCCGAAAATGTATATTCCCCATTGTGCAAAGGGCCACACACAATCGATCGGTGTTAAGGGGACCACTGGTTGGTGTTGCACCTAAGCATACTTCTTGCACTATGGGCATTGTTCCACATAGCTCAAGGCATCCCAATGCATGATTGCTAAATAATAGCCCTGCCTGAGGATTTAAAGAGTAGGGTTTGACCGTGATGTGTTCTCCATAGTGCCTTCATGGATCTCGGCCAGCACGGCTTCTACTTTCGTGGGTACGAGACACTGAAGAAGAGATAGGCTAAATGACCTACAGTATAGCTGACCACTGACTTTAAAATACCAGGCCTATGTGCGTTTCAATCGCCGAGCGACGATCGGGTGAGCCAACAGTGTCTCGTCCCTCTTATATTGGAGGATATCCTCTATCCAATTAACCGTAACTTTGGTGGTAGCTATGTCTTAGTTCATGATAGATCGAGCGGGGATTGCCTCTATATTCAGCGAGCAACCCTCGGCTCCTCGTGTCAAGGCCATCTTGTCTGGTGCATCGGCTTGCACGTTCTCCGCATAGGGAACCCTGGTCAGGGAAAAATGCTAAAAACTATTAATTACACATTATATCTTAATCAAATACTTCACCATAGTTGGATTATGAGCCTCAATCTCCGTTGATGTGATTGACCACCAATTAGGAGTTGCTGAAAACTTGAGCTCTTTTACATTTAGTTCTAAGGCCAAGCGTAGCTCGGACAGCAATGTTTTGTACTTGACCTCATTGTTGGTAGCTTTGAACTCGAAGCGGAGTGCACGCTTTATAGCTGATCGTCGGGTCCCTTCAAGATGAGGCCTGCTCCTCCTCTTTTGGCATTGGCTGAACCGACAACGAATAAGGTCCACTCTTGTGCCACAGTTCTAGAGTATCATTTGAGGTGGGGGACAATTCGAAAATAAAATCTGTTAGTGCTTGCCCTTTAATGGTCGTCCTTCGGATGTACTGAATATCGAATTACACGAGCTCGACCGACCATTGGAGCATTTGGCCTGATGCATCAAAGTTAGAAAGAATCTAGTGGAGAGGCTAGTTTGTAACCACTGTTATGGTGTGGGCTTGAAAGTAGGGGTGCATCTTCCTAACTGTTTGAATTAAGGCTAGCGTGAGATTTTGGATTGTGGGATATTGTTCCTTATGCTCGTTCAGGACATGGCTATAATAGTAGATGGGCCATTGTGTGCCTGATCCTTCCTATGCCAGAACTGAGCTGGCTACATGCTCAGAGGCAATCAGGTAGAGGTTGAGTGGTTCATGTAGGTTTGCTGAGATAAGTTGCAATAGATGGGTGAGATGTCCCTTCAACTTCTCAAAGACTTCCTAGTACTCGGAGTTCCACTGGAAATCTTTAGCATGCTTCAGTGCATGAAAGAAGGGGAGGCATTTGTCCCCAGAGTGAAATAAGAATCTATTGATGGCAGCTAACCTTCCTATGAGATGTTGTGTCTCTTTGATTATCCAGGGAGTTTGCATCTTAGTTATAGCTCGGACCTTCTCCGGTCTCGCATCCTTCCCCCTTTGGTGAATGATGAAGCTAAGGAACTTGCTCGAGCCAACCCCGAAGATGCATTTGACAAGGTTGAGTTGCATTTTGAATTTTTGAGAGTTCGAAACATCTCGGCAAGGTCCTCCAAGTGAGTCTCGACGATCTTGCTTTTCACAATCATGTCATCGGCATACACCTCCATGTTCCTGCCAACTTGATGCTTGAACATCTGGTTCATCATTTTTTGGTACATTGCCTCGATGTTCTTCAGGCTGAATGGCATGACCTTATAATAGTAAACTCCTCTATTAGTGATGAAGGCAGTGTATTCCTTAAATGTGAGAAGCCTGTGCCCCGAGGTTTCGTCGACTAATTGATATATCCTCGGGTGGGGGGTAACAATCCTTTGAGCATGCTTCATTGAGATCAGTGTAATTAATGTACATCCTCCAGCTTCCATTATATATAAGGACTACTTTGGAGAGCCATTGAGGGTACTTAGCCTCGGTTATAGACCCTACCTCCATCAAACGATCCACTTTGTCGCTAATCACCTTCTATCAGTCTAGGGTAAATTTCTAAGGCCTTTGCTTCATTGGTCGTGCCTCGGAGAGGATACTAAGATAAAGTTGCATAACCTCGGGGTCAATACTTGGCATGTCCTTGGATGACCAGGCAAAAACGTCGGTGTTCTTCATCAAAAAATTAATAAGTTGAACTTGGTCCTTCTCTAAGAGTTTGGACTCAATCTTCACGACTCGGTCAGGTCGATGCTTGTTGAGGGGGACTTCTAATACCTGCTCCATGAGCTCTAGCTGACATGAGATTTCAGACACCTCTCGAGGGTCGATCAAAGGTTGGTCCGAAAGCGATTGCAGTTGCTTTACCTTCTTCATGGTTGAAGATCGGGCTTCAACTTCTTTGGCAATGTAATAACAAAAGTCAAGTAACATTGCCTAGACTCCCGAGGGTCGCTTCTCACTTCTTTGATCCCCACTCAGGTTGAGAACTTCATCACCCGATGATAAGTGGAGATGACTACCCTCAACTTATTGAGGATCAATCGGTCGAGGATGATGCGTCGACAGGAGGTTGACTGCCATGGTCTTGGACTTTGGGTTTTGTCTGATGGTGATGGGTAGAATGGTCATCCTGAGAGGGGCGATAGAGTCACTTGTAAACCCAGTGAGGGTGGAGCTCATCGTTGATAAGTCGACGATGGTCAACCTAAGCTTCTGGAAGGCGTCAAAGAATAGGATGTTAGCCGAGTTCTAGTGGTGATCATGATCCTTTTGACTTGGGCATTGACAATGTAGACTGAGACCACCAAAGCATCATCGTGGTTGAGGTACTCGGTCTCGCCTGCCTCAAAGGCAATCTCTGGCTCACCTTTTTACTTGGGGCCCTTCTATACGATGGCTCAGGCGTAGGCCTTTCGACTCAATACACTATCTCCATCGGACGTCAGTCTGGCAACGATAACATCGATCTACTTCTTTATTAAACCATGGGGGCAGGGGGAAAGCTCTCGGGGCCTCTTCACATAACGCCCGAGGTACCCCTTACATATGAGCTCCTCGATTTGGTTATTGAGGTTATGACATTCTTCCGTGTCATGGTCATAGTCTTAGTGGAAACGATAATACTTTGCATAATCCTTGATTTCCCATCGGGTTTTCATTGGGTTGGCATCCTTAGGAGCTCATTTTCTTTGATCTAGAGAAAATTTTTGTCTTGATCGAGTTCAGAGGCGATGAAGGTGGCCTCGTGTAGGATGGTTCTAGTCGATCGGGTCGCCTCCTCGGGGGATCGGTGGTTGATCTCGGGGTTTCTCCATGTGAGGCCTCTTATGATCCTCCTGTTTCCCTGCCACCAACACCTTAGCATCGGTATACTAGTTAGTACGTTAGAGCATCTCGAGCACAGTCATAGGTGACCATTCAATCAACGACCAGAAGAACCAGAAGAACGTGGACGGTTGTAGCCCAATTAAGAATGCTTACAAGATTAAAGAGGGATGACCATTGGGGACTACCCTAATCTTCATGGCAAAGCGAGAAACGAAATGGGAGAGGAGCTCATTGTCCATCCAACTCAGGTCAAGGAGTGTGACTGTAGATGGTTTCGTTCTAGCATGAGCCAAGAAGTTGAATTCGAATTCCCTTGCTAGTTGGTCGAAGGATGAGATCAAAAAAATGCTTCAATCGACTTTACCACATCTGGTTAGGACCTTAGAGGATGGTAGGAATAGCTCAGTAGATCAGGGTGTTGGACATGCCGTACAGGGCCATCTAAGCTCGAAAGGTAGCGACATGCTCCGCCAGGCTGGTGCTTCCATTATAGACCTCTAGCGTCAATAGGCGAAGCTAAAGGGGATCAATTTGTCTTAGATTTTCTAGATGAAAAGGGATCCCTCATAAGAGCCTCCTCTCGTTCTTCTTTTGATTTGTGGAACTCTCTATGGACTTCGTCTAGGTGGCAATTGACTAGGCACAATTGGGCCTGAAATGAGTATGATGAGTCGAACAAGAAAGTGTCTAGCTCTGATGGCCTACAGGAGCCTATGGGGCCTCTAAAGTCCTATGCATGGGGGCAGGTCATCTGCCTCCAAACAGTTTTTCGTTCGATGGACAACCATCTCTGGCTTGCATATCAGACATAGGTGGTTAGGGGTTCCAGAGGTGCTTAAAAAAGAGTTGGTTAGGATCTGTTTGTTGAGAAAATTAAGGGAGGAGGCTCGCTTGGGGGAATAATGGACTGTATCATTCCGATCAAAGCTTAGATTGTTGTGTGAGGCTAAGAAATGCTTCTAGTGAGACAATAGGATGTTGCGCACCTTTCCCAAGGGGAGAGAGGCCTGGGTCATTGAACGACCTCCAATGTCGGCTCGGGGTTTAAGACAGAGCATCCCCATCCTGGGGCAAAGGGAACGGGTCAGCCATGTGGGTTTCCTCCCCGAGATTGCTCGCCTATTGGTGTTCTTGCAATATCAGCCCTCCTTCTAATGCAAAAAAAGTTACCATCTTTATACAGTGGCCAAGGTGTCAGCATGGCTCGGTCCATTCCAAGTATGCAAGATTGTCAACAGTTTTGTCAAGCTAGCGAATAGGTATTAGTGGGGGGGTCTGACCGTAGGGTTGCTTGTCCCTTCCTCTGATCTCTTCCACCTCTAGACCGCTCGCACCCTGCACAAAGGTCAGAGATGAGCGACGTTGATCCTTGCTTCTCGAGTAATGGGATATGAGGCTGTGATGCCCCGTACTTATCAGGAGGGCCATCGGTATAGAGGATAGGTAGCTGACTTGTCCCAGGTTCATAGAGCTGATTGGCTCGAAGCACACGACTAGCCTTTTTGTGGCGATTTGGGAGAGTCTAGAATAGAGAGCTATGTCATATCAACTGTGAAAACGTCTATAAACATATTTAATCCTGTGGTTTATACAATATATTAATCTCACATCTAAATGAATATTAATATAACATCATAATCATACTAACCAAACCCATGAAATATTACATAATATAACGTTGTAAACACACATAAAAAAACTAAGAGCTTTGGTAGATTCTTTACATATCACAAATATAGTAAAATTATTTAACATTTAAAGTTAGTTATAACCAAAGATTTTCAACATGTAGCTATTTTATATAATAACTATAAAACATATAATTTATTATTATTATTATTATTATTATTATTATTATTATTATTATTATTATTATATATGTGTGTGTGAGCACGCACGTGCATGTGCAGCCACATACATTTATGAGAGTAGAATTTAATATATATATATATATATATATATATATATATATATATATATATATATATATATATATATATATATATATATATATATATATATATATATATGTGTGAGCGCGCGCGCATGCGCACGCAAGTGCATTTATGAGAGTAGTTCTAATAATCCTCTTTCTTCTATCTCATCATTCTATTTATCACAATAATATTTTATGTTTAGTAGAAAGCTTAATTTTTTAATATGTGAAATGAATTTCAAGATGCCAAAAGAAATCTTTGGTAAATTTTAGCTATCTATTTATCTTTTTTTCTTCTCTTATGCACATTTTCTTTTTGCCTCTTTTATTTTTTTGATTACGTTAGGCTGCTCTTTTCTTTGTTATTATTTTTTTCATTCTCTTGCCTCTCCTTTTTCTCCTCTTTTCCTCTCCGTCACTTCCTCTTCCCCTTATTCCTCACAGGTCGATAAGTTGTAAGAATTTAAATCCATGAAACCAAGGTTAATTGTTAAAAACTTTAATTTGATGTATTTTTTAATTTTGATTTATTTTTAACTAAAATTATACAAAACATATTATTTTTATATTTTTTAATTTTTTAAAAAACTATTTTAGTTTTTAGTTTTCTCATTTGTTTTCTCATTTTTCTTTAATACCTTAAATATTTCTTACTATATCCTGTAACTTTCAACTCGTCGTGAGATTCTATCGCCTTTATATGACCACTCCACCCGTTGCAATGGCCTCCTTCCCCTTGACGTGGCCCTACCACTTCTACTCCTATGCTTGCATATTGTTGTGGTCGTCTTTGTTCAGTCGCTTTTATATGGTTGAGTGTGAAGAGATGAGAAGAGAAAAAGAATCTAGACATGAAAAGAAAATAAGAGAAGAGAAGGCAGTCGAACAGAAGGAGAGATGACAAGCGATGAGAATTTAGGATATCAGAAGAAAAAAAAAACAAGACTAGCAATAGAAGAATTAAAAACTAACTATTAGAAGAATTAAAAACTAAGTATCTATTTGTAAAAAAAAAAAAAGATGAATAAAAGACTATGTAAGAATGAGGGTGTAAGTATGCAATTCACATGTCTTGTAAGATGAAAACTCTATATAAGGTTTTACATTTTAAATAAGTATTTTGAAATATAAGTTAAGATATTCTTTATTAGCTACTATTTGTTTTGAACTAATTTAAATGATGCGTCGAGTGAATCAGTCCAACTAAACCTATCAATTCAATCAAACGTGATCAATGAAGGAGGGAAAAGGTAGGGAAAAATTGCATATTATAAAATCCCGCACCAAATAATGAAAAAGGGACACTCTACCCAAAAAAAAAAAAAAAAGGAAATCGAAACACTAAAAACTGTGGGGTTTTGTGAAGAATTCATCCTCCCAAAACATTTAAATCTTGTTTGTCACTACGATTCGCTCAACGTTAGGTGATATCTTATCTCCAATTTTTCCTATTATATACACCTTACGATTTGTTATTTCCCAATGCATTTATCATTCGTTATCTATCGACCAAATACTTCGTCTTATATTACCGTTCCATAAATAATTACCACCGGAAAACTACCATCGCAACAGAAGCAGCCTCTTTTTGGCTAATTTCGTGTTTTGTTCTGTCTTCGTGCCCATTATTTGCTCCGGAAATAACAAACCAAAATCCTGTGTGCTTAAAATTAAGATCCATTCCCCCAAAAGATCTCATTATATCTCCGTCCTCCCAAGGCTTTTTGTCATGCCTGCGGTGGTGTAATCCCAGCAATCGATGGCTCTCCCTAAGCCCTTCCTCTCCCTCCTCATTTGCCTCTTTGCTTCCCTCACCCTCTCCAGCCTCCACGTCCACGGCTCCGACGAGCTCAAAGCCTTCATCGTTCACGTCAAACGCCCCGAGAACCTGAGCTTCTCCGTGGCCGAACAATGGACGGGTTGGTACTCCTCTCTCTTGAGCCTTGCGTCTCTTGAAGCGAACGCCACCGACTTCGCACGGTCACGCGTTATCTACTCCTACCGCCACGTCGTCACCGGCTTCTCTGCCTTGCTCACTGAGAGGGAGGTGGAGGCCATGTCGAAGTCGGACTGGTTCCTGCACGCCTACCCCAGCCCCGTTTACCACCTCATGACCACCCACTCGCCACAGTTTCTGGGGCTGAGCCAGGGGATCGACAACAGCGTTTGGAACGCGACCAACATGGGCGAAGGGGTCATCGTCGGCATCTTAGACACTGGCGTCACACCAGGGCATCCATCCTTCGATGACTATGGCTTGCCGCCGCCGCCGGCCAAGTGGAAGGGGAGATGCGACTTGAACGCGTCTGCGTGCAACAATAAGCTCATCGGTGCAAGGTCCTTCATCAACTACGACGCCGTCAGCCGTCGGCCCACCGACAAGCCGATCGACGACGAGGGGCATGGCACTCACACCGCGAGCACTGCCGCCGGGGCCTTCGTGAAGCATGCCGACGTATACGGGAATGCGAGGGGTGTGGCGGCCGGGGTGGCGCCGCGCGCCCACATCGCCATTTACAAGGTGTGCTCTGAGACAGGATGCGCGGGTTACGACATCTTGGCTGCCATGGACGCCGCGGTGGACGATGGGGTGGATGTGCTCTCCCTCTCGCTCGGCGGTGGATCTGTTCCTTTCCACTCTGACCCGGTCGCGCTGGGCGGCTTCGAAGCCATCAACAGAGGAGTCTTCGTCAGCTGCTCGGCCGGGAACTCGGGACCGGATCCCTACACCGTGTCCAATGTCGCGCCGTGGGTGCTCACGGTAGGCGCAAGCACCATGGACCGATCCTTCTTGGGCACTGTCAAGCTCGGCGATGGACAGGAATGGGAGGGCGCGTCACTGTACCCGCCGCGTAACTTCGACTCCAAAATGCTGCCTCTCGTGTACTTCGCCGGTGATGAGGCCGCCTCGCTCTGCCTCAACGACTCCTTGAATGGTGTGGACGTCCGCGGAAAGATAGTGCTGTGCGACCGCGGCGACAATTCAAGGCTCGAGAAGGGTCAAGTCGTCAAAAGCGCCGGCGGCGCCGGCATGATCCTTGTCAACACTCCCGGGGACGCCTACAGCACCATCGCCGATCCCCAAGTGCTTCTGGCTTCGAACGTCCCCTACGTTGTCGGACTCAAGATCAAGGCCTACATCAACTCCACCTCTGCCCCCGCGGCGTTGTTGGTAATCAACGGCACCGGCATGCACACACCCCACTCGCCGTCGATGGCCTCGTTCTCCTCCCGCGGGCCTAGCCAAATCACGCCGGGGATCCTGAAGCCGGACATCACGGGGCCGGGCGTGAGCATCCTCGCCGCGTGGACCATGCAGAAGTTCAACATGATATCCGGCACCTCCATGTCCTGCCCTCACCTCTCCGGCATCGCGGCACTGATCAAGAAAGCGCACCCCGATTGGTCGCCGGCCGCGATCAAATCCGCCATCATGACGACGGCGTACGTGACGGACAACAGCGGAGGGCCGATCCTCGACGAGAGACACCTCCCGGCCGACTTCTTCTCGATAGGAGCGGGACACGTGAACCCTCCGAAGGCCATCGACCCCGGTCTCGTCTACGACCTCACACCCCAAGACTACATCCCTTATCTCTGCGGCCTCTACGAAAGCTCTCTTGTCGAAGTTATAGTTGGCCGACCGGTCAATTGCTCGTCTCGAAGGAGCATCATCGAAGGAGAGCTGAACTATCCTTCCATATCGGTCACTCTGCCGGCGAACAATCTGAAGTCGGTCCGCTACAAACGGACTGTGACCAACGTCGGCGAGCCCACGTCGACGTACCGGGTGAAGCTTGACGTGCCGAAGGAGGTGTCGGCGAGGGTGAGGCCAACAACGCTCTCGTTCAACGAGGTGAACCAGAAGCAAAGCTTCAGGATCAGCTTCAGGAGGAACGGAGGTGGGTCAGGCGCAGTGCAGGGGCAACTGCGGTGGGTGTCAGGGAAGTACGTGGTCAGGAGCCCGATCTCCATCAGGCTGGAGTAATCCATGCATGCATGCATGCATGCATGGGTCAAAGTGCGTGAAACCCCTGTGGAGTTGATGGCTCTATATACCCCCGATAACCTGATAATGATATATTTGTTCGTGTATTATCACATGCGATTTCCCTGTTGACTTTAAAGCTGTTGTTTTGACTTTGTTATTTTGACCGAGAATAAACCGATGGGTCGACAGAAAAGCAATTCTTTATTCCTCAACATGGTCGAAAACATTCTCTCAAGCCAAACCTGCGTACAAGTTTTGGCCGAGCAATCGAATCAAAACGTAGTCAAATGAGATGCATGACCACGTTGTGGACACGCAGTTCGTTCTAGTTTTTGTACGTGATGGAGATCGGACTCCTCACCTCATGGTTGACCGAAACCCACTTCAAGTAGCCCTGCCACCCGCCGCCGCCGCCGCCGCCGCCGCCCACCATCTTGAACGTCACGAAGAATCTCTTCTCTTGGTTCACGTAGTTGAAGCGCAGCACGGACGGGTGGACGCGCACGTACGTCCCATATGGGGCCCCGACCTGCGCCCAGTATGTGGACGCCGCCTTGCCCACGTTCTTCACCCTCCGCTCCACCACCGCGTAGGTCGTGTTGCCACCGAGCGACACCGAGATGGAAGGGTAGTTCAAGTCCTTCTCTGGGATACTGCCGACGGCGGAGCAATCAATCGTCCTCCTGGCGATCACCGAGACTTTCTTGCTTGCGTATCCCAGGCCACAGAGGTAGGCGATGTAGTCGTCGGCAGAGAGGTCATACACCAGGCCGGGGTGGCTGGCCTTCACCGGGTTGACGTGGCCGGCACCGATAGCGAAGAGGTCGGCCTGGAGGAGTTGTTCGTTCACGATCGGCTTCCCGCTGTGGTCAACCACGCTGGCGGTCGTCATGATCGCGGACTTGATGGCGGCGGGCGACCAGTCCGGGCGCGCGCTCTTGACGAGAGCGGCAATCCCGCTTAGGTGAGGGGTGGACATGGAGGTGCCCGATATGATGTTGAAGGTGGTACCGGTGTAGTTGGAGGGTGGTCCGACGCGGAAAGGCCATGCCGCCAAGACGCTTACGCCGGGCCCGGTGACGTCTGGCTTCAGAATCCCAGGGCTAGCTAAGCTGGGGCCTCTCGAAGAGAAGGACGTGATCGCCGGAGCTGGGGACGTGCCGAGTACCGTGCCCTTGAAAAGTAAGGCCGCCGTTGGATTGGAAGACGAGTTGATAAAGGCTTTGATCTGATCTCCGGCAGCAAAACTGACATGCGACGCGGGGAGGACATGAGCGTCGGCCAGAGTGCTGTACCCGTCGGTGGCTTGGTTCGCCAGGATCATGCCAATGCCGCCTGCACTCAATACGGTGGCGCCCTTCTCGAGCCTCGCGATGCCTCCGCCACGGTCGCACAGCACTATCTTGCCCTTGACGTCGAAGCCATCGAAAGAACCATTGGCGCACTGGGCAGTGGCCGGACTGCCGTTAGCTCCGGCGTACACCACAGGGTAGAGAGCCGGGGGAAACGAGTTTGGCTGGAAAATGGACTCTCCGTCGAAAGATAACCCGTTGCTGAGCATTACTGTCACCCTTATGTTCCTATCCATGGTGCTGGCGGCGACCGTGAGGATCCATGGCGCCTCATTTGACAGAGTGCTCGATACTGGGCCCGAGTTGCCTGCCGCGCAGCTGACGAAAACTCCCTTCTCGATCGCCCCAAAGGCGCCCACCGCGATCGTGTCCTCGTCGAACGGTAGCGAGGGTCCGCCGAGGGAGAGGGAGAGCACATCGACTCCATCGGCTACCGCGGCGTCCATCCCGGCCAATATGTCGCTGCTGGCGCAGTCAGTTTCGCCGCAGACCTTATACATGGCGACGTGGGAGAGGGGCGCCATGCCGATGGCCATGCCCTTGGCGTTCCCGAGCACTTCCGCCCCCGGCACGGCCGCTCCCGCGGCGGTGCTGGCCGTGTGGGTTCCGTGGCCATCATCATCGATCGGAGACTCCGAGGCCACCGCTTGGCCCTTCATGGCCATCGCGCCGCTGATGAACGATCTTGCCCCGATGAGCTTGTTGTTGCAGCTGGACGCATTGAAGTCGCACCGCCCTCTCCATTTAGCGGGCGGCGGCGGCATCCCTAAGCCACTGAAGGAAGGGTGGTCAGGGAAGATGCCGGTGTCGAGCACCCCGATGACGATCCCCTTGCCGTAGTTCGACGCGTTCCACAAGCCCTGATGCATGAGCAACCCCAAGAAGGCCGGCGTGTGGGTGGTCTGGAGGCGGTACATGCGATCGGGGTAGGCACGGACGAAGCCAGGCATCACGGACATGGCCTCCAGCTCCAACTCCGTCAACCGAGCAGCGAAGCCGCTGATGACGTTAGTGTACATGTAGATCATTTGCAACTCCGACGAGACTGTCGCGAGGAACGACCGGTACCAACTCTCCCGGTCGGAGGAGGCGCCGAGCGCGGCAGACTCCGGTGGTTGCACATGGACTATGTAAGTCCTCCGTCGGACGCCTTCAGCAGATGTTAGGAGGAGAAGGGAGAGAAGGCAGAGGGAGGAGAAGTGTCTGAAGACCTCCATTGGCGGAATGGGGGACTGGTGTGGTCTGCATGGAATCGGTGGCTGGGTATATAGAGTCAGCAAAGGATGGTTTGGTGGAAGAGATAAATGGCCGGCGAGTCGATGGAATCTATGCGTGGAGCTCGGACCGGCATATGGATCGGTTGAAGGAGTTGTCGGGTTGCGGTCGTCGTCGCTCTGAAAACTTAGTTTCGCCGGTCTTGGCCGTCGGTTTTGTTTCGTTCCGTGGCGATTCGAGAGGATCTCAGAGAAGAGAGATCAACGAGTCCACTCATCTACCGGTGTGAGTGTGTATCGAATCTACAAAGTAACTCATGTGAGATGTAGGAATAACTCATCGTTATGGCCAACCCACGAGAATGAAAACAGAACAAAGGAAGACATCCTTCTCGTATTTGGCAAACCATATGAGGTTTGGAAAGATTTAAAGGAAGAAAGAAACCTTCTGATTACGAAACAAGTGTTGGTGTAAGCAAATAATGAGATTGGTTGGTATCAGAAGAACCGATTACTGGCTTCATTAATTTTGATGTGGAGTGTTACGATGTGATCAGACAATGAAAACAGTAGAAATAGCAATCTGTGAGCACTGCAAACGACACACTGTGGTAAGACTTGAAGCAGTTGTAGCAGATGCTCCAAATTCTTAGTTGCTTGAAGAAGCACATAAATTGTTCCATTATGATTCTTTCTGAAGCGATAAAGGCACATAACGACTGATAACATACAGATAAAGGCACTTTTGTCTTGAGGAGACTTCAATCGGTAAGCTCATCTCCACATATTTCCAGATTATAATTGCATAGCACAAGTGATGAATCCAAATACGTACACCCCAAACCCTCTCAATCTTCACAACAATGTACATTAAGAAAGATCTACAACTAGACAGAGACTGCAGATGGCTGTGTCTGGATCAACAACTGAGAGTAAAAAACACAAACACACCAATCTTCCCTACCGACAAGGATTAGTTGCATACGGATTATGTGACTGACCTATGCGAAGATGAACTCCAAAGAAGTCAGGGTTTGAAACCACATGTTGTGAAAGGTTTCTTCCATTAAATCGTCTAAGATGGTTTCGCATACCTCATTTGTGATGTTCTCGGTTTCGAATCGAAGGTCCATCCAACTTCTGCCTTCCAAGTCCTTCCTTATTCCTTGATCTAATGTGTTTGGCAGCTGTATACGAAGATGCCTCTCGAGAACCTTGCTGACTCCTTGGATTAAGCTTTCGCCTCGAGGGGCAGGCAGAACATTTTGCTGGATGAAAGACAGCCATGGTGTACACTTGGAAAACCTTTCTTTTATCTCTACAAGGACTTCGTTAATGCAATCAAAGAGGAGCTTAGGATCATCTTGCAGGAAGAAAAAAAAGATCCCTATTTCATCAAACAAAGATGGCTCGAGTAACTGAGCTGCCATATTCCATCTCTCTGAGAATTCGTTAGTAAGGTCTGAGGCTTCCAAGAGTACTTTGACGTAATCAAACCTAGCTTGAAAGTCCTGAAGACGATCTCTGAAACTGTCATTTACATCTGGTGATGCTGTAACTTTCGAATAGCTCTCATGGTCTTCATAATTAACATGTTGATGTTGCACTTGAATGCCATCTGCAAACGCACAACAAGTACAGGTGAGAGGGCAAACAAAAGCTGTTTGAACAAAAAACTCAATGTGCTCAACATCTTCTAGACCGTACAAGGCTCTTCTGTTCTGGGCTCAGGGCTGGTAACATCTTCTGATAAGAATGTTTCAAGAACAGATACTGGACTTGGTTGCTCTTGCTTTTCAGTGGTACTTTCAGGAGCCACTAAATTTTCTTTGAGCAAGGAACTCAGAGGGACTTTGGACTGCATCATTGTAATTGATGTCTCCTCAGATGATCCCTAGTAGAATGTTTCAAGGAATAAAAATCTTTATATCAAATGATCTATTAACAAGTTTTGGTCTATAAGCCTACCTGCCCTTGCATTGCAGCAGATTCTTTACAAATTTTAGTTGCAACAATTATTTCACTTCTACTTGACTCCAAGGGTACATCCAAATGGTTAGACTGCACAATGCCTTCAGTATCGGCTGCTTCTAAAATCTCTGTACTTCCTTGAACAGAAAAATCACATGTTTTATACCATGAGAATGCATAAAGAGTCATCTTAAGTAGATCTTATTTAAATATACAAAAAGGCTACCTTTGTCGTTCAAGTCTTCTCCAATGCATGGGAGCTCGGGTATACTCGTATCAACCAGTTGTGTATTTAAGATGCCAAATTTCAAGTCATCACTTGGCATGCTCACAGGGAAAGATGAAAACTCCAAGTTTTCTCTTGCTAGGCTTAAGATATTGGTAGCACCTACTTGCTCCAACTGATGTAGGGAGGGATTTCCCATATCTTCAGGTGACATGATGAGCTCCTGGACTCTTTGTCGACTGGATGTAGGACATAATTCATTGTATCTTGGTAAGGAAAGTACCCTCCCCAAAGATTCTGAGGCTTGGGTGGCTGGCAAACTGTCTGCTCTAGTGTCTAGCATCTCAGCAAGATGCCTCTTGGCTTCCTCATATATGGAAAACTGAGACCTTGAGGAAGAAATGTTGCTGTTGATGTTAACTTGACATTCTTCCAAGTCAATTTTCTTGTCATTTCTCTTATCAAGGGACAAAGATTCAGACAGCTTCTTGGCATCATGAGAAGAACTGCTTGCCAAGCTTGCGACTGTACTCTCACTATTTATCAGGTTAGATGAAACACCTGTGTAATTGGACCTCACTGGAATTCTGTGTAGAACACCATCCATGGAGATAACATGTCGAGCTTTTCTGCTCTCACCAATTATATGCCTGAGTCGTCTTTTAATTTCTTTAAGGGAAAAATGGGATAAAATTCTTCCAGTGTGTTCTTCGTGCCGTAGGACATGATGTGATTGGGGTGAAGAGCTTGGAGTAATTATAATAGAAGAATTTGGAATTCTTGCTGGGCTTGGCTTTAGAACTACTATTCTGTTTAAAGCCTTGGAATTTGGACTTTCCTTTGATGGTTTTGTCCCCTTTGACTTATCCTTCCGGAAAAAATTGTATCTGCTTTGTTTATGAAACAATTGATTACTGTCAGACTCCTTGCATTTTCCCGAACCATCAATCTCCTCTCCCAACAGTTGAACATTCTCTAAACCTTCATCTGATCCCAGTTTGGTTAGTTTCCCTACCTGAGCACTGTGAAAACATTGACTATGTTTAAGAAAAAGTGAATTTGGATCATGAAGCAGTTGCATAAGTAACTCCTTATCTGAATTCAGAATGTCTAATGCATCCATGTATTCTTTGGGATGGACAACCCATCGTCCATCAAGTTGTTTCTCAACCATCAACTTCTGATTTATAATAGCCTGGGAAACATCTGCTAGGTTCTTTTGAAAGAAAGAAATCTTTTGATCAACATGACCATCAGGCTCACTAAGATGGTTATAAATCTTTTGATTAATATTTTTCACGGCTGGAAGCAAGTCAAACTTATTGTCAGAATCAGCATGCTTTTGTTGGTATGTATAACCATAAAACTCTATCAAAAATGCGGCCAGGTCAAAGTTAAGGGAAGATCTTCTCGTTAGATCCATACTATCAGATGGATGACCATCCAAACTGGAAGAAGCAGCTAGATTGATCCCCTGAGCATCTGAACTTTTCAATTTTTTGCTTCTCTGCTTATAACTCTTCCTGGGATGATCCTCAATTTGCAAGTTATCACTTGTGATCTTCTTTTGGATATGTTGAGACATCTCTTCCTCCATAAGTGTTTTCACACTTGTCATCACTGAGTCAACTTGATCGTCTCTGATTTCACCAACAAGCTGAAACATATTGGTTTAGTAAATTATTATCTAGAAGCCAAGTTCTCAAGTGTTAACATTTGAGAACTTGAAAGACACATTGTATGCAACCCTGACAGAATTTCATTTATTTTTTTGCTATTATGGTAATTACACGAAAGAATCTTGACAGCTGATATTTGTGGTAGTTATGAAAGGAAAGAAAGTTATGGAATATAATTTGTAGGTTTTTTGAAGGATGATGTTCCAAATTTTGAGGTGAGCATCATAGAAGCATAAAAACAGGGTTCTTTCTATAGAAGCTCCAATTTTGTTTGTAGTTTATTTTATGTATGAATGAAGAAGCAATGTGAAGTACATTGGTAAATAGAAAGAACCTTTTATATAGATCTTTAAGAAGTTGACTATATTGTTTCAGCTAGCTCAATCTGATGCTACTATCGTGCTTTATGCTATATTACTTTATGAGTTCACATCATGAGATTCTTAAACCTAGCCCCTTTCCCAAGTTTTCCCTAATACATGAATTGGAATGTATTTTTGGTACTACCATTAAAAATGCTTTGTACATTATATTACCCATGAAGCCCAAAAAAAAAAATTGATTTTCTATATTTATGAGTTTATATGAATCCTTTAACAGACATCTTGAATAACTAAAACATCAATTGTTTAGTTTCTCATGGAATTGATAATGGATTCCTCGAGTGTTTGTTCATACACTGATGAGTAACATCCATATATGGATATCTTTCAATCCAAGAATATTAGACAGGAAAGCTAAATCTCTACTTATTTTTACTCAAGACATGTATTTTTGCAATTTGCTCATGTCTTGGTCCATAAATTGGCTAGCACCAACTATCCCCGCCAAAGCATCAAAGAAAAAAAGGACCAAAGTATGTCAGATGAGTATCAGTGCCAGATCCTAGTTCAAACAGAACTGCATATAGCATCTATGCTTCACTAAGATAGTAATGCTGTTTGAACTTCTAACTTTTATCAGAGCCAAAAATTATCTTAGAGAATTATGTGAAATTATCCTATGGATTTTGTATGACAACAAAATGCAATAAATAACAAACATTATGGAACTTCATATTGCCATAAGAACATGGTTAAGTATGCTCAGTTCACAGAAAAACTGATGTCCTCAATTCCTGTAGAACAACCAATGAATAATAGTGTTCTTTCAACTTCTAAAGCTTTATCATAGCCAATTTTCTTTCAGAATTATGTGAATGCACCCAAACATTACTGCATATAGCATCTATGCTTCACTAAGATAGTAATGCTGTTTGAACTTCTAAAACTTTTATCAGAGCCAAAAATTATCTTAGAGAATTATGTGAAATTATCCTATGGATTTTGTATGACAACAAAATGCAATAAATAACAAACATTATGGAACTTCATATTGCCATAAGAACATGGTTAAGTATGCTCAGTTCACAGAAAAACTGATGTCAATTCCTGTAGAACAACCAATGAATAATAGTGTTCTTTCAACTTCTAAAGCTTTATCATAGCCAATTTTCTTTCAGAATTATGTGAATGCACCCTGTGGTTTTTGCACGGCAACACAGTTAACCTATATATGATATTAAAGTTATAAATTGACATATGATAAAATCATGGTCGAATAAGCTTAGATAAAAGATAAGCCAATTCTGTCAAATAACAAATTTGCTAAACTTACACTGCCATGTTCATGTTTGTTTGAAGAACTTCTAAGTGAATCAAGCTTGATTCTCGAGTATCCAGTACCTGCATGACAATATAACAGCTATAATTTCCTAAATTTGAATGGTTAAACTAAAATTTTACCACCAAGAGATAAGCATCTTTTCTATGGCCTATACAAATAGTGAAGCCTGTTGGACTTTTAAAAATGATATCAAATGTGAAGTTGAATCTTGTGTACTGTCACAAAGTAAAGGAATTGTATGTAAATCTATGCTTTATTGCACAACCAAAACAAAAAGGAAAATTCTCCTAAGAATCAAAGTGATCATCAATAACTAACAAACACAACTAAAAGTTCTTCAGAGCTTAGAAAACATAAGTTATCACTTAGCTGAACTAAGAAAAAGATTTATTACCAGTATGTCTATTGCTATCACGCCTTTTATCTGAAAGTAACTTCTGAGTTGGATGGCCCCGGCGGAAATCAAACAAGCTAATCAAACCCCACATGCATCCAGCATCATTCCGAGGTCGTGACCTTCTGTAGGATCTTTTTGCCATAATCTAATTCCTAGCTTTGCTCAGAGGCAAATCTCCAAAACTGAGGAACCACTTGATTGAAACAGAAATCTGAAAAAAAAAACAAAAAACTAACAAGAATGACACAGAACAAATCTAACAAAGAAATTTCAATAAATTAAATATAAAGGAGCAACAATTGTAAGAAGATAAATGGAAATGAAAGTTTGGATGTTATATAGGAAAATGAAAGCTAGATAAATAGAAACTTGAACCATCTAATTATCAAAATCTTTCACATGTTTCTTTGTCATCAGTAATATTTTTTTCAAGTGAAGGTTATTAACAATTTAAAATTGCATAGCAAATGGAGAAAAAATGGTTCCCTGAACTCTATCCTTAATTTTCACCAATATGCAAAGAATTACTTGGTCCTAAATGAAGTTATGTTGTCTGAACTACCATGACATTCGAAGCACACATATAAGACATCACATAATTATGCATTTCACAGAATGGAGGTAGACCAGAAGACATTTCTTAGTTCAACATGACCTTCTCCATAAGTGATATGAACGAGATGGTGGGTGCTCTAATTTAGGTTAAACGTTCAGTATCTTCATTTATGTTTTCTCAATTTCTCTGTCAATTGTTCAGATTATTATCAGTTAATTATAGCTTAGTTTTCAGCCTCATGCATTTAATACATTTCCAAATGAAGAAATCTCGAGTGCATGAAACTACTTGTGTTGGTGATATCCTGTGTTATTTGCACACTCTTTTTTCTGTTGGATTTTTGTGTTTATCCATACCATTGTTTGTAGCAAATCTTGTCTTTGACAACAGCAAAAACAGATGATAAATTCCCTTGACTTCCATCGGGAACATCAGACTGTCAGTTTCCAAGGACACTGCAAATACAGTGGCAACACATTATGTGCCTCATTTTGAAATAACACCTCTAATTGAGCTACAACTTTTCTTCTTCTATTCTCTTTGTAATTTTTTTTTTTTTTTTTAGCTTTCCTCTTCTCATCCTATATTTCTTTTCTTGACATTTTTCCTGCATTGTTACCATTTTCAGTAAATTTATGGGCCAACTACCCATTTTACCCCAAAAGAAAAATAAAATTTCTGGTATGCGAAAATCTATTGGAACTATCGGAACATTGGTCTGACGCATATAATCAATAATATGTAACACAAACATGAACCGAGATGCAACAAAACCTATATTAAGTGAACTTACGATGAGAAGATTACTATGCTTTCTCCTAAACTAGAGAAATTTGAAGATTGTTCACATTATCATGACTAGAAAATATGCTCTATTCAGTGAAATTACAGCTGAGGCATGCATTTCCACCACTAAAATCATTTTAATGAGAGTACTTGGAAAAGACGATCAAAAGCAGGTTCCATTACACGGCCTTCATCTTGAGGTTCGTTGCCCAAGTTACAAGAATAATTGATAAAAAAAAAAAAGCTAATACCATGATCAAATAGAGAAAGAAATACCTCAATTAAGAGCCAAAAACTGAATGAGAAGAATTGTTACGGTGGCAAGCCTGGAAGGAGAAGAAAGAAGATGATGCCAAATTTCTAGACCTCCGCCTCTACGCAACTGCTCAAGTTGTCAAATATGAGCTGTTTTAGTAGTCCTGTTGAAGAAAGGAATAAGGACTTGCTCTATCACCGCGCCAAACTCCACATGCCATCCTTGAGGAGCCAAACTCAATAGAGCAAAAGCAATGGGAAGCTCAGGCCAATGATTCAATCTGATTCAGATTGAATCAAATTCCAATCCGAGCTTCGAACAAAGATGAATGGAGAATAGCAAATGTAGATACTTGGAACAAAGTAGTTTCCATTCTCCTCCAACTGGCAAGAGATTCAAGCTATATCCACCGAGGAGTAACTCGAGAGAAGGCAAAAGTCGCCACTTTTTGTTGGTTCAAAGCGTCAGCTTCTCCATGCGAGAGCACACGAACAAAGGATAAAAAAAGTTTTCGCATCCTTCCCACACTGTAATGGACAGAGGATCCTCCAAGATCAAATCTTTAGACTCCCTCCTCCACCCTGGGACGGTCAGGAAACTAAAGAGGTGGTTCACCAGCCGGCAGAAACAGCGGATGGTGGCGGGAGGATCCGACCACTAAAGAAGCGTGGGAAGATGGGAGGAGGGGGAGTTTTGGGAAGAGGGTGGGGGAAAGGTCGGAAGCGTTTGGCTGGACCAATCGTCCGGGTCATGAGAAAGCATGGATAATCTCCCACATCTTTGAACTGCCAATTAATAAAATAATCTTCTCTCTCTGTAATGGTTTGTGTTCGAAGGGTGTTGTTTATTAATGGTTTTGGGATTTTTTTGATTTAATGGTTCGAAGAAGAATGTGCAGCCAAGAGAATCGGAACATTAGAACGGAGGGGGTGGAAGAAGAGGACAATCATGTCGTGGCTTTCATTCGTCGGGGGTGAAGAAAGGCAATTCTGCACGCCGACGGTGTGGCATCGGACGGCAGCAGCTATTTTGATTTACCACCTATCTATCATATTGATGATGCGATGATGAGCAGCACCCAACGGTTGACCATTTGTATTCTTGGGCCAATTTATATCGATCATCAGATATAAATTAATAAGCCAACACTATTGTTTTCACAGGCATTAAAATTACAATAACATACCTCCACAACAAAAATAAAAATAAAAATAAATAAATAAAGGAATTATCCGCAAGAATATTAAGCACGTATGCCATTTTATCGAGGACAAAGGATCATCTCCTAGAATATATTAATGGCGTTGAAAAATAGCTGGGCCAACATGAGCCATGATGGTGATGTTTGCTTGGGTTTGTGGCACTCAGACCGAGCATGGATGGAGTTGGCCATTCTTCAAGGTCATGCCCCCACAGAAGGGGTATGCCCCTAAACAGAAGGAACAGCAGCCTACCCCAACCCGGCCACTTTATGGGGAGGTTTAGGAGACTGGCGATCCACGATTAAGAATCGCAATCAATCAATCACCATCGGTGACGGCCATCTTTAGGTGATATTTCACCGTCTCGTTTGTCTATTGAGATGCTATGATCGTTGGTTATATCAAGATGATGCCAATTTATTTTGAAGGTCCACGACGGGGTGGCCTACCAGGATTGTTTCTAGTATGTAAGTCATATACGTATTCGGTGAATTAAGTTGCGGATTAGGTTAACAAAAAAGTAAGAGAGAGGATAAAAGAAAGGTTCTTCTTATTCTTTGCACTTTTGTCTCGCTTGCAGGAAATTTATAATAAATGCAAAAGAACAGATGCGGTTTCCATTTTCGTGATATTTTAGCTAAAGGTGGGGAAAGGTGGTCATCATCAGCATACCTTTCGGTTTGCCTTCCCCCACCATATGCGGCCCTAAACGTAACCGGTTGCGTTGAAGTTTGATAAACTAAGGCAAAAGAAAAAAAAAAAAAAAGAGTTAAATTCTGTAAAGCGAAGGGATGCCTAAATAATGGCCTATATATTATATATTTATTTATATAACTCCACACGTCTCTACCTCACCGGGATTTCTTATTTCTGTAGCTTCTTCTACACTCCATCCCTTCGGCCTCTTGGTTTACCAGCATCGATAAGGTGAATAATTATAGCTGGCAATGGTCGAGTATAAATACTCGATTGATCTGCGTTTTTTTTTTTTTTTGGTACTTGCTAAAATTGTTGGATAAACCAAGCAGTTAAAAAGTCAACGTTGATTCTATTGAGCACTATCGCAATAATATTACTTCACGCCATTTTAATACTCCAAAGGAGCATGTGAATCAATAACTATGCTATTATCTCGGATCAACCACGTGCTCAGACTCATTAGGGTCTCGACCCTGCTGTTAGTGGAGATAAGCGAAGTGACAAGGTTCGTGAGAGGTGACGTGATGGCATGAGAGATCGACCAAGCGAATTGGAGAGGATGCTTAGCTCAACAACGCAAGATTTTGATCCTTCGAGCGTTCATGGGTACATGAGCTACTCACATCACGCTCACTCCTAACAACTGACTGACAACCAACCGTCACCCACCCCACCCCACCCCACTACAGGAAGGGAAGACTTAACTCTTCATGCGAAACAGCATATCTCCAACTCACCAGCTAGTATAGTAAGCTGGCAGAGTAAATCATCATCTTTCCTCGCCGATCTTTCACCAAACCATAATAAAAAGGGAGGGGGGTTTCACTTCTAAACAGAGTGGTTGTAAGTCTGTTTTCTCGGAACGAAAAAACCGAGGCTTGGTGAAAGTGAGTGGTGCTACACAAAGCACTGTCTCGTGGTGGAGCATTCTGTCTCCGTGTCCACAAGTGTCCTCTCGATCATATCGGTACTGAATCCCACCGACCAGATTGCACTGACTTGAACTGTATCCCTAATTCTGTGTCTCGATATAATCAATGTGGCGGCACTCTTTCCTCGCACCCTCGAATTGTTTTGATTTGTATTAACTAAAAGACGGACGAAAAATCCAGGATTATTCCTGGTGTCGTGGGGGTAATTGTCTGATTAAAAGGTGATTGTAGCTGCTTACGGTTTGCACCAATGACAATAACGCATGTCTTATCTAACACATGAAAAGCTAAGTAATTTCGCAAAAAAAAAAAAAAAATCAAATGACTTCTGTTGAACAAATAGCTTAATTTGGTTTAAGTTCTTCTAAAATTCTCTTTGATCAAATCATTAGCCTCCAGCCAAGAACAAACATATCAAAGAAGAAGAAAACATATAAAATAAAATAAATGTTGTATTCTAAAATAACAAATGGACCAGATCTAGCGGATAGTGACGTTCTAAAAAGGACTCTGTTAACCAATGATAGATAGCGAGCAGCTAATTATGCTGGCTGACCGTACTGGTTAGTGTCGGCAGAGCGCAGAGTACCTCATTGTCATCAATGGGGGAGGAAGAAGCAAGCAGCTTTGATCTAGACCACCTACCAACGGTCACATTATACCAGCGCCGTTTGTGCTTCCTTAGCAGGTTTAGTGTATCGGTGGCCGAACTATTCACAACAAATCCAAGGTATTCGGTGGCACTGAATTATCAAACCAATAGACAAGACACAGTTGTTGCCGTCTAAATTGGCAGGGAATGGGGTCACGTTTCAAGTGGTTAGATTTTGTGACCATTTCAAAAAAAATATTTGGATGCCTAAATGTGAAGTCATCTAAAACACATTTTCAACGCGCCCCACTGGTAGCTTTCAGGTCGTAGTGGTGGATGCACCAGCCACGGCTCCTTTAGCTTTTCGTTCAGTGAGGGCCAAAAGGAAGAAGGAATCAAGAGGCTGGTGTGAGTGTGATGGGAGCAGGGACTAGACTTTCACAAGATGTCCTGTTTTGCCCAATCAACAGTGGAAATTATGGCTCTTAGGACCACTTGTGGATGTGATCGGTCGAGCACTTTGCTTTGACGGAAGGAACTTTTGATGGGTGCTCCCCCACGCACGAAGCTTTTGTTGTCTAAAATGGGTGCTAGCTTTTGGGCTTCCGGTGCTGAATGCCAGCACAAAAGGCAGGCTTCGTCTATTACATGAGAAGCGGCAAAAGAAAAAGGCTAGAACAGTAAGGATCTACTGTCAGAAAAAAAAAAGACACGATGGCGGGTGGAAAGGACCAACTAAATCACCTTCCAATTGATAACTGGATATCTAATAAAACCAGAAACGACGCAATACTGTTGGAATTAATTGCAAAGCACTAATTGAAAATAGAAGCAAAAATCACATACCTTCACAGTTGGTAGGAAATAAACTTCTGCTGAGTAGCAGCGTCTTCGGATTAAGAGCTTCACACTGGTAGATAAATTTGGTGTAAGAATCTAAAGTCATGTTTAACTAAGGCGATAGATCATTTTCTTATGATGATAAATGCAGACAACTCGTAAGCTTTTGCACAGAATGGCAACAAAATAAGCTCAAGAAAATCATTAATTTTCTAAAAAGTAAGTTAGCTTAAGTTTACCATTCTCTGATAACAAGGAATAGCTCTGCTCTCATGTCAAATAATCTCAAGTGAATGTAAAATGTAAGTTCTAATCATCTTTATTATGTTTGATGAGACGACATTCATTGGAACACAGAAGCACATGATTTCTGCTGCTTGTTTTGTTTTATTAACCACTGATTATATACAATGATTCTATCGTTTGGTGCTTGGAGATCAACACCATTCTAAAATTCTAGGCATTGAACATCATTTCTGTCATGTCCTCCAGGACTCAGTTTTCACTTTGTTGCAGAAAAGCGAAATGTGTTAAATAGAAGTTTAGCGGCAATAATTAATGGGCTCAAAAAGAAAATGAGCGAATGCAGGTAAAAGTGATTCACTGACAGATGAAACCAGTTGATCATGAAGCCAAAGGTTGATGAAGTAGTTCTGAAAGCTTCACAAAATCAGACACTTGGTGTGGACTCCATCATGTACAATGTTTGTGCCTAGCAGAAGACAGCAAAAAGCAGCAATGTTGGATCTATTAGATCAGCACAGGTTGGATCTATTAGATCAGCACAGGGGTCATACTTAGAGAGAGGCCTTTTATGCTGTCTGATATATTCTATTTCTATGGTGTAACCTGGGGTCAAGATTCTGTGAATAGAGGCTCTGGAATACCAACACTTCCTTTAAATCCTTGATTATTTTGTTGCCTTTGACTCTCTTTTTTCTTTTTTTGTTTATAGAGAGTGAAAAAGCACTCTTGTTAATAAGAATGCAGATGCTGGAAGATTAAAAATCTGACAAAATAAACAAGAATGCAGATGCTGGAAGATTAAAATCTGACAAAATGCATCTATAGGGAATGTGAGGGAAAATAATACTGACAACAGAAGACAAATTACTTGTTTACACTGTGTCTGTCTGTGTAGGTATTTCCCGAGTTTCATCTACTACACTTGAAGCTTAAAAAAGCTTCGATGGAGATTCAGAAAGACAAAAACACAAAAAAGACACCTTTGCACAGTGTTAAAATGCCAACATCCTTTCTCATCTTTCTGTTTGTGAAGCGTAAATGGATAAATTTAACCCAGTTAATTCATTTCATAACATTTGACATTATTGTAAAAGTTAAGGTGTCAAATATCTGTACTTATACACTTAATTAATTTCGGAGAGAGTCATGCTTCTAATTCTAGAGGCCATATTCTTCAAAACTCAGATAAATCATTGGTGCTATGGCTTGAGATTATAGGAACAGTGTGGTCAGATTTGTGTTAGATAAGAAAAGAAATTGATTAGCCTTGTTGAGATTTCTTTTCATTGTATTGCAACAGTATCATACAGAATATTATGAGTGTTTTATGGTGAACTTGGTACTCTTAAAGTGGCTTGGGATTTGTAACATTTAATGTCAAAAATGCAAGCACACAGAATCACCTTAATCCACAGCGATGGAATTCGTCTGCCTTATTTTTCTCTTCCTAGCTTCCCTTACCATTCTCATACTGTCTTCCTGAATTCTCTCCAATAAATTGTTCTCCTTCCCTGAAATGAGATTGGAGGCAGTTTTCAACAAATGATAATATTTACGGCACCCCTATAGTGGATGCGATTTATGTACATTACTATCTACTGATTTTTAAGTAAACAAAAAAAATGCGCCTATTACATTTATTCTTTGCAATCATTGGATTAATTGTTTAACTTACCAAAGATCTCTTAAAAATGCTAATACAACAGAAGATATTCAGTCTAATTATAAGAGTAACTTTATTTATTTATTTATTTATTTGCTCAGAAACATCATGAAGCATGAGACAGGACCAAACTTTGTAATCTTATCTTCACTAGACTTCTCTTTTGAGTTAACATGCATGCTGGAATTGCCATAGTTTGATGTTGTTCTCACTAAGGAGAAGTTAAACATATTGATCTAACAACAAATTCTCAATTTAATTATAACAAAAAAATTGATATATTTTCTTACTCCAATGTATCATGATGCATGAGATGGGACCCTACTTTGTGACTTCAACTTTGCTAGAATTTTCTTTCTCGCTAATGTATCCTAGAATATCCCTAATATGTTATTTTAGCTATTAAAGAAAAGTTAAAGATACTAATGTAACAACAAATATCCAGTTTAAGTATAACAGAAGCTTGATATGTTTTCTTGCTCCTATACATCATGATATGAATGAGGCAGGGACCCAACATTGTCATATCATCTTTACTAGAATTTTCCTTTTGATTAAGATGTATGCTGGAATCACATTAGTGTACCTCATGATGACAGAGCAGAATGTCTATCAATCTTATTTTTCTGTGAAAAAAATTGCGAAAAAAAGAACTTTTTCATAATTCTTGTTGTTACCAAGAAAAATAAAATAAAATGAATCTCGGTAGAGGATATTTAATTTTATATCTTGAAAATTATAACTAAGAGATCTTTGCTCTCCTAAGTCCAATCCTGATTCAGTAAGAAAAACAAAATAATTTTCAAAATTTACTTAATCCAAGTGGAATGCATCTAATTTCTGGTAGATTTCTTGAAGTTACTGGAATTAGCAGTTTCTTTGTTCAATATAAGGAAACAGCTGCCTCCATCAGTTTATTCATCTGAATCAATGATTATTCTAACATTTCTTCCTGCCTCACATCAAAAATTAAAGCTGTGGCATGATACATAAACACAAGCAACAAGTTAGCAAAAGTCTCTATAATCAAAAATAAGTTGTGTCCCAGTTACTCAGTATGGGCCCCAAGAATACTCGATCAATATTAACAGCGATTTATTCAGATATCTCGAAATTTTTTTATAACTATGTTAAAGAACAGAGAAGCACACAATTCATAGCACTATGAAGCGAGTATATGTAAAGACCTGACAAAAGGTTTCACTTAAGAAGCAACCACATTATCCAAAGCATAAACTTTATTAAAATCAGCAGACCTCAGGAAAATCATCTGCTTTCTATGAGGAGAAGTTCATGTCTGTGTCTCATATTGTTTTTTGATTCTGTCAACTTCAGTTTAACTAACTTTGGTCTTCCTTCTCTCTTTGAAACTGGAGATCCTCCCTTGTTCCTCATCAGTGGTGCAACATCACTGGTATAAATAAAAGTTTTATTAATTAATAACAAAACCTAGAGAACATGAACTTTCAGAAAACCTATAGGAATTTCCATATCAAAATAATTTTCAATAATCCCCCAAAGAAATAACTGGAACAATGCAAGTGTAAAAGCATAAGTAAAAAAGAACCAGCTGTCCAGATTGATTCAAATGTTTGCTACTTTAGTTAAAAACATTGACCAAATTAGAGAAATCCACTTCTTATGCTGCATCCATTTACATATTGTTTTTCAGATGGAAGATTGAAAAATGACTCATGCAAAGCCAGTATATACAATGCCAAAGATGGCAGACACACACCATCACATAATTACCAAGTCTTTCATAAATTATATCCATATTCTTCCTAAGAAGTTAGTTTAAATTTGTAACAGTACCGAATGTGATAAAACAAAACTAAATGACTGTAGCATACACTTCTTGTCCTGCCATATTGCTCTTCAGGGAGTTTTATATCCATGCAATTTCTACCCTGCACAAAGGATATTTGATTAAAAGACAAAATGCACAATTATGGAATATCATATATGAATGCAAGTATTGTTTATGAACAAAATACCATGGATGACCAGGATCTAATTGAATGTTGGATATCTGATGACTTAATACCCTCTCTCTTACCTGCATAACGTTTAAGAAACAATGTAAAGTATATTGTGCATGGAAACAGGAAATTAGATGCTAATGGCTTTGCATCATCCTTCTTGGCAAATGACACAAATACCGAAATGACAAAAAAAACAAAGATGATGGTATGATGTTTGCAATCATCATAAAAAAGGATGACAAGTGACTTGACTTCAGATGCATGTAGCAACAGGAGTATCATGTGGATGGTGTCTGAGACATGATAGAACTACCTCCTTTTTAACAGAGGTCCTACAGACTTCATACTCGAGTCATGCAAGATGTGCACAAATCTGCTCTTGCAAAGCTGTAACCACTGAGGCAATCTCATGTACTTTGCAAGAACTGTTGTTGTTAATCAGCTGATATGAAATGGAAGTGATGCTTCGACCAAGAAAAGACTTGATATCATCTTCCCACTTCGGCTGTTATCAGGTTTGTTCTAATTTGTTGATCTTTGTATTACCAAAGAAAAGAATTTTACAAAAACATAAGATTCTCGACTTACCAACTGATGCATGGAGTTAGAAAAAGACTTATCTTCTGCCTTATCCCTTCAGCTGAAGAGAAACAAAATAAATTTATAGAAAGTAAATTGCAGGATGTGCTAGAATTTTAACTATGCAGGCAATTACATACATGCAATAGAATTGCATAGCATAGAATTCAATACAGAAATTCTATGGAATTACCAAAATTTTAGACAATTTTACTAAAATGTTAAGCTCAAGTATACATCTGTTTTACTTGTCTTCAACATTAGGAACAGTGAACTATAGAGGCTTACCTTCTAATGATAACTCTCTTATGGGTTTGTTTACTTGCCTGATATCACCTTGAACAGAGTCCAGGATCATTCCAACCCTATTTATCGAGCTTTCAATAAGTTGAAGTTTGTGTTCAAGTTCATCACTGACCTGAACTGTTTAGAGTTAGAAGATATTCCTTTCATGGTTCACTGAAATGGCTTACATTTTTTTCCAAGTGAACCCTGAGATGCCTTACATAATTTGAAATGTAACTACTTATTCAGACTCAGCTAATCTTTATATTTTATCTTCAATAATTAAAAATCAGAATATACATTAGGTAGTTGACTTACCGTGCCATGTTGAATGTGGTAGCATGTCAATTGTCAAATATCATATGTACCACAAATACAACTTCAACAATTCACCAATTAGACCTAACTTGTATCTGTTATCTGAGAATAAGGCTGCATTCTGTTTGCCCACATTGCCAGCTGCCCTTGAGAGATGTAGCTGAGATACCTCTCTTGTAGATGCAATTGGAACCAACCAGAAAATCTTTTTTCTTGAGTTATCTTTTTCTTGAGAACCACATCTCTATACCAAGACAACAAGTTAGAAATAGACAAAAAAAATGTACGAAAAATTAGATAATAGGAAGTAATTCTTCACATTAACAAAGCAGAACACACATAATATAAGTCATCCTAGTCGCTTACTAGATGAGTCATCTCACTACTTTGTTATTACAAACTCCAAGTAAGACTGATGTTCTTTCTTAGATGCTAATTACGGAATTAATTTGCACGCTCGTTTGACGTTAAAGGCAAAAAATCTACATATTATGTCTCTTGGGAAATTCTACCATCTAATACAATCAAGATAAAAAAGAGCCACCGAAACCACACCGTTGCATGTGGTAAGACGGTGTAAGAGAAAGCTTTGAGCACAGAAAAGACTATTCCAGATTGTCTGTAACGACCTCAGGTCCCTAATCTAAATCAGGGACCTATAAAGTACGATATCAGGAAAGTGCGTGAAAGAACCTAGGGCAAAATCCCCCACATTTACGAGCAGAGATCGATCTCAAAACCTGATTGCCTCCTCGTATGAGCTCTGGGAGATCTGCGAGAGAGAGAGAGAGAGAGAGAGAGAGAGAGAGAGAGAGAGAGAGAGAGACATGCCCTGGGAGAACAACTGCTGTGATTGGGAACGGATCTTCCTTCGCACTCCCATCGCCTCCAAAGCTCATTCCGCCCGATATCCTAACAAAATCGACCAGGAAAATCAAAGAGAGGGAAGAATAATCGAGATAAACTGCGACTAAGGACAAAGAAAGAGAATGATCCGAAAACCTGGGAGGAAGCACGGAGACGGAGCTGAGATCGCAAGCCTTGTTGATCTTTAACTTCATCGCTTCCTCTTCGCGCGATCTGGATCGTAGTAACCTCTGATCCTTGATCCGATCTACCAGAACCAAGGAGGAGATCGGTTTCAAGGCGAAGAACCCTAGAGCTATGAGAGTTCGGTGAACGCTTCGTTGTGTTTGTCGAGTTGGGCGGGTCGGAGACGTTATATTTATAGCCGCAGGATTTGAATTCTCTCTCCACGGTTACCAATTTGCCGTTCATCGGAATGCTAATGACAATGATATGTCACAACTTTTGATGCCGTCTTTCGATCGTTGATCATTCATTATCCACCCTTAGCACATTTATGATCGCAATTAGGCGTCAAGCTCATCATCATCACTGTCATCATCGATAAACAATATCATTTTTTTTCTTTCTTTTGAGAAATATTGACATATATATTGTGAGTGTAGCAAGTTATATTAAGAACTTGTTGTCATCAAAAAATTATGATTGAATAATATTTTTCAGCACCCGCATGAGATTTGTTATAAAGCTTGTCCAAACAGCGAAGCCATTTTTTTTATACTTAATTAAATATCTCAAACACAGATAAAGATATATGATATAGCTAATATTTTTCTTGATTGATATATGATATCATGTATCTTGATTGATAAATGCATCAAGTTCATAACATTCATTTCGATCGCCCGCACCACCCAATTAGCCAGTCATCACCGAGACATATTACGAGCCGTCCATTACTTGATCATTGCCTCCTCGATGCTGATAAGATCACAGGTTGGACGTTGGATTCGCGAGGAGTTAAGGTTCTTCCAATGTCGGATTGATGGTCGTGAGATTAGATTCATGCAGCGGGTGGATGATGATATAGAAGGTGAGGGGAGAAGGAAAGCGATGCCTTCGCCCACGCAAATCTTGGAAGACCCCATCAATTCGCTGATCCAACGATGCCCGGACATGCGAACCCTCCGCCAAATCCACGCCCACTTCCTCAAGTCCCCCCTCGGTTCATCCTCGTACGCCCTCTCCAAGATCCTCGCCTTCTCCGCCCTGTCCGCCTCCGGCGACATCGCCTATGCCCGCCGGCTGTTCGCTCAATTTCCCAACCCAAATGTGTTCTCTTGGAACTCCATGATCCGGGGATGCTCTCTCGTCCCAGAACAATCCAAAGAGCCGATTTCCCTCTATAAACGGATGCTTCGAAGCGGCTTCGCGCACCCGAATAGCTTCACCGTCGCGTTTGTCCTGAAAGCGTGCTCCATTGTCTCAGCCTTCTCGGAAGGCCTCCAGGTTCACTGCCATGCACTGAGGTACGGCCTCTTCTCGAGTCCGTTTGTCCAGACCGGGCTCCTGAACTTCTACGCCAAGTGCGAAAAGATTGCCTCCGCGCGATACGTGTTCGACGAAATTTCTGACAAGAATTTGGTCGCATGGAGTGCGATGATCGGCGGGTACGCGAGAATCGGGTTGGTGAATGAGGCGCTGGGGCTGTTTAGGGAGATGCAGGAAGTGGGAATTGCTCCTGATGAGGTTACAATGGTCAGTGTCATCTCAGCTTGCGCCAAGGCGGGCGCTTTGGATTTGGGGAGGTGGGTTCACGCATTCATGGACAGGAAGGGAATCGAGCTCGACCTTGAGCTCAGCACCGCGTTGATCGACATGTATGCGAAGTGTGGGGCGATAGAGAAGGCACGGGAAGTGTTCGACGGCATGGATGTCAGGGATCCAATGGCTTGGAGCTCGATGATTGTTGGGCTAGCGATTCATGGGCATGTGAAGGATGCTCTGGAACTTTTCACGGCGATGTTGGATTCCCAGGTGAAACCGAACCATGTGACCTTCATCGGCGTTCTATCGGCGTGTGCTCACAGCGGTTTAGTAAGCGACGGCCGTCGGTATTGGTCCACCATGCAGGAGCTGGGCGTCGCACCGTTGATGGAGCATTATGGGTGCATGGTTGATCTACTGTGCAGAGCTGGCCGATTGGAGGAGGCTTACACCTTCGTAAATGACATGCCTATCGTGCCGAACTCTGTAATTTGGAGAACGCTGCTGGTGGGATGTAAAACCAGCAGGACTTTCGAGGAAGCAGAGACCGCAGCAGAGCAGCTTCTTCAGCTGGAGCCACTCAATGCAGAGAACTACGTGCTTCTCTCAAACTTGTACGCTTCCAGATGCCAGTGGGATAAAGTGAGCCACATGAGGAAGAAGATGAAGGATCATGGCGTCAAGGTCGTCCCAGGAGGTAGTTCTACTGAGATCGATGGTTTCGTCCACGAGTTCACGGTGGGGGACGACACTCATCCCGAGATCAAGGAGATCAGGGAGATGCTGAGGGACATCGCAGAGCGGGTTCGGCGAGCAGGGCATGAGCCGTGGACCTCTGCGGTCCTTCATGATGTGGTCGAAGTGGAGAAGCAGAGCGCGCTCTGCGAGCACAGCGAGAGGTTGGCGATTGCCTATGGCATGCTGAGGACTGAGGCGCCGGTTGTGATCCGGGTTGTGAAGAACCTGAGAGTGTGTGGGGATTGCCATGAGGTGACAAAGATCATAAGCAAGATATATGACAGGGAGATCATCGTGAGGGATCGCGTCCGCTTCCATCGATTTGTGAATGGAACTTGTTCCTGCAGTGACTTCTGGTGATGGCTCGATCTGCATCTTTTTCTTCATTTCTCTGTAGTTGGCCAACCAACCATCAGAAGGGGAGAGGAAACCATGCAAATCATACGCAGTAATCATTCTCAGCACAGTCCACATTTCATAAGACTTATTTGTGACGCCTAAGGAACCATTAAAAGTTATAACAATTCTAAAGAAGCATTCATATTTTTTACATACATAATGTGTAAAGAAAGGACACTATTTTTTAGCTAAATAATGAGATGATTCTACTCCTAACAACTTAAGTATTTATGATATTATCATTGGAGTTAAATGTGAAAACCAATTATCTAAATCGGATATGAACAAGTATGATTGATTTACGTCAATCAAATCAACTTAATAGGCAAACCCAATCCCGGGATTAGACTCGGTAACATTGCGACTCGGACCGCGGGATCAAATCGACACCGATTCGAACTCGGCGTAGGTAGGTGTCTTATCCCAATCCCCTGACGGACTCCCACAGATCTAAGAGGGTGGTAAATCAAGTCACCCCGCTGTACCGCCGACGAGCACGGGAAAGCTTGGAAATGGCCGTCTCTCTTCCTTCTTCGTCGCCACTGCCTGTTTCTTTCCCCTCCAATCTCTTAACTCGTTCTCGGATCCTCTCACCCCTCTCTCACGCTCTCCAATTGAAGCGCCTCCGCGCCGACGAGCCGGTGGGGAGCACGCGCAGTTTCTCCCTCCGATCAGCGTCCCCGAGGGTCGGCGCTTTCGCCGCCGATTCTTCTTCGGCTGTCGGTTCCGGTAACGATCGATGCCTCTTCTTTGTTTCTCTTTGCGCGTGCGGATAGCGATTCGAGGTGTCTTGAACTTTTTTGCAGAGTTGAGCACGGAGCTGGATGCGGTGTCGCGCTTCAGTGAGATCGTCCCGGATACTGTCGTCTTCGATGACTTCGAAAGGCAAAGATTCTCTCTTTCTTCTCCATTCCTCTTCTTTTCTTTCCCCCAATTTTCTCATGTCCTTTGATATTGCGATGTAATGTAGGTTTCCACCGACAGCTGCCACTGTGAGCTCGTCGCTCCTCCTAGGCATTTGCAGCCTCCCTGACACCAAATTCAGGGTAAGAGCTATAATGATTTCTTTTTTATCTAATTTTGTAGTTATCATTGAGAATGCGATAGGTCGCATGTGCAAAAGGCTGACCTTTGTGGGTTTTAGAGTGCGATAGAGACTGCCCTGGCTGACAGCGAATGTTATGAGAAGGATGATCCCAGTGACAGGCTTTCTTGCTTCTGTGACAAGGTTTGTGGCTCACTGACTGCAAGATTTGCCCAGCCTCTGATTGCTTGTGGTTTCAGGAGAACCATTTTTTGTGGATTGGCAGGCTCTTGTCAATGTCGGAGCGGACTTGGCCAGATTAGTTCCTGGTCGTGTATCAACCGAAGTTGATGCTCGTCTCGCTTATGATGCACATGGCATTGTTAGAAAGGTCTGATTACTGATCTGAAGTCTGCTAGTTTAAGATTATCTGTTGTTCTCTGTATAACATTAACCATGGTAGTCTCTGGGATAATACATATCAGGGTGACAGTGTTCTTTATGATTCACTTTATGCTTAATTCCTGATATTTTTGACTTTTTTGTGAGTCAAAAATTGAGAAACTTTTTTGTAGAGTACTTTCAGTTATTAATGAACTACTCGGTGTCTTAGTTTGCCAAGAATTTGGATTTCCTTTTGTGGGATGTTCTTTTGCTAAAAAGTAAATAAGTGTGCCTTTATTTGGTTCAACTTGGTTCTATTTTCACCATCTCCTGATCTTTCCCTATTTATGTTTTTCTAGCAACTATCTATGGTCATCAGCTGCAAAGATTTGCTTGTTTAAATTGAGTTCTGTTGACCTAGAATTTAGCATCGTCATCGGCTTCTGTTCGAAAGGGTTGTGAGTTGCACATTTAGTTGGATTTCAAGTGAGAATTCAAAATTGTGAATTGGACTTTGTTAGGTTTGGATTAACCTGAAGTTGAGTATTTGATTCTCAAATTTTGTTAGGTTTGAAATGGGTTTTGATGGAGCTCAATTGGATGGTTTATAATATATATATATATATATATGAGTTGGGATAACTTAATGGATAATCTGCACGTTGAATAAACATAATATCTTTTGGGGGTGTTGATGCCCATAGTAAAAATTATAAAGTTGGCCATGAAAAAGAGTTAGTTGCTTGATCACGTAAGCTAGAGGTGAAATTCTATCTTTTTCTTTAAAAATGTTTGTAAAAAGGGCATGTTAGTATTATAGTTAACTCTGAAGAATTTGAAAGCCAATGTCACAATAGGTAAGAGCTCTGAAATGTATATTGTCCACCACTTAATATTTTTTCTAAGGTGTATTTTTTTTAATTCTGTATAATGTTATTTCTAAATAGTGGAAGCAAGAGAGTTGTCTGAGTCTTAATCAACTTACTTTGGCTTGTCTACTTGCTATAAATATTTTTTCCCAATATTTATTATAATCACGGTGGAAGGTATTAATAATTTCCCTTTTCTAATTGTTGTGTATTACTACAGGTTCATCGCCTTTTACGGTTATACTATGAGCTAGAGGTACCTTCAGAGCGTCTGCTTTTCAAAATTCCATCTACATGGCAGGTAAGACATTATGTTATACAATGATGTTTTTTTTATTTGAAAAAGAATAGGTGTATTTATGTTCCTGTTCTCTATCTGACATCAATGATTGTGTGGTTCCACTCAGGGCATAGAAGCTGCGAAGTTACTGGAATCTGAAGGAATACAAACACATTTGACCTTTGTCTACAGGTACTTGTAGGGTTTTCTTGCACACTGTGATCCTTGATCAGAAAAAAATATTTCACGGTACTTTCTGATGCTGATGTAATATATGGCTGCTTTGCACCTGAAAATGGAAAGTTTCATAGAGCTTTTTTTTTGTAAATAACAAGATTAACAAATCAATGTCCCAGCTCTTCGGGGCCAACATGAACTCCCACCATTAAGCTTTGTTTAGGCAGCATAAATACCCAAAATAAATGCAGTCAAATCTTTTTCTATTGCTTTTTTATTAACTTTCTCATAGATTTCTGTCTATTTCTCATTGCACCACTAGTTCTAGTCTGGTCATCTCAACTGAAAAGCTTTTTATTTGTGTAATCTGAATATATATATTGAACAATTTATGGATGAAGTCAAAACTCAAGCTTTCTAAAGTATTGTTGGTTCATGATCCCTTATCAAAGAGACTGATCAAAATGTCCATGCATGTGCCTGACTCAAGCTAATGTCATAAGTAGGGACCACTAGTTTTGTTGATCTTGTGATATTTTTAGAATTATTTATCATCAGTAGTCATTAATTTGAGATTGTTGTACATTTATAAAAATATTGAATTCTTCACTTGTTGAGGGACCTATAAATGTAGTTGGAAGAGCAGAAACAATTGCTATTTATGGTACAAGAAAAAGTAAAGGAAGGCCTAATTTACTGGAACCTATAAATAGGTATTTAGATACTCTCAATTTAATTTAAGGATATATTATGCTCAATGGTGGTAAAAGATCAATAAAGCCGACCCCAGATTTGTTAAAATATTACTGCTTTGTTGTTTTTTTATGTTGTCCTACTGAAATTTTCATTCGTAATGGTTCAGTTTTCTGGTACTGAACACCTTCAAATAATCCTGTAATTCACAATTTTATAATCTTACGACTTTCAGATATTGTGATGATCATGTTCTAGATGCACATACAACGAATGATCTGACTGATATGTTTCTCAATCTGCTTGGTTTAATGATCCTTTTATCTTAATATTGCAGCTTTCCTCAAGCAGCAGCTGCTGCACAAGCGGGTGCATCTGTCATCCAAATTTTTGTTGGTCGCATTAGGGTAATCCTTGTATACAAGGAATATTGTAGCACATTCATTACAATCACTCATGATAAAGTTTATTGCAGGACTGGTCTAGAAATCATACTGGTGATCCTGAGCTGGATGCTATCTGCAGGAAAGGGGAAGATCCTGGATTAGAGCTTGTGAGTCCCTTTTGTTTGTCATAACAAAATTCTTTCCTCCATCCTTAAATCTCAACAAGACATGTATGCATGTTTGCGATGAAGTGCTCATCATTATATCAAATTTATCCGCAACATCATATTTAAAGCTGCTTGCATGCAATTGATCTAATGTACTTGGATGGTGATGTTTCTGATGTTTGTTTTATATGATATTTTTTATTTGCGCTTCTCCAACTTCTTTGTAAATTGTTCTGAAGTTCAGGTGCATTTTATCGGACAACACATGAACTCTGATTGTGGTGGCAACTGGTGTTCTCATTCTCATTCAACTGATATAGTTGACTTTGCTGCTAGAGATTTTGGTGTTCTGATGAATCATAACTTTTATCATTGAATTAATAAAGGAATCTTGAGTCAGACAAGGATTCTGTCTGTTCTAAAGATGGGTTATTGGCACATCATCTATTAATAATATATAAAGGAATAATAAGTATAAGAAAGCATTGTGCCTCTGTCACAGATAATATAGAGGGACAAGTATATGCTTATTTGGAAATTTTATGATGGGTAGATTCTCCTGAGAGGTTGCTCTTTCATAGATCATGATTAGATTGGATTGGAGATAGTTCTTCCCGCATGTGGGTATCCCTCAATGGACTAGATGGTGATTCATGCCTCAAGCTGTCCTAAATTCATTTTATTCATGTCTTGCTTGTGCAAAAGTGCTAGTTGCTTACAAGAATGGGAGGTTGTTTTGTTTGAAATGAAATCTTGAATCCAGGTTACTATTGGTAGTACTGTAGTAAAGCTAATTTTTTGTTCCAAAGAGGATGATTGAGTTCTTGTGGAGTTATAAGAATAATCTTTTTGTTCTTTTTTTATTTTAGTGCATTTCTTGTGCTTGTTGGCTTTGTTATTTTAGGTTTTCATCTTCATAGCCATATGTTATAAGTTTACGATTAAACGTGTGGAGTTTCTCATGCTCAGTCTATGCCAAGTTATTCTTCTTTTGATTCTGTAGTGTTTTCTCCTATTCCTTAGTTGATTCATGCTATAGCTGTAGTGCTAAGAATATTAACAATCTAACTTCATCCTTTTCACTATTTTGTTCAACACATTACTGAATGTGCTGACCGAACAATCTATAGTATCAACTTTTAGTTGGTTGGTTCCCTATTCCGATACTTATGCAAGGTAACTGGCCATTAAGAGCTTAAAAATGAGTGGTGTTTTCTCTGGAATACTACTGTGGACGATCGAGAAGGAAATGCCAAGAGAACTAAACAGTCTTCCTTGGAACCACTGAGATTAGCCAAAGACCATGGTGATTGTTCAGGTGGTAGAATGTTTTAGAATCTATGTGTACTGATTCTGACCATTGTTTTCCAAGCATCTAGTACTGGATGCTAGGACATGAATAAAAAAAAAAAAAGATGATTTTGTTACACTTATGAGTGCTTTGACCAAGAGAGCAAAATTTGAATTTATAGCATAGGAATTAAAGAGCAGTGACAGCGAATTAGTAGTTTTTCCTAGCTTTGCTCATAATATTATGAGCGCTACACATGTGTGTATCATTGTTCTAACTATGTAGAAAGAAGAAGATATATGTTAGATTAATTTTATTAACACGGCGAAATTTAACTGCAGGTGGCTAAAGCATACAATTATATTCACAAATATGGACATAAATCAAAGTTGATGGTGGCTGCAATTCGCAATAAGCAGGATATATTTAGCCTACTGGGGTAAGTTTTTAGCTATCTCTGATTTATAATATTCACTATGTGATGCATGTTGATGCTAATAACAAGATTCCTTTTGGTGCTCAGAGTTGACTATATGATTACACCTTTGAAGATATTGCAGTCTCTAAAAGAATCAATCACCTATCCAGATGAAAAGTACTCATTTGTGAGGAAATTATCTCCTAGCTCAACCCTGGCATACAATTTTAGTCAAGAAGAGGTAATCTTGGACTCTTTTGGAACTTGATATGTTGGTTCTTCATTGAGAAAAAGTTAATATGAGCTTATTAGAAAATGCTACTGCACTACAGAAATCCTACTAGATGAACATTTTAATCCACAAATGCTTCTTCCAGGAGTATTTGCTAGATGACTGCAAGAAATTACATCCTGGTTCTATAAATAAATTTTAATTGAATTATTATATCCTGCAATTTTAAAACCATCTTTTTGCCTCTTAAAATTCAAGCCCCAATAGAACTTAAATCTTTATTTTTCGTTCACGCTTGAACGTAAGTCTTCATATGTTTCTTTTTCACGTAGTCTGTTTATTCATGGATTGATTTTGCATTTGGCATCATTTCTTATCGACTATCAAGAACAACTTACCGTTTAACTGTGGTAGCACTATAAACTCAATATTCTTTTTTATGGAAAAGGAGTTGCCCATAAGGGTTAATCTCCTGCATTTTACAATATCTAAAAACAGAATACAAATAGGTGTAACACCACGGAATCCCACCAAGCAAACACCCTGTACTCATTCAACACAGGATAGCTCTTCTGAAGATACGACACTGCATAATTCATCCTCTTCTATTGATGCAGCTTGTGAACTGGGATCAAGCAAGCTTTTCATCTGCCATGGGACCTGCTTCGAAAGAGCTCCTTGCTGCAGGGTTGGAAGGTTATGAGAATCAAACAAACCGTGTCGAGGAGCTCTTTGGGAAAATATGGCCACCTCCTAACGTCTAGTTAACGTTTGAATAAGCTTGCAGAAAAGAGTTGCTCTCTTCCTCGGGCTAGTAAATTTACTTCATGCAGTTGCACTTACTGAGTTGCTGTTATATTAGGTATTTGATAACCAACCCTTTTTAAGAGAAACCAGAGACCACCTCTGCAAGAACCAGTGGATTACCGATAACAAGAATGATCTCCTCGAGTTTTGGACACTGAACCTCTTTGACAGTAAGGGGGTTCCTCCAACTTGCATGCAGGTGAATTCGATAGAACTTAGCAGCAGCATACTGTTATGTTCTACCTTTGGTCTTTCCCTGTTCTGAGGAACTTTTTTTAACTCATCCATCGTGTAATAAAAAAAAACTTTGATGTCGAAGCCACTGTGCGAATTGTTACTGTTATGTCATATACTCGAGCATTAGTCTTCGTGGTTACTCCTTCAGAAGGGATTGAGTAACCCTTGTGACTATTGTAAGATTACGTTCGAGATGGAGAGGTGGGTAGCAGACACTCTCATCTTCCTCCTCCAACGTTATGATCAGAGTACATGTAACATCTGATTTAATCTCATACACAAAATTAATTGCAAATTTAGATTGATCCATAAGAGATTAATGTGTGTAGTACTATTAATTTGATTTTAGATATCTAAGGTCGGTGATTTAGACTCAACAAAATTAATAGATCAATTATCTTAGATTAGTTATCCAATTATGTAATCAATTATGAGTCTGACTATTCATGCCACCATATAATCAACAACGAGTCTTCAAATATTATATATTTATTTTATATTTTTACATAAATATATATTGCATTTGAGTTGATATTGTGAAAAAAAAATCATAAATCTTCTTCACAATCATGAAATAATTTTACTTATGTTTGACAAAAAAAAAAAAATTCGCACTAACTCCATCTGATGAGGTGTTTGTGAGCTGTTATCTTCTAATTCTATGGTTAGTAACGGCTTTGGGACTTGATTGCATACAATTGAGCATAGTATTAGCATGAGAAAGGTGAGCTCCATATGGGTTCAAGTAAGCGTATTCATACGAATGCTTACATGGGATGTACATGGACGTTCAGAATGGGTCTGATGCATCATGGAAGTCCTCTACGACGTTGAGGGAAACATGGCGACATCATCGCACATGCATCATCATGCATGTAGGCTCGCCATCATGATTCGGGGCGCATGCACGTGTTTTCGATGGCGCCGCCATCACTTTGTTCTCCACGCAGAATAGCCGTCCGATCAACCACGAGTGGCGATGCCTCCAACGTGACGGGGCCGGAGATTGACCGCACCCATTCTGCCACGCTACCGTGGAGGGGCGGGCGCTGATCGCGGCAGCACCTGGCCCCACCGATGATCCCGCGCTCTGCTCTCTCCTCCGGGACACGCAACACCCGTTTCCACCATTTTAATTCGACACCGGCAGCGTCCGTGGGTGGAATCCCCCGTGAGCAGAGCAGCCGATCCAACGGCACCGCTGGCGATTCGTTGGCGGTCTCATCCTCCAACCAGGCTTCAATGTTCATGCGGGCCCCCACACCGTTCGAATCCCGCAACTGGCTTGCACGACCTCGAACACCAAACATCTTCGATGTCCAACCACAGGAAGCCACGCGAGCACCCGACACGATGCTCCGCGTCGCTGACCGCCGACGGAACAGCTTCCGCAGGTTTGTTCTTTTGGCTTACCTCTCACAGCTGTGTCGGCCGAGTAGATGAGGAGAAAGGCAGCGGGTGTAATGCTGTCACTGTGACTGCCTCTTTCCCCTGCGCCTTCCTTAAGTCTCAACTTCCAACCTTCTCACTGCCACTCTTTCTGCTCTCTCTTCTGCACCAACGCCTGCAGATCTGCACTCACCGTTCTGTTTCCCTTCGAGCACATCACGACACTGCTGGCTGTATATAGAATGAAAATGGTACGGCGTCGGTCGTTACCGGCCGTGGCATTGCCGCTGCTGGCGGTGTGGGCGTTGGTGATGGTGGTTCCCTGCTTCGCCGGAGATCCTTACGCCTACTTCGACTGGGATGTGTCCTTCATCACCGCCGCCCCTCTCGGCGTCAAGCAGCAGGTTCTCTCTTCGGTCTCCAGTCGCTTACTGTTGCAGTGTACTTGCATTCCCCTGTTGTTCTGTGAAGTATCGAGTTGTTAGATCCGGTCGCTGCTTACATCTGCTCCTTTTTTGCCTCTTCCGGAAAGAATCTGAGCTAAACCACGACCTCTCTCGCTCTCGCTCTCGCTCTCTCTCTCTCTCTCTCTCTCTTGCTCTCTCTCTCTCGCTCTCGCTCTCTCTCTCTCTCTCTCTCGTGAAGGTCACAATCCAAGTGCTGCTGGACCATAGAGCTCAAAATCTCAGCTAATGCTGGTTTCAAGAATTCCTTCGATTTCTATTGACTGGTAATGGGCTATCTGTGCCGGTTGGTGGCAGGTAATTGGGATCAACGGGCAATTCCCTGGTCCCGTCGTCAATGTCACCACGAATTGGAACGTCGTCGTGAACGTTCTCAACGATTTAGACGAGCCTCTGCTGATCACATGGTACAGCTTCGTCTTCTATCTCCGTCATTACAGAGTAGTCCGTCGAGGAATGTAACAGCACCACCATGGTCTCGGTTTGGGTGAAGGAATGGCATCCAACAGCGCAAGAACTCATGGCAAGATGGGGTGCTGGGCACAAACTGCCCCATCCCATCGGGTTGGAACTGGACTTACCAGTTCCAGGTGAAGGACCAGATCGGCAGCTTCTTCTACTTCCCCTCCGTCGACTTCCAGCGAGCCGCGGGCGGCTACGGAGGCTTCATCATCAATAACCGCGACGTGATCGCGGTGCCCTTCGACAAGCCCCACGGTGACATCACCCTCTTCATCGGAGACTGGTACAACAAGGACTACAAGGCACGTAGACTCAACCCCAGTCGCCGGCTCCACCAAAAGCAGCGTGTCCCTGACGAAGCTATTCCCCCCCCCCCCCCACCCCCCCCTGTGTAGGATCTCAGAAGGGCCCTCGACAACGGGAAGGATCTCGGGATGCCCGACGGCGTCCTGATGAACGGAAAGGGTCCTTATCGATACAACAAGACGCTCGTCCCCGATGGCATCGACTACGAGACCATACGTGTTCATCCTGGTAAATAAAAGATCTCCTCTCTTATGTTACCAGCCTTCCAGCGATCACACCCCTCACTGTTCTTGAGCTTTGGAGCAGGCAAAACGTATCGGTTTCGTGTGCACAACGTCGGCATCTCGACCAGCTTAAACTTCAGGATTCAGAACCACAACATGCTGCTGGTGGAGACCGAAGGATCGTACACGGTGCAGCAGAACTACACCAACTTGGACATCCATGTGGGGCAGTCGTACTCGTTGTTGGTCACCATGGATCAGAACGCAAGCAGCGATTACTACACCGTCGCGAGCGCTAGGTTTGTGAACGAGTCTCGTTGGAGCAGAGTCACGGGTGTCGCCGTCCTTCACTACTCCAACTCCAAAGGCAAAGCCTCCGGGCCGCTTCCCGATCCACCCAACGATTTCTACGACAAGACCTTCTCGATGAATCAAGCAAGATCGATCAGGTTCGTCTTGCGGTGGCAAGAATCACAAGGAGCAACTCGACACTGACATCTCGCGTCTTTGCGGTTGTGTGTGTTATCAGGTGGAATCTGAGCGCTGGGGCGGCGCGGCCGAATCCTCAGGGATCGTTCAGATACGGATCGATCAATGTGTCTCAGGTGTACGTCCTGAAGAACAAGCCACCGGTGGTGATCAACGGAAAACGACGAGCCACGCTCAATGGGATCTCGTACTCTCCTCCGGAAACACCACTGAGGCTTGCGGACGAGTACAGGCTGAAGGGGGTTTACACGCTTGATTTCCCCAGCAGGCCTCTCCAAGGAGGGCCCAGGATTGGGAGATCTTTGATCGACGGTACTTACCGGGGATTCATGGAGATCATATTTCAGAACAATGACACCAGAGTTGAGACGTACCACATGGATGGATATGCGTTTTTTGTGGTCGGGTATGCGAGTTCTTCGTGCACTCCATTCCTCTTTCCTCCGCTAACGTGGATCTCCCATGGCAGGATGGACTACGGGGAGTGGACAGAGGAAAGCAGAGGCACCTACAATAAGGGAGATGGTGTTGCCCGCTGCTCCACACAGGTTCTGACCATGGAAACCTTTCGTTCTCTTACAGCACCATGATGAACAGAGAGCAATGTTGAGCCTGTGGCATGATGATGCTTAGGTCTTCCCCGGAGCGTGGACTGCAATCTTGGTCTCCCTGGACAACGTAGGGATCTGGAACGTGAGGGCACAGAATCTGGATTCATGGTATCTCGGCCAGGAAGTGTACGTAAGAGTCGTCAATCCAGAAAACACCAACAAAACAGAGCTGCCAATTCCGGACAATGCTCTGTACTGTGGTCGTCTCCACAAGTACCAAAAGTACGCCATTTCTTTTGCAGATCCTTTCAGAACGATGCAGGTTTTAGCTTGCTCGCTCGTATTTTAAAAGCAGATCGCTGCACTGGTTTTGGACTTCTTTCAGTGAGCAGACTCCTCACCACAAGACAGCTTCATCTGCTTCGGCGACATATCGAACCTCCGAGTTACTGGTGCTGATGCTTCTCCTGCTTGGAATTGCTTGATACGAGCACTGTTGTGGGTGGATATTTATGGATCTTATGTTGTTTTTTGTTCTGGGAGGACAGGTCATTCATTCTTTGTGTCCAAATTGATGCACCCTCTGCTATCGCGTTTTTCCATTGCCAGCTGAACAAAATAGTCATCTTCGTCACAGCATCATAGAACTGCCATTTTGAAAGGTCAAAACAGGGCTGGGTGAGTTGGATCGGTGCTTCCAAGAGTAATAGATCTGGGGCTTGTTGGTCCCACTTGTTCTATCTATAATGTCTGTCTCACCCATTTGCTCCTCCACTGACCAAATGGAGAGAAATCTGATATCTTATATGATGGTTTACAATTTTTTTTTTTTTTGTCTAGATTATAAGGTCAATCAGAAATCCAATGATTATCCTCCAAAAATCAATTGGCAATCAACTCAAAATTCATAAACTTTGGTTTAACAAAAATTGATTTAAAACTAATCAGAGTATCAAATAATCAATTTCTAAAGGAATGTTAACGAGAACTCCATTCCCTACAAGTTGTGATAAATTAATTTTTATATGAATTTAAGAAAAAAAAACCTCAAAATCCAACTCATTGACATTATGATTCCAAAGTTGAACATGCAACATATTTAACCCTAACGATACTATCGACGGTTAAAGTATTTACCAACCGAGCATACTTAGTATATTGAATACTATGAATGCCCAACCCATCTAATCATCTTGTTCAAGCAAACAAGATGAACTTCATGAAAGTTTGAGTATACTTAATGAATGTCGTGTCTCCTGAGAGTTGGTACGATTTGATTCAGTCACGATCTTACGAGTGTGTCCATGTGGATGGTCGAGGGAGATAGGAGAACATAGAGTGAGGTGGGATCTATGGTTAGCTCTTTAACTTTTCGGGTGTGTCCTGGGCTTACCTAAGGTGGGACTTGAATTGCCTCTTTCGCGTCGTGTTCCTACACAATAGGTCGATGTTAGGAGGGGGATTCTTGACTCAATCCCTCCGAAGCTTAAGTTAGTTTTTGGGATATTTTTGGAGTATCCAAGGTCTGATCCCCCTAGCGATGGCCGAGGTATCGATATTTATACATGTTGTGGGGAGTCAAACCTCACACAGTTCATTAATGGTTGTTGATACTCCGAGTGGCTGACCTATATACTCGCGAATCGACCTATCCAATTTCGCACCATATGATGCCACCATGTACGTTCTCAAGCGGTGTAGGTTCGACCATGCATTGCTGCTAAGGTCGTTGTGTCATTTCGAGCTCGTACTATACACGTGTACCACGTCAACTCCATGGTTGATTCCAGCTGACGCGGCACGAATAGTACCAAAATGATATGACGGTAGATTTTTCAAAAATCTCACACCACTTAAATTAATCGATCCAAATGATCGACCAAGTTTGTAAGTCAACATTTATACTCACACGATAGCTACTATGCTTAGGCTCACATGCAAAATATTGTTTAACCAAAAAGGCTACCACAACCACTAAGGCATTAAATGGGACTATATGAAATTGGACTCAAAAACATAAATATGAATATTTCGACATTTTTATATAAAAGATTTTAAAATTGAATAAATTTACTGGCTAATCATATCAAATTTAACCATTATAATATAAAAGTGATAGCCTGGAAAGAATAATCTCAGGTTAGTAAGAATCGAAAAGGATAGATGGTAATAGTGAGTGTCACATATAACCTAATAAGTTTATTTTTTAAAATAAATTAATATTTAACGTAATGTAAGTTAATCTTGACCTATTTAATTTCCTCATGTAATAGTATAAACCTCATACTTACGAAAGGACGAATTACATATTATTTGTGTAATTAGTTATATTTAATATTCCGATATTTATTTTTTAAACGTTATAAATATCAAATTGATATACTTAATGTAAGAAGAGTACACTTAATAAGTCCCTAGAAAGATCAGAAGAATTTTTTTTTTAACGTTAAAAAATTTTAGATCAACTAATTGATGCTTTTTTGATATTTTTTTATCTAGATTAAATTTTGTGAAACTTTTTGTAAGGCCGCAGATGATTGATTTTTCATTACATAAAGGACGTGTAATTATTATATCTAACCCGTTTCCCTGTTCAAGAGCATTATTGCAAATGTAGAAAAAGAAAATAATCAGATAAAGCTGTAAAGATACCTCCCAATGGTCAAAAAGAAAAATGAAGAGAAATAAATAAGTAGATATTCTCTCTCATCCTCAAATGCTTCTGAAAGATTTTGCAGAATTATTACATGTAAATGATAAGCGGCTTCCATAGTTAATTCTCTCATTATGATAATACTTTCATCAAATTATGAAGTTAATTTATCCCCAGAGTTCATTCATTCATCATCATAAACGAAGTATGGTGGATTGTCCTGTTAGAAGTTGCTACGGAAAACATGCAAAGATAAATTTATAATTTATAGCACAAAGTCAAAAGCAAGCACCTCATATCTTCAGCACTACCCTACCCTGCTTCAAGACTGGAAGTCTTACCAAAGAACTTATACTACAAGCAAAGAACACACCTGCTCCACCACTATGCTGGCAGCACCTTAGAGAATATGAAAGGTTATTTCTTGGCTCCAATGATGGATGACAAGCCACACTGCATCACCTGCTCTAATTTATAGACAGCACAAAGCACATCAGAAAGGTCAACCAGCATCACCGACAGTTGAAGCAAAGCTGATGAAGGCCATTACAATTTCCCACTTAACCAAACCACCAGGATTAATCCTTTCTATTTTAATAGAGGTCCAGCAGGGTCTCTATGCAAACAGACAACCTCATTAAGAGATAGCACAACAATAAATATCAGAAGATATAACCACAAGGCTCAAAATAGCTGAAAAGCATAAATCTGTGATACACTAATTTTTGCTAAATCTAGAGTTATATAAGATCTAGCAGTGCGGCTGCAAATATGATTGCAAAGTATCAGGGCAAGAGCTTAGCCCATGGATACACCACCCACCTGCACAAACTTTAGGAACAAAGAAATTGGGTTTTTCACAATCGCTTATACTTTGATCAAGCATAATCTACAATGATCAACCCAGAATAATTGCAATCTTTCTATGTTTTCAGAAGAAAAAAAAAAAAATGATTTATGAATAGCCTTTTAAGCCAAGGTCGAAAAAGGTTTTTGACAATGATTTATGCATGAACTCATGAAATGTACAGATAATAATACTTCCAGACCTTCAGAACTAAGATCATGCATGCTTTCTTTCAAGCTGGTGCAAATAACAAATAACAGCTTACAGATGTCAATCTAACTGTGCTTGGCAGAGATATTTGGTGCACACTTCATTTAACTGCAAACATAGTTACCGATATGGATCCGTTTTGGCTTCAACAACAATAGATGAATTGATGAGGATGAAGCATTGAGATTCCGACGAAATACACAAGCAAGCAAGCGATGTGATCAATTATGTAATAACTAATCACAGAATAAGGAATCAACATATTAGTATCCGAACAAACATCCAAATGTAATTTCTATTGAACTATGTCGACCTTCATTTTATTGATACACACATGTTAATGGCCCTCTACACTATCTCCTATACCGAAAGGGCGCCTCTAAGTATCTCCATTTACACAAATGAATGCGGAATTATGATGCCTGCTTCGGACCATCCATGTAGACCCTAGATTGGATGACCGTCTTGCCGACGCGAAACCCTGGAACGACAGTAAACCCGACCTTTGGCCGTGAAGAAGCCCTCCCGTGGTCCATGCACATCTTGTCGACCTTGCGAACGATGTTCTCCATGAAAACCATCGAGAACTTAGCTCCCGGGGCTACCTGAAAGATTTGCACCACAGGATCGTATGCCCAGGCCAACTTGTGAAGCATCCACACTGAGCTGGCCATGCTCACAAATGGCTCATACAGAGGACTAGTTTGTCTCAGCGAACCTAATGATGATTCTGCCGTAGCTAAATTCCTCAGAAGAGAGGACTCAATGCCGGGATGGATGAGTTTCGCATACTTCTTCTGGCAGAAGTTTGCGAAATCACAGCTTGGGAAGTCCCGCATTAGCTCGATCGGGTCGAGCGCGGAGTGCTCGACGAATTGTTGCAACGAGTCATTCCTCCGAATGGTCACATCGATGTCATCCAACTCGACGCGACTCCCATCGTCGCACAAGTCATACGAATCGAACCCTTCAAAAATGCCCAAGCAGATGTAGGAGAGGATTGCGTACCGGCAGTGCCCGGGCTTGGCGTAATTCACGTCTGGGACGATGCAATTCGCCGCCGCACCCAGATCCCACCCGGCCATCTTCATCAAATCGACCAAGATCCGGGCGAAGCGATGCGTCAGCCGGCAGGTGTCCCTGAGCACCGAGTCGAAGACGCCGACCGTGAGCAGCGCCTCAACCTTCTCCTCGGGAGGCATGCAAGCGCGCTCGAGCCGGTCAGCAAGCCGCGCGGCGACCGCGTCGAGATCAGCGAGCGCCTTCTCGAGGGCAGCTGCCTCGGAATCCTTGCGATCGATGTCGGACTGGAGACGGTCAACGACGGCCTCGAAGCCGCGCAGCAGGTTCTGATTCTCCTGCACCTGCGCCTCCAAGTGGGAGGAGAGGGGGAGGGGGGGATTGGGGCCGGGGCAGAGGTAGGAGCGCCTGAGGACGGAGAGACGGCGGAGGTGGGAAACAGCGGCGCGGTCGGCGGAGCGGAGGGCGTCAGGGAGGAAAGGCGAGTGGGCGGTCTGAAGGTGGAGGTAGGCGGCCTGGAAGGAGGAGACGGCGGCGAGGGTGGCGGCAGCGAGGGTTTGGGGGTCGGTCCGGGGAGCCGGGTCGGGCTTGAGGACCACAACGCGCTGCCCGGTGATGACCTCCTCCGGGCCAGGGTCGGCAGAGAGATCGACGGCCTCCTCCTCCTCCTCCTCATCCTCGGCGAAGAACTCGATGGTCTTGGTCTTGAAGGCTAATGCGAACTTCTGAAGCATCTCTCTTCCTTAGGGAGACGAATTGGGGGCAAGAAGACGCGCCGCTCTACGCCTCCCAACTCTGCTGCGGGTAATATATGTCGGGATTTGTTTGGGTTGGTGGGTGATGGGGGGAAGGGAGTGGGATCTCAGGAAGCCCGTTAACGTTTCGGTTGTCTGCTGAGCTGTAAGTGGGATTGGGGCCCACACTTCCGATATCGCGCCGTTAACGCTGGCCCTATGGTCACATGGGAACGGCCACCAAAAAGAAAAAAAAAAAAAAGTAGAGAGCCTAAACGATGATTACTTCATCCTATGCTGAGCCTAATCTAATCTCGAGATTAGGTGTTATCTGCTTGTCCGCAATCAAAACCTTGTCCTCCCCTAATCAATGCAGATGGCTGCATCGGTTCCATGTCAGGTCAGCATTTGTGTGTACCCTCTCTCTCTCTCTCTCTCTCTCTCTCTCACTTCTGAATTGTTTTGTGTTTGGGGATAAAAGAATGAAAGATAATAGGGTAAAGTGTTGTTTGTGTTTGGGGATAAAAGAATGAAAGATACTAGGGTCGGATTCCAATGAAGTGTAGAGTGTCAGAGTGCTTGGCATCATGACAATGAATGAGGAGTCGTCTGACGCAAACAAAGAAGATAAGCTCTGCCAGAATGATTGCCAAGGCTTGGTGGCTTCGCGTTGGAACAAAGCAAGCGTAGACCACCAGACCGGAAGGGACAATGTAACCCCCCAAAAACCAAATTAACAGCCCAGTGTCAATGCGCTTTTGCTTGCGATCACCATGTGGCCATTCATTTGCCAGCGACTCCTGCAGCGGCTTAATTTTATTTATTTATTTTATTTATTTATATATAATTTTAATATTTATATTTTAAAAAAATTATATCGAAAATTTTATATTTATAAAAATAAAATATTTAATTTATTTTTTTCTCATGCTATCAATTTCATCGATAAAAATATCAATGATAAAATCAAAAATAAATTAAGTATTTTACTTTCTTAAATATAAAAATTCTAAGATATCGATATAAATTATATTTTAAATTTCTAAAAATATATTAATTTTCTAATCGATTATGTTTGGGAGTCACTATCTTCACAATTATGCTTTAATAATTCATGATGAGCAAGCCTTTGACCTTAACAATCAATTCTCTTAGAACCTATTGGAAATCTAGAAACCCAAATAATGGCCCAACCAGTGAGATTTGCTAACAATATGAAGAAAATTGTTATAAGAGTCAAAGTAAATGTGATATATTTTGATGGTAGGTTTGACCCAAATATATTTGTTGACTAGTTAGATAGGATGAAAGACTACTTTGAGTGGAATGGAATGATTGATATTGAATGTGTATAATTTATAAAATGAAACTAGTAAGATCTATTAGGAAATATTGAAAACATATCCAACCTAGTTACGAACATCGTCGAGAACCTCTCATCACTCAATGGGAAGTCATAAAATAATTATTTTTAAAAATATTTATCTATTTACTTTCTAAACCAATTGGTTGAATAATTATTAAACTTTAAATAATTAAATTCTAGTGTGGTAAAATAATTAGCCCAATTTGAGCAACTCTTATTTTGGTGTGAAATAAAAAATGATCCAATTATCATTGTCCAAAGATTTGTTAATGGATTGAGGTTTGACATCCAAGGAAAAGTCTTCCTTAGTTTCCATGACACCATTGAAGAAGCTTTCTTATGAGTTCTTGAGATTGAGAAGCAAATTAAACTTTATCCGGTTCATCAAGTATCTTTTTAGTCGCTCAACAATAGAACTATTACCTAATCTACCCTAACTAGTGGCTCTAATAAGTCAAAAATCTCCACTACTAGTAATAATTCTGGCCCAACTACTAATTGTCGGCTTGCTTAACTATTGATTCTCAAATGAGTTCATCTTCAATCTAATTTCATTATTGTCGTAGTAGAGGTCACACTATCTCTCTTTGTTCTGAAACTTGAAGCTTACTCAGGTGATAAACATGACCTAGAAATTAAAGATGCACAAGTTAATATTGTCTGCATTATTCTCTTTACTATTAGTGTTGGGAAATCTCATATTCGACACCATATGCATAATAAAAAATAAAACTAATAATCAAAATTCCTAAAGAAATTATCAACTCGTGTGAGAATTGATGCATGAGAAAATCGTAAAATTAAAAATTTATGCATAATATGTATTAGATGTATTACCTGAGAAGATCGTATATCCCACAAAATCACAGATCCAAAGGAGAGGATGAAGGATGACACATATTCTCCTCTCTAATGGTATCCACATGGTGGAAGAAGCGATGATGCTTGTCCCTCACAGAAAAGTCGCACCTTTTGTGCACCTTTTTCGTAACTTTTACGCACCACCTTACAACAAGCGTGGAAGAACTCTTTTTTTTTTTTCATTGTCCTCATGCACCAAGGAAAATGATGGTCGGCTGAGAGGAAGGGGGAGGGTGGAGAATAGGAGAGGAGTGGCCAAAAGTACAACCAATTACCTTTCTTGGCCATCCCTATCACCTATTTATAAAGAGCCTTTTAAACCTAGAATGGATCCTACCTTAGTGGGAATTGGATCTCTATCCAATTACTCTAGCCTTTTGGATTATTAGTGTTTAATCTCAAATTTTGATGATGAAATTAATTGATAGGTTTTATTATCTAACCTATATGTTAGATATAAATGGTACATGATTAATTATGACAAGATAATACAATCATATGTTGGACCGAAATCAAGTTCGGGCATCAGGTCGAGGTTCGGATGATGGAGTGGGAACTCGTTGGGAGATCGCTAGAAGTTCATTAACGATAGTTCGGTGGAAGCTCACCGAAGGTATCAGGGGCTTATTGGGAGTTTGCTGGAAGCTCGTTGAAGGTATTGGGGGCTTGCTGAGAGTTTGTCGGAAGCTCACTGAAGGTGATCAGGAGCTTACTAAGAGTTCACCATGGGGTTAATCGAAGGTGATTGGGAGCATGCCGAAAATATGTCGGGGGTTCGCCAGAAGATGACTGAGACTCACCGAGAGTTCGCTGGAGGATACTGAGAAGATCGCCGAGAGTTGAGAAGGTCGCTTAACACATTAATCAAATTGATTATATTTGTATGTCTTAGTATGTCATAGTTAGCATTAGTTTGGTTTAGAGTCAAAATTGAGTTAGATTTGGAATGAACCCAAATTAACTCAATATGAGGTAATTGAGTCCATTTTAGGTTTAGTTTGAGCTCAGGTTGAGCTTATTTGGTTGACCTGGGAAAAGATCAACTAAAGGTACAAGTCGAGTATGTAAAAATACAGAAAGAGATACTTTTGTGAGATTTCCAGTGGTAGTACTACTAGTGGCCGATGGTAGTACCACCAAAGTCAGTGGTAGTACCGTTGTCACCCTATTTTTAGGGTGCTTTCGATGGTAGTACCGCCCGTATCCTAGTTTTATAAAAAGCTTTGAATTTTGGCTTCAATCTAATGCCAATTGAAACAACTAAAAACATTCTTGAAATAAATTGCATAAAATGTATAAAAGCATTCTTAAAATAAATTACAATTGAAACAACTAAAATTAAGAAAATATTTTTCTTGAAAATTTCTTAATCTCTATTTTATTGAGCTTTTAATAAGAGATTGATGTATGTATTCATGATATTTATAAATCTAGATTTTGATGATTTGATGATTTAAACTTAATAAGTTATTATCTAAATAATGATCTCGATATCTTAAAAATTATAGCTTGAGATCTTCATATAAATCAAGATAGTTTAATATGATTCTTATGTTTTATTAAATTAAATTATCTAAATGAATCATTATTTATCTTTTTGATCTTTTGAAAGCATAACATGATATTTTTTCATTATGAACCATGATCTTGATAACTTGAAATTTACTACATAAGAATCAAGATCTTTTATCTTTTCTCACTTGCAACTTGCGAAGAAAAGTTTTTATTCTATTCATGTTTTTGATTTCTCGATGTCTTGTAATTTGATTATTTTTACATGAATCAAGTCATTTCTCATTACTTGATCTCCTAATGTTTGTTTTTGTTATCTAAGAGTAGATTTGTTAAATTGAATCATGAACTTTTGAATTCATGATTTGACATCCTTCATGTCATGATTTATCCTTGACTTGTATTCATAAATGATATATCTTATCATCAAATTAGTGTTTCTTAAAATTGTGATAAGATGAAAATTGAATATTTTTATGAACTTTCCTTTCACCTCTTGACTTGTCTTAATTCTTATTCTTATGAGAATCAATTTTTAATCTCTATGATTTCCTTTTAATAAAAAAGAGATTTACGATCTTAACAATTATACGTGGAGATTTTTTATCAAGATCATACTTATGTTAAGAAGATTTATCTAAATAAATTAGATGTCTTAAAATTTATTTTGGATGAATCAAGTTTATTTAATCCCTTAAGACTCCTTTTCATTATTTACAAAAAAAAAAAGGAGAGATTTCTTAAAAGAAATTGTCTTTTGGTACTTACCATTTGGATGAAATTGTCTTTTGGTAATGCCAATTGAAACAACTAAAAACATTCTTGAAATAAATTGCATAAAATGTATAAAAGCATTCTTAAAATAAATTACAATTGAAACAACTAAAATTAAGAAAATATTTTTCTTGAAAATTTCTTAATCTCTATTTTATTGAGCTTTTAATAAGAGATTGATGTATGTATTCATGATATTTATAAATCTAGATTTTGATGATTTGATGATTTAAACTTAATAAGTTATTATCTAAATAATGATCTCGATATCTTAAAAATTATAGCTTGAGATCTTCATATAAATCAAGATAGTTTAATATGATTCTTATGTTTTATTAAATTAAATTATCTAAATGAATCATTATTTATCTTTTTGATCTTTTGAAAGCATAACATGATATTTTTTCATTATGAACCATGATCTTGATAACTTGAAATTTACTACATAAGAATCAAGATCTTTTATCTTTTCTCACTTGCAACTTGCGAAGAAAAGTTTTTATTCTATTCATGTTTTTGATTTCTCGATGTCTTGTAATTTGATTATTTTTACATGAATCAAGTCATTTCTCATTACTTGATCTCCTAATGTTTGTTTTTGTTATCTAAGAGTAGATTTGTTAAATTGAATCATGAACTTTTGAATTCATGATTTGACATCCTTCATGTCATGATTTATCCTTGACTTGTATTCATAAATGATATATCTTATCATCAAATTAGTGTTTCTTAAAATTGTGATAAGATGAAAATTGAATATTTTTATGAACTTTCCTTTCACCTCTTGACTTGTCTTAATTCTTATTCTTATGAGAATCAATTTTTAATCTCTATGATTTCCTTTTAATAAAAAAGAGATTTACGATCTTAACAATTATACGTGGAGATTTTTTATCAAGATCATACTTATGTTAAGAAGATTTATCTAAATAAATTAGATGTCTTAAAATTTATTTTGGATGAATCAAGTTTATTTAATCCCTTAAGACTCCTTTTCATTATTTACAAAAAAAAAAAGGAGAGATTTCTTAAAAGAAATTGTCTTTTGGTACTTACCATTTGATATTTCATTTTTAATGATATGATTCCTTTGTACTCATAGTCATAATTAGAACATGGATGTAAAAGAAAAATTAAACCATTATATATTTTTTTGACAATAACAAATGAGAGATAAAATTTTTAGTTTAGTTAAAAGAAATTTGGATATAAAAAATCTTCTAACGTTGGATGACAAATAATTTAATTAGAATAAAATTTAAAATAATTTTAAATCTTCTAAATGTATGATTTGATACCATATTATTTAAATTTCTTAGTTTTTCATCTTAAGAATTTTATATACGATGAATGCATAAGTGGATCTTGGATTTCTCAAGTTTTTGAGCTTATTTTTGAAATAATTTTTTTAAAATTTATGTTTATAAGATTAAGATTAAAAGCCTTTCATTTTGATGTGATCATTGTCCCCCCACCCTTTCGTTTCTTATTCTTTCTTTCTTATTCATGAAGAGGAAGAAAAAATTTTGATAAGAAAAATATGTCTCTTATCCTATTTTACTAAAGGGGAGCAATGGAATAACTTCTTGGTGCATATAATGTTTAGATATTTAATCAATATTTATCCTTTTTGATAACAAATATAGATAAACTTGATAAATGATGAGTATTTGCCTTGAAATTGTATGCTAAATATTTCACCTTTTTGTTGATAACAAAATGAGGAGAAATGACATGGCATAATATTTTACTTGTAATGAGATGAACATTCATTTTGAACATTTGCTTAGAAATGATACACTAAATATTTCACCTTTTTATTGATAAAAAAGGAGAGAAATAATATATTAATGACAAATGTTGAACATTAATGAGAAATATTAAAATAGGTAATTTATCCTTTTTTGTAGATGACAAACTGGGAGAAATGATTGACAATTTAAGGGGGAGAAATGATTTATTATTTTAAAATTTTTAAAATATATAAAATTGATGTTATATCATGAATGTATGATTTATGCTAAAATTTTGAGCTGGAAGATGTATATTTAAAAATTTTATCATGAATGGTATCATGCTTTAATTCAAAAGTGTTGGATTCTTTTAAATTTAAGTTTGTTTTATTGTATGACATTTACATAGGGGAGTTAAGGTTAACTCCATCATCAATTGGTTGTCATCATTAAAAAAAAAAAAAGGAGATTGTTCAATATGAGATTTTGATGATAAAATCAATTGATTGGTTTTATTATCTAACCTATATGTTAGAGATGAATGATGTAGGATTAACTATGATAAGACAATATAATCAGATATTGGACCAAAGTCAAGTTCGGGCATCGGGCCGAGGTTCGATTGATGTAGTGGGAACTCGTCAGGAGATCGCTAGAAGCTCACCGAAGGTATCGGGGGCTTGCCGAGAGTTCGCCGGAAGCTCACCGAAGGTATAGAAGGCTTATTGGGAGTTCGCTGGAAGCTCACCGAAGGTGATCGGGGGCTTGCTGGGAGTTCATCGGGAGCTCACCGAAGGTGATTGGGAGCGTATCGGGAATATGCCGGAGGTTTGCTAGAAGATGACCGAAACTCATCGGGAGTTCGCCAGAGGGTACCGGGAAGATCATCGGGAGTTGGGAAGGTCACTTGACACATTGGTCAAATTGTATTTATATGCTTTAGTATGTCATAATTAGCATCAGTTTAGTTTGGAGTCCAAATTGAGTTATATTTGAAAGGAATCCAGATTAACTCAACGTGAGGCAACCGGGTCCATTTTAGGTTTGATTTGAGCTCAAGTTTAGCTCATTTGGTTGACTTGGGAAGAGGTCAACTAAAGATAAAAGTTGGGTATGCAAAAGTATGGAAAAAGATACTTTTATAGGATTTTCGATAATAGTACCACTTGTGGGTGATGGTAGTATCGCCCAGGCAATGGTAATACCATCATCACCCTATAGTGCTTTCAGCGGTAGTATCGTCAATGCCAGTGGTAGTATCGCCCATTCCTGGTTTTATAGAAAGCCTTAAATTTTGGCTCCAATCTAAAGCCAATTGGGGTCTATAAATACCCCAAATTTTCTTGCTTGGAGAAGCAAAGGTGGTGAATGAAAAAGAAAGAAAACTCTTGTAAAATTTAAGAGCTTCCCTTGAGTGTTTCAAAGTAAAAAAGTGGGTCTAAGGGAAGTGAGAAACTATTATAAGAAGGTTACTCTCCTGAACCTATAAAAAGAAGAGTGAGAAGTATAAGGGTTTGATCTTTACCCATGGAAGAAGATCGTTTAGTGGACTCCGGTGGGCCTCAACGAAGGAGGACTCCAAAAAGTGGACGTAGGTCAAGTTTTAACCAAACCACTATAAAATCTGTGAGCATTTTTTCTCTTACTTTTTCTATTGCATTTAATTATTCTTAATTAGTTGCACGAGTATTATCTTTCGACTTTGTTCTAAATCATTCACTTATTTGCTTTCAACGGAGTCAAAGATATGCTTCTGATTTATTTCTTACTTCAATCAAATTTTTTAAATCGAGTATTTTTACACTTGCACTAATTCACCACACACCCCTACTCCTCTTAATGCCAACTTGATCTTAACAATTAGATCTATATTCAATAATCTCAATTTATCTCTAATTAGGTCTCATCCAAAAAATTTGTTAATGATGGGTCTCATCCAATGAAATAGAGGCTTATTAAAAATCTTATATCTAATCCTCTACTCATTGCAATATCTATCATATGTGTCACTCTCTATGGCCACTACCAAGCTAGTCGTGAGTTGCACTTGTTAGAACTCCTTCTGACTTAGAACTCTTTCAATTCACTCAACTAATCAACTATGGACGTACTAGACCACTGCACCATAGTTCTCAAATGATACAGTAAGATCTAATCCATTGGACCTATTTGTTCTCAATTACTGTATATCTATAGTCCCTCATCCATTTAATATCCTAAAGACCCTATATTGGGCATAGTACTATCAGACCTCATATGAAGTCCATTCAAGTCTTGTTATAATCAAATTCTCCCAAAGAACTCCTCTCTCAATTTGAACTATCCTGGTTAGGGATTTGCCTGGGCAAGAATACATAGGATATTTCTCTTATAATATCATAAGCAAATAATCCTCTATTGGTACTCAATTGCTTTCATAAGATTGGCTACCATTTTTGATAACTGGCTATACCAGATCTAGAACTTCTAGACATATAAGTTTGACATCAAAGAATGGATTACTCAAATAAAACATAATTGGTGTCTCAAGTCATAGGGACTACAAAATCGTTGTCTAACATTATGCCACGTACTTAGCTAGTTTTGCCTAAGTCATGCGGCACCAACGCATATTCATCCGCAAAGGTCAACATCCCCAAAACCTCCTATGGTCTCTTAGGATCTATAAAAGAGAAAACATATTAGAAAAAGTATTTCCTATTGGATCCATAAGCAACCATTTTAGCAAACACTAACTAAAGCAAATTACAACCATAATTTTATAAATTCTAAATAGTCACGCATAAAAGATCATGGTCAGTATAGACCGAAGTCCTGACAAGTGTCTATATGACATAATTCTCATTTACATATCGAACTAGCCATGAAGCTAACTAAACTAGGGCTGCCAAGCCTATTGCTGGCTTGCTACTTACTATATAAAACATGTACAAAAACTAAAGACACGAACATACATGAGCATTACATTGAGCACCCTATTTATATTTGTATCCATGACATTCTCTCACACTTAATCCTTCGATGTCCTCGCTGAAGGTACTGCATCTCTTTGGTTTTTGTTAAATCTTTAATCTTTTGTTCCAACTGCAACACACCTCTTGGCTCCTAACTGCTCTCTACCACTATTGTTGAGTAGTCAAACTTTGATCCATCATGCTGCTTCCAACTCATCAATGAGTGACTCTGGTGTGGGGTCATCTAAGTTGTATTGATCCTTATTGATTCTTGCAGATTCTTATGTTAAAGGAAAAAACCTACCTTATTTTGTGCCAGTATCTAAAATGTCTCATGTCACTTAAACTAGATGGATGCTTATTGGAGCTTTAACGAGTTTCTTCTTATAAAATTTAAAGTTTTTGAGGTCTTTCCTTTACAAAATTTACCTATCGATTCTTTTTCAACTTAGTTGTCACTTCCAAGTAGGTTTACATCACTTCCATTTTCAATTGATATTTTATTGAGAAATAAAGCAAATAATCTACTTTCAGTAGTACTGATCACCATTAGTGAGGATTTGACAACTGTTATCTTCCATTAGGTTTTTTCGAAGGATTGATAATTGTTGTCTTCCATTAGGTTTTTTTCGAAGGGTCTTTAAATCTGCACAGAGCTGCTGAATCTTAGATTTTGATGATAAAATCAATTGATGGGTTATTAATCTAACATATGTGTTATAGATGATTGATGCAGGATTAACCACGACAGAGAAAAAAAAGTTACAATCAGATATTGGACTAAATCCAAGTCCGAGCATCAGGCTGGGATTCAGATGATGCAGTGGGAACTCGCTAAGAGACTCAGCGGAAGCTTACCGAAGGAATTTGAAGCTTGCTGGGAGCTCGCCGAAGGGATCAGAGGCTTGTTGGGAGCTCGCCGAAGGGATCGGAGGCTTGTCGAGAGTTCGCTGAAAGCTTGCCAAAGATATCAGAAGCTTGTTGGGAGTTCATCGGGAGCTCACTGAAGGTAATCGGGACCTTGCCAGGATGGCATCAGGTGTTCGCCAAAAGAAGACCAAAAGATTTGTTAGAAGATGGTCAGGGTTGCCGAAAAGCTTATCGGGAGTCAGGAGGGTCTTGTTAGACTTAAAGGTCACATGATTGTAATTGATTAAGTTGTAGTTAGCATTAGTTTGAGTTTGGGTTCTACTTGAATTAGATTTGGAAGGAATCCAAATTAACTCAAGTGAGACAAACCAGATCCACTATGGGGATGGATTAAGCTCAGGTTGAGCTCAATTGGTTGATCTGAAAAGGGGTAAATTGAAGATAATTCACTATATTAGAAGGAGTTCTGATAGGAGAGACTCACGACCAGCTAGGTATCGGGCCTAAAGGGTCACACACATATGGTGGATGCTTCAGTGAATAGAGGATTGGATGGAGATCCAATTAGCCCCTATTCTTATTAGATGAGACCCTATGCTGATGGGCTCCTTGCTTAAGGTCCAATTAGAGCTCTAAGGAGATTATTGGATAAAAATCCAATAATACAAAGTTAGTGGGTTATTGGATGGAGATCCAATACCTACTAAGGCAGGAGCCTTAGGGTTTTTGATGACTCTCTATAAATAGGAGGGGAGACTGATGGTTGATAGGCCGTAGCTTTAGCCACCACCTCATATTATCCTCCCTCCCTTTGAGCAAGAGTTGCAAGATCAGATTGGAGGAGTTTTACTGTAGAGATCCATCATGTGGATACCACTAGAGAGGAGGATGCTTGACCTCCTTCGTCTTCTCCATCCAGATCTGGAATACAAGGATATACGATCTCCTTAGGTAAAATCAATCTCTCACACATTGCAGTTTTTTAGTGTTTGCGATTTTTCTCGCAACCCCAATCTTTTACACGATGATTTGATCTAAGTAGGAAACTAAATTTTGTTTTGATTTTCGTTGCGCATGTGATGCACCCAATTAGGTTTCCTAATAGTCGTATCAGAGCCAAGATTTTCATGCAAAAGATTGGTTTTAAACTGCGTGTGATGAGATTGTATCGCGTAGAATCGTTCTACGCATTCTTGCTGCGTTTTCGCAGCGAAGGCAGTGAGGAGGGGCGGCCAGCCATGGCCAGCCCCATGCAGGGCTGGCCACCCATGGCTAGGCCGCAATTAAGGCCCACTGCAAGGGGGCGACGACTGGCTACGGCTAGGGCCAGCTTGAAAGGGAGGCTAGCGGTGCCCGTAAGGGGCACCAACCACCTGTAGGGGCAGCGCCTATAGCGAGCGTCGTCATGGGGCAACACACCGCGGGCATGACCGTGGCCGGCCGTGGGGCAACATCGCTGCGTGGTGCCCGCAAGGGGCCAGTGGCGCCAACAAGGTGGCGATCGCCACCGAGGAGGCGGCGCCGGTAGGTGGTTGCCCTTGGCGGTGCCGATGGGCAAGGCGCCTATGTAGGGCGGCGGAAAGAGGGGTTAGGGCATCCTTTGGAGAAAAGGACGATCCTACCCCTACGAATTTAAAAAATTTCAAGGACTGTCCTCGTGTATATATTTTCCATAATACCCTCAATAATTTTTAAAATTTCAAGGACTATCCTCTCATCCAGAATTATGAAAATGCCCTTGACAATTTTGGAAATTTCGAGCATATCCTGATTTTCAGAAAAATAATTAATTAATTAGTTTAATTAATTATTATATATATCTAGTAATCCTACATATGATGTGATGTACATGTTATGTATAATGTGGATGGATGATCATGAGTCATATATTGTGATGTGTGTAATTGTAATTATTATTATTATTATTGGGGCCCGCGTGCCTTTGTTTTTCTCATTTATTGTCGGGTCTGCGTGCCTATGATTATTTGTAATTACATGGAGAGACATGTCGGGAGTGTGGAGATGACAGCGGGACCCACGATGTCGTGGCGAGAGATTACGATGCATGGTGATGCGATGATCTGACGAAATTGATGATGATGAGATCAACAATCACAGGGCATGGAGATGCACTGATGCACACATAGATCTTATTGTGAGTGATTAGGCCCATTGGCTCGGGCTTAATCATATTAAGTGATAGCTCATGATCATCCAGTGTGGCTTACACGTGTGATGTGTTATACACCTACTAGACATATGTATATATATATATATATATATATATATATATATATATATATATATATATATATACATGCGATATAGATATATATTACATATGTATATGTGTGACATGACATATTAGAAGATCGATAGAAAACAAAAAACCCCTCTTACGATAATATTAATTCGGTAAGCGTGAGGCAATAAGATTGACCCATATGGCCTTCCATCATTATAGGAAGAAATTGAATCTCGACATAGGTTGAGTTGGTCGAGTCACTCGAGACTTACCTATCTATGTGATCAAGTTCTTGCCTATGACATATATATGTCACCGGTGACCTGAGGACATGGTATGACTTGGTCGAGTAGTTGAAAGCATATCCATTGAATCAGACTCATCTTGTAACAATGGTGATGACATAACTGAACGTCATGGTTGGTCGAGCAGTCAAGACCATGATGATTCAGAGGCTGAACATGATAGGAATCATAAGGAGTTATGATTGACAAGAGTTATCTACCTTTTGGGCTTAGTGTAGTTAGTCGAGTCTCTCGATATTGCACTAAGATGCCAATTGGATCCCGATCCCCACTAGGAGTCTACCGGAAACTTTCGTCTCATGCGTCGAGGGTGTCGCGTGATTCACTAGGAAATTAGTGGGAGTACATTAAGATAGAAGTCCATATCTTAATTAGTATTTTCTACAAAGTTTGCATATTATTTATTTTTTACTATATCTTGTTTTTCAGAAACATGTCGCTCATAAACCCCCTACGTGGCATACTTGATGCCAACTGCCTCACTGGTCCAAACTATACAGATTGGCTTCATAATTTGAGAATTGTTCTCATGGCTGAGAAAATTACATACATCCTTGATATAATTGTGCCCACGCCGGAAGAAGGGGTAAACGAGAATGAGATCGTTCGCTATATAAAGTATATAGATAATTCCACATTAGTAAAATGTTATATGCTAGCCTCCATAACTCCTGAGTTCAAAGGCAACATGAGAGCATGGATGTAGATTCTATCCATCTTCATCATCGCCAACTGTTTGAGAAACAAGGAAGAACTCAAAGATATGAGATATCTAAGAGACTCTTCTAAGCTAAGATGATAGAAGTGACATCGGTTGAGAACCATGTCCTAAAGATGATAGAGTGGATAAGAAACTCATAGATCTAGGAATAGTCCTAGAGGATAACCTGTGCGTTGATCTTATACTTCAGTCCCTACCAAATTCCTTTTCTTACTTCATTATGAATTTTAATATGAGCAAGTTTGAGGTGACTCTCTCTAAGCTCCTCAATATGCTAAGGGAAGTTGAGAGTGCCATCAAGAAGGAGCAGCCAATTCTCTATATTGGTGAGACCAAAAGGAAAAGAAAGACCAACAAGACCCTTAAGAAGGGCAAGGGCAAAGAAGACCAGGTAAGGCAAAGGTTACCAAGAAAGACCAAGCAAAAGGCAAAGGACAATGAGCATTGGAAGAGGAACTATAAGGACTACCTTGCAGATAAGGTGAAACAGAAGCTTGGAGAAGCTTCAGATATATTCATGATCAGTCTCCACTTGTTAGATTTTCATGATAACACATAGGTATTGGATACCGGGAGTGCTTATCACATCTGTAATTCGTTGGAGGTTCTGGCAAGACCTAAGAGATTGGCCAAAGGCGAGATGGACCTCAAGATGGACAATGGAGCAAGAGTTGCTGCAGTTGCTGTTGGAGAGGTCACCCTATATTTGCTTGGTGAACCTATTATTGCATTAGATGCATGTTATTTTATTTTATTTATTATCAAAAATATTATTTCTATTTCTTGTTTGATAATCAGTGGATATAAATTAGTTTTTGAGAATAATAGTTGTTCAATAATTATAGATGATGAGATCATCACTAGAGGGACCCTTACAAATAGCTTATATGTGTTAGACACTTCTCCATACATCATGAATATAAATATGCCTAAGAGGAAAAGAGATGAGGTGAATAATGCATACCAATGACATTGTAGGCTAGGTCATATACATAAGGGAAGGATTCAAAAGTTGCTGAAAGATGGATACCTAGATCCATTTGACTATGAATCATATGCAACTTGTGAACCTTGCCTTCTTGAGAAAATGACCAACTCTCCTTTTAGTGGAACTGGAGAGAGAGCCACTGAGTTATTGGAACTCATACATAGTGATGTATGTGGTCCCATATTGACTCAAGCTATAGGTGGTTACTCATACTTCATTATATTCACTAATGATTTCTTTAGGTATGAACACGTGTACTTAATGAAGTACAAATCTGAGGCTTTTGAGAAATTCAGGGAATATAAGAATGAGGTAGAGAACTAAATTAGAAAGAGTATTAAAACTCTTAGATTAGATCGATGAGGAGATTACTTGAGTACAGAGTTCACCCATTTCCTTAGGGACAATGAGATTCTATCCCAGTGGCTCCTTATACACCTCAGCTTAATGGTGTATCAGAAAGGAGGAATCACATGCTGTTAGACATGGTGCAGTCCATGATGAGTTTCGTTGATCTACCCGTCTCGTTCTCGGGGTACGCCCTATAGACCGCAACTTACATTCTGAATAGAGTTCCATCAAAGTCAGTAGTGCCTACACCATATGAGATATGTAAAGGAAAGAAGCTTAATCTTAAGGTGGTTAAGATTTGGGGCTATCTTGCCCACGTTAGAAGATACAACCCCGACAAGTTGGAATCAAGGATGGAACGGTGCACATGCATGAGATCTCCTAAGGAGACTTTAGGATATTATTTTTATCATCCCGAGGACCGAAAGATCTTTATTGCCAAAAGAGTTGTGTTCCTTGAGAAGGAACACATTCTTGGTGGAAACAGTATGAGCAAAATAGAATTGAGCGAGGTTGGAGAACCTAGCACCATTCCAGAGCCTAAGTCTATTCAAGTACCTAGCACACAAGTTTTAACTTTACGTAGGACTAGTAGAGTATCTTACCCTCTTGAAAGATATATGAGACATATCAGTGAAGATGACTCTCAGGATGTTGATCCTTAGACATACGATGAGACTATTATGAGTATAGACTCCGGGAAGTGGCAAGAAGTCATAAATTATGAGATGGATTCCATATACTCTAACAAGATTTGGAACCTTGTGGATGCACCTAAGGGTATTGTATCCATCGGTTACAAATGGATCTTCAAGAAGATCAGAGTAGATGGAAAGGTAGAGACCTATAAAGCAAGGCTGGTAGTTAAAGGATATCATCAAAGATAAGGAGTTGACTATGACGAAATCTTTTCACCTATAGCCATGCTTAAGTCCATTAAAATTATTTTGGCCATTGCAGCATACTATGACTATAAGATCTGGCAGATGGATGTCAAAGCGGCATTCTTCAGTGGCAACCTTAAGGAGGAGGTATATATGATACACCCAAAAGATTCATATCCAAAGAGAGTCCAGATAAAGTATGCAGGTTGCTTAGATCCATTTATGGATTGAAGTAAGCTTTCCGAAGTTGGAACATAAGATTTGATGAGGTAATCATATCTCATAACTTTGTTAAGAACGAAGATGAGCCTTATGTATACATGAAGGTAAGTGGGAGAGCTATCACCTTCTTGGTGCTATATGTGAATGACATCATAATCATTGGAAATGATGTAGGAATGCTCTCTATAGTAAAGGCTTAGCTATCTAGAAACTTCTCCATGAAAGGCTTAGGGGAAGCATCCTATATTTTAGGGATTCAGATCTATAGAAATAGATCCAAAAGGATGCTTGGCTTGTCCCAGTCTAGGTACATAGACTCCATTGTCAAAAGGTTTGGCATGGAGAATTCCAAGAGAGGTCTCATACCGATGAGATATGAAATATCACTTTATAGGAGTATGTCCCCAAAGACTCCTGAAGAAAGAGCATACATGGATAAGATACCTTATGCCTTAACAATACGGTCTATCATATATGCGATGCTATATACCAGGCCTGATATAACACATGCTCTGAGTGTCACGAGTAGGTATCAGGTAGATAAAGGTTTAGAACACTGAAAGGTAGTAGAGTGTATCCTTAAGTACTTGAGAAGGACTAAGGATCTTTTACTGGTATATGGAGGAGGTAGCTTCCAGGTTGAGGCTACACAGACTCAAGTTTTTAGTCCAACATTGATGATATCAAGTCAAATTCAAGGTATGTTTTTACCCTGAATGGAGGAACAATAAGCTGAAAGAGTTTCAAGCAAGATACTACTATTGACTCGACCACATACATTGTAGCAAAGGAAGGGTGTGGATGAAGAAGTTCATCAAAGATTTGGGAGTCATACCAAGCAGCGTGGAGCTGACTCCCATATTGTGACAGTGATAGGGTGATAACTCTAGCAAGGGAACCCAGGTCTCATCAGAATTATTCTGAAGAGGTTCTATCTAATTAGAGCGATCATGATCCATAAAGATATAACAATGGAAAGAGTTACATCCGAAGATAACATTGCAGATCCACTGATGAAGTTGCTGGCTCATATTGTATTTGAGAGTCACAGGGGTCTGATAGGGATCATACACATAGGTGATTGGCTTTAGGTCAAGTAGGAGAATGTCGGTTACAGGTGCCCTATAAGCCAATCACGTGAGTGATGGCACGTGTGACACGTTGTGTGATCTTTTTTGCTTATGATTAATATTGGGATATTTTCACATTATATTATCTGTTGCATATATATATATATATATATATATATATATATATATATAGTGATATCCTTGGTTTTGTGCAATGGGAATCGGATCGTGATGAGATCACGATAATAAGATCGATTCACCTTTAAACATAGATCCTAAATAATCCCGGTCATAGGTTACTCGAGAGAGACATCGAGATAACAGGACAGATCAGTGTACTATATACCCGTCCATATGATGGAGCGGCTAGTCTCATAGCTACTTATGTGGAGACATTAAGGATATAATATAGGTGCTCATTGCAGAATGAGTTCACTGATTGATCCACTTATGAAATGCTATATGGTTAATGATACCTAATGTCAGACAGCGATTCCATAGTCCTAATTGTGTATCTGGTCCTTAAACTTGAGACACCAAGGATTCCTTATACGAGTACTCATTTCTTTAACGCCAGACTTACAGGTTTGAAAAGTTCCAGATCTGGTATAGTTGGTTATCGGGATTGGTAGCCAACCTTTTGAAGGAAATTGAGGGCCAATAGATGATCATCCACTCTCGGTATCATAAGAGAAATATCTTATATGTGCTTACTTAGATAAATCCCTGGCTAGGGTCATTCGGATTGAGAGAGAAAGAGTTCTCTTGGAGAATCCAATTAGAGTGAGACTATGACAGATTTCATATGTGACCTAATAATATAGTCTCTGGGATATTAGTTGGATAAGGGATTATAGATACACGGTAACTGAGGACATACAGGTCTGATGGATTCGATCCTCCTGTATCATCTGGGGACTATGGCGTAGTGTTTTAATACGTCCATAATCGATGAGTCGAGTGAATTATTATGGGGATAATAATTCACTATATCAGAAGGAGTTTTGATATGAGAGACTCACGGCCAGCTCGGTATCGGGCCTAGAGGGTCACACACATATAGTAGATGCTTCAACGAATAGAAGATTCAATGGAGATCCAATTAGCCCTTATTCTCATTAGATAAGACTATATGTTGATTGACTCCTTGCTTAAGGCCCAATTAGAGGCCTAAGGAGATTATTAGATAAAGATCCAATAATGCAAGATTAGTGGGTTATTGGATGGAGATCTAATACCCACTGAGGTAGAAGCCCTAAAGTTTTTGGTGGCTCTCTATAAATAGGAGGGGAGACTCATGGTTGATAGGCTACAGCTTTAGTCACCACCTCCTATTATCTTCCCTCCCTCTAAGCAAGAGTTGCAAGATCAGATTATAGGAGTTTCGCTGTAGAGATCCATCGTGTGGATACCGCTACAGAGGAGGACACTTGACCTCCTTCATCTTCTCAATCCGGATCTGGAATACAGGGATATACGATCTCCCTAGGTAAAATCAATCTCTCACACATCATGATTTTTTGGTTTTTATAATTTTTCTCATGACTCCAATCTTTTGCACGACGATTTGATCTGCATAGAAAACCGATTTTTGTTTTGATTTCTACTGCGTATATGATGCACCCGATGATGTTTCCCAACATAACTTACTAAAGAAAAGTTTTTATCTTGACTTCTCAATATTTATAACTTGATATTTCTATATGAATCAAGATCTTTTTTATTATTTTATCTTCTAATATTCCATTTTGTTATCTAAGAGTAGATTTATTAAATTTAATCATGTTATTTGAATGTCTTTTGATGTTAATATATTTTATGACATAATTATTTTTGACTTACTTTTAGTACATCTTATCACCAAATTAATATGTCTCAAAATTATGATAAGTTGTAACTTAAAAAAAGATTTATTTTATCATGAACATTCCTTTGATGTCTTGACATAACTTATCTTTTATTGGAATAATGTTTAAATCTTTTTTATTTTTTCTTGTTAAAAGGTGATTTTGAGATTTTTATTAAGATCATTCTTGGATTTTATAAAAAAGATTTATCTAAATGAATTAGGATCTTAGGATTTATCTTGGATGAATTAAGATAATCTCCTAAGACTTATTTTCATTATTTATAAAAAAGGGGTAGATAATTCTTAAAAGAAATTATTTCTTTTGGTACTTACTTTTGATTTTTCTTTCTTAATGATATGATCCCTTTGTAGTTATGGTCATAAACTAGGATACGGATATAAAAATAAAAAAATTATATTATCATATATTTTTAATGACAAAGGGAGAGATAAAATTATCAATATGATTAGAAGAAAATTGGATATGATAAATCTTATAACATTAAATGATGAATAATTTCTTAGAATAAAATTAAAAATTTCTAAATGCATGCAAAATACTTGATTTATAATTTGAGATTAATTTATCATCATATTTTCTTTTAAAATTCTTGACCTTTGTAAATTGAGCTTCTTATCAAAATTTACATGAGATTATCTTCAAAATGAATGATTTGCTATTTGCTACTTTAGTTTGGAATTTACATGAGATGCATTTAAATGTATGAGTATCTCTTAGTTCTTCTTGTATTTCTCAGACTTTTGAGCTCACCTTCAAAAAAATTCTCTTCAAAATTGACATTCATAAGATTGAAATCCAAAGCTCTTCTTTGTGATGAGTTTTTTATGATCATTGATAAATATTTTGAGTATCCCTCCCTACTTGATATTTGTTCTTTTGGAGACTAAATTTTTGGATCCTTAACACCCCTTCATTGTTTCTCCTTCCTTATTATTCAAAAAGAATAAGAAAAAATTTTATAAGAAAATTATGTTTTACTAAGGGGGAGCAATGTAAAATTTAATTAATATTTATTTTGTATAAATATGAAAAATTTGATGCATGATGATTTTATGTATCTTGAAATTATTTACTTATTATTTCACCTCTATTTGTTGATAACAAAAGAGAAGAAATAGTATATAGTTGAAATTTGAATATATATTAAAAATAATATATTTATGACACATATATGAAAAATGATACATATATGACAAAGTAGAAGAAAATTTTTTATGAGAAAATTATTGCTCATATCCTATTTTAGTAAGGGAGAGCAATAACACATGTGCCTTGAAATCATTAGCTATACATTTCACCTTTTTGTTGATGACAAAGGGGAAGAAATGAATATTGATGACACATGTAAGAAAGATTTTAACATGAGTATTTTTCTTTTTTTGTTGAGAGACAAAGGGGAGAAATAATTGATCACTTAAAAGGAAGAATTTAAAATTGATGTATGAAATAAATATTGTGATAAATGGATATATTAAAAATATTTGATATATTAATGGTTATATTGAAAATCTTTGATGTATTGATGGTTGATGACTTATGGTAAAATGAGGCATTTCTTTTTTAAGAAGAAAATTTTCAAATTCATTGTATGACTAATGCATGAATTTTGAAATTATTAAAATATTCTTGAAAATTTAATGTTACATGATTTGATGGTTGAAATTAATATCATTGATGGTTTGATGATTTTTTAGATGCTTAAAATTTATGGTAGATCATTTCAAAAATGGATGTTATGATACTTGAATTCAAGAGTGTTAGTTCTCTTGAATTTAAGTTTTCCTTATTTGGATTATGGCATGGAGATAAGGGGAGTTAAGGTTAACTCCTGTCATCAATTGGTTGTCATCATCAAAAAGGAGGAGATTATTGAATTTTGATGATAACATCAATTGATGAGTTATTAATCTAAAAATATGTATTAGAGATGAATGATGTATGATTAACTACGATAGAGAAAGAAAATTACAATCAGATATTGGGCTAGAGTCAAGTCTGAGCATCGAGCCGGAGTTCGGACGATGCAGTGGGAACTCATTGAGAGACTCGCTGGAAGCTTGCTGAAGGAATTAGAAACTTGCCGAGAGTTCGTCAAAGGGATCAGAGGCTTGCTAGGAGTTCGCCAGAAGCTTGCTGAATGTATTGAAAGCTTGTTAGGAGTTCACCGGGAGCTTGCCAGGATGGCATTGGGTGTTTACTAGAAGAAGACTAATAGACTCGTCAGAAGATTATTGAGAGTTGCCAAAAAGCTTCTAAGGAGTCAAGAGGGTCTTGTTGGACTTGACGGTCATATGATTATAATTGATTAAGTCATAGTTAGCATCAGTTTGAGTTTGAGTTCTACTTGAGTTAGATATGGAAGGAATTAACTCAAGTGAGCCAAACCGGGTCCACTATAGGGATGGATTAAGCTCAGGTTGAGCTTAATTTATTGACCTGGAAAGGGGTCAACTGAAGGTACAAGGCGAGTATACAAAAGTATGGAGAAAGGTACTTTTACGAGATTCCTAGTAGTTGTACTATCGGTGGGTGACAGTTATAACGCCTAGGTTGGCAGTTGTACTGTCGTCACCCAGTTTTTCTGACAGCTTTAAATGGTTGTACTATCGACGCTGGTGGCTATACCACCTATACCCAGATTATCTGAATACATTTGAATTTTGGCTCCATTTCTAAAGCCAATCGGGGTATATAAATATTCCAAGTTTTTTTGCTTGGAGAAGCAATGGTGGTGAAAGAAATAGTGGGTTAAAATTGTATTAAAGAGTTATAAAAATTGAGAGCTTCCCTTGAGTGCCTCAAATTGTAAATCGAGTCTAAGGGAAGTGAGAAACTCTTGCAAAGGTTCCTCTCTTGAACCTGTGAAAAGGAGAGAGTGAAAAGTATAAGGGTTTAATCTTCACCTAAAGAAGATTGATACCCTCGCTCTCTAAGTGTCAATTGGTCTTAACAAGAGCTTCTCTGCTAGATAAATAAGAGAACTACAGTTTTGCCCATTCCTTAAAAGAAGTTGGTTACTAGTCTTCACCCACTCTTTGTTCACACTTCCGAAGCACCCGAGATGTTTGCACTCCTTGCATTAAATTAGCTATTGTGATTCACCTTTTCTCTACAGTCGAACTTCAAGAGTGTAAGAAGTTTTGCCTAAAATAAACAAAATTTCACCACAACTTAAAGCAAATCTTTGATAGTTTTGGTTGCCTCCCTCTATGAGAGCAAGGGATCGATGACTCCATAGAAGTCCCGCCTCTATAGTACCATGGCACTGTTAAACCCATGACATTACTATCGATTGATAGATCCATCTCAACAACGTTATGACATTCATCTGAGTCCACCTCCATTTTGATTGACGCTTAGCTTTTGGGTAGCTAAGCCCCTTTGGACTCGTCATCGCTTCCTTACCCCTTACGATCACTTGCTTTAACACCTATGTATTCTCCGAGCAGTTCTCCTTAGTTGATGGAAAGACAGATTGTAACTCTCATAGATGGCTTCCATCATCCTATTGTAGAGCTCGTACCGATTCTGTTCTCCTTAGCTTCCTTGGCAATAATGTTTGCTTACTCTATCTTGTCCTCTAACTTGTTATGCTCCTTTAAGCGAATATAAGCACTAGAGCGGTCCAACTCTTCAACTGCTTCCATTATATCTCTGTATAATCAAGTCTCTCAATGAGACTCACTAGTACTTACACCCAAAATTCTCCCTCGGTGGTATAACACCAATATATTGATGACTAAGGCTTTCATATGATGTAAAATTCGAATGCATATAAGGAAGACCCACCTCTGCGATACCTTATTGAATCCATAGTGTTGAATCTCAGATTTTGATTATGAAATCAATTAATAGTTTATTTATTTAACATGTATGTTAGAGATGATTGATGCATGATTAACTATGATAGAGAAAAAAAAATTACAATAAGATGTTGGGCCAGAGTCAAGTCTGGATATCGGGCCAGGCTTCGGACGATGTAGTAGAAACTCACCAAGAGACTCGCTGAAAGCTAGCCGAAGGTATCGGGGGCTTGTTAGAAGTTCGTTGGGAGCTCGCCGAAGGTGATCGGGAGCTTACCAGGAAAGCATCGAGAGTTCATTGGAAGAAAATTAAGAGACTCACTAGAAGATCATCGGAGGTTGTCGAAAAGCTTGCCAGGATTTATGAGGTTATTGTTGGACTTGATGATCGCAATGGTTGTAATTAATTAGTCATAGTTCGCATGGGTAAGGTTTGAGTCCTACTTGAGTTAGATTTAGAAGAAATCTAAATTAACTTAAATGAGCCAAACTGAATCCACACTTGGGTTTGGATTGACCTCAAGTTGAGCTCAATTGGTTGACCTAGAAATGAGTTAACTAAACGTACAAGTCAGGATTAGAAAAGTGGAGAGAAACACTTTTTTGAGATTTTCAATGATTGTACCATCGATAGACAATGGTCATACCAAGCGATGATTATACCGCCCAGGTCGAAGGTTGTACCATCGTTGTCCTATTTTCTAGGCAGCTTTCGACGATAATGTCGATGGCGCCGCCGATTGTACTGCCCCTACCCGGATTTTTCGGATATGTTTGAAATTTTGACTCTAATTCTTAAAACCAATTGGGGTTTATAAATACCTTAAGTCTTCTTGCATTTAGTACAATATATTAGGCTAGAAATTCTATAAAAAAGAGTGCTAAAATTATGCAAGAAAAAGAAAGGGGCCAAGGGAGTAAAAAAAAAAAGAGATAATCTTTGTAAGAGTCTCCCTTGTGAGTTGTTAGTGTAAAGCTTGTAAGGTTTATCTTCTAAACTAGTGAAAAGTAGAGTGGGAAGTATAAGAGTTTGGACTTCACCCAACGGAGATCCGTAGTAGACAATGGTGGACCTCGAAGAAGAGGACTCGGGGAGTGGACGTAGGCCAAGTTGTGGTCGAACCACTATAAATTTATAAGTGTCTCTTATCTTTTCTTTTGGATTTGTATGTTCTTACTTGAGCTTTCTATAAGCAAGAAACTTAGCATCGTTCTATAAGATTAAATTGCTCACTTACTTTACTTGAATGATATCGATTTTATTTTAAATATAATTTTTTTAAAACCAAGTTTTCATCACTTACACTAATTAATCCCTCCCTCTCCGCCTCGCCCCCCTCACCCCTCCTCCTCCTCCTCAATGCCAATTGATCCTAACAATTGGTATCAGAGCAAGGTTATACTTATTGAACTAAACACCCAAGTGAATAAATATCTTTGTTTAGCATAAACGAGGGACATTTCATTGCACATCCTCCTCCCATATTTAATGGGACAGATTATACATATTGGAAAATAAGAATATGTATTTTTCTCATTTCTATAGATTTTAACTTATAGCAGCATATTATTGAAAAAGGTTTTGAAAAATCTTCCAAACCAATGAACAAGTAGAATGATTTTGAAAAGAAAGTTTTTTCTTTAAATATAAAAGCAATGAATGTTTTATTTTGTGCTCTTGATAAAAACAAGTTTGATCAGGTTTTTTTCTTATGATTCGACTTTTGATATTTGACATATATTAAAATAATTTACAAAAATAAATAAGAAAAATACCTTCCAAAGAATATGAATGATTTGACATTGAGAACCCAAGAACATCTTCTAAAGAACATGAAGAAATTTGAATTGAGAATGACATATGACTCTTTGAGTGAAACCTCGAGTTATAAGAACCTTGAACTCGAACTCTTGACAAAAAAACCAAAAAAATTAATAAATATGAACGAAAAAATTAAAATGGATAAAACCTCTTGCTGTCAATGTAAGAAGCCGAGATGCTCCATAGATGAAGAGCATAATCAAGAAGAAGTGGAGAATCTCACGCTTATGGCTATCAACAATTAGGTAAGTGATTCTCACAATGTCTCATTTACTTTTGATGAATTATCAAATATTTTTTATGAGCTTTATGATGAATTTAGAATGATTAGCAACTCTTATAAACTACTTAAAAAGAGCATACATCATTAGTTAGTAAACTTAAATAAATACATAAAGTAGCACCATCACACAATTCATGCACTAAACATAAAACCTTTAATGATGCATCAACATCATATATTTCTTGTTCTAACTGTATCACTAGAGTTAATTAAATAAGAAAATAACATACTATAACAAAATCTAAAAAGGCTTAAGATAAATAATAAGTTTCTAAACATGATCTATGTTGATAAAGGTCATTTTCATAATGAAGTTATTAGTGTTGTGAGCAATACTCATCAAAGCCAACTACCCTTATTAGAAGACCCACATTACACTCATTGCCAGAAAATATATATAATTTTTGTGGTAGATATGGACACTTTACTTATAAGTGTTCATTTAGGAAATATAGTCCATATAAATTAATTTGGGTTCCGAAAGAAACCATAAACAACCTCAAGCCATTAGAGAAATTAAGAATAACCTTTCTAAGAGACCTAAACTCAAATGAATACCTAAACCAAAACCCCCCATCTTGTAAAGTTGTCTCCTGACAAGGCTAGAAGCACTAAATAATATTTTGAAAGTGGATGCTCAAGACATATGACTTGAGATTTACCACTCTTTCAAGCTCACTAGCCTAAGTAATAACAAAAAATTAAATATTAGAAATAAAATTATTAATAACAAACCTTTGGATGATTCATTATTATAATTAATCTTGATTGCTCTCAATGGTGCATGACTTTTACATAGTAAGAGCATGCTAAAATTAGAATAAAGAAAGTTTAGTTATTTTTAATACAAAATTATCTAAGTTAAAATTTATGGAAAAAGGATTTTTGATGATAGGTTAAAAATTATTGGGGTGAATGATTGAAATATTGGATAGGTTATATGTTGACCTAAAAAAGGTTGTACAATTGAATGATAGATCACTTTTAAATTTGAAGAAAGAATAAATAAAAATTTGAAAATGAGTTTGTCAACTTCTTGCACTGTGTAAAGAGTTACACTCATAAAAATATTTAAATTTAGATAGGTTAAATTTTTATTTTAAAGATATTTTATTATTTTGATGTGTTATAGTAATGATTTTGATGATTCCTTCTAGAATAAGATTTAGTTTTCTTTAAACGATAATTCATTGATTTGGAAAGCATTCTTGAAACAAATCATATGAAAACAATTAAAAAGGAGGATAATTCTTTTTGAAAATATTTTTATCCTATCAATCCTTCAATAAGAGATAAAATGATAGTATTATTGTTAAATCTCTCAAACTATAAAATTGAATTAGAGAACTTTAGCTTTTTTTAAAAAAATAATCTATGTTGCCTTCATTAAAATTTTTTGAAAGTAATTTTGATGGTGATTTTGGATATATTTTCAAATGATTTTTAAAGAGATTGATGAATCTATTCAACTTTATTGATATTTTGATTTTGATAATTTGATATCTTAACTCATGATCTTAACATCATAAGAAAATACAACTTAAAATCCTTATATAAATCAAGTTTATTTAAAAAATTATATAAATGAATCATAATTTGTCTCTTTATATCTATAACTTGAAAATCTTCTTATGAACCAGATTCTTGATAACTTGAAGTTTCTTTTACACAAATCAAAATCTTTTATTTTTTCTCCTTTGCAACTTACTCATGATCTTGATTTCTATAACTTGATAAATGAAGACCCTTCTTACTATTTAATCCCCTAAGAATTATTTTTATCATATGGGAAGAGATTTGTCAAAATAAGTTATATCATTTAGTATTCATAATTTGATATTAATATCCTTCATGATATGATTATTTATAACTTCCTTCTTAGTAAAACTTATCACCTAAAATAATATTTCTTAAATTTATGATAAATTAAAAATTATATGAGATTTTTTTTATTATGAACATTCCCTTGATTTCTTGAACTTGACTTATCTTTTAGGGAAATCATATTTAATCTATATTATTTTCTCTTTTTAATAAAAAGATGATTTATGATCTTAACAATAATAATTGAGATTTTTATCAAGATCATACTTCTATTTTATTAAAAAGATTTATCTAAATAAATTGGGTGATTAGATTTATCTTGGATGAATTAAGATTATTTAATCCCCTAAGACTAATTTTTATTATTTATAAAGAAAAAGAGGAGGAAGATTATTCTTAAAAGAAATCATGTTTTTTTGTACTTACAATTTGATTTTTCATCCTTCATGACATGATCCTTTTATGCTTATAGTCGTAACTAGGATATGGATATAAAAAAGAAATTATACTATCATTTTTTTTTTGACAATGAACAAAGGGAGATATAAAATTATCATTATGATTAGAAGAAAATTGGATATGATGAATCTTATAATATTGAATGAGGAATAATTTACCTAAAATAAAATTTAGAATTTTAAATTTTCTAAATGCATGTGAAATACATGATTTACAATTTATGCTTATTATATTATCATATTTTCTTTTGGATTTCTTGACCTATATAAATTAAGCTTTTTATCAAAATTTACATGAGATGATTTTCAAAATGTATGATTTACTATTTTTAAATTTCTTAATTTTTCTTTGATTTCAAAATTTACATTTATAAGATTGAGCCCTTATCTTATGATATGATATTTTTTCACTCCCGTCCCTTGTTTCTACTTCTCTCTTATTTATAAAAAAGGGAAGAAAAGTTTTTATGAGAAAATTATATTTTTATCCTATTTTACTAATGGAGAGCAATGAAGTATTAAATATTTAATCAATATTTATTTTATACAAATATGAAAAATTTTGACGTATGTTAAGTTTATGTATCTTGAAATTACTTACTCATTATTCCACTTCTTTTTGTTGGTAACAAAGGGAGAGAAATAACATATTGATGACAGATATATGAAAAATGATACATGTATGATAAAAGGGGATAAATAACATATTTGATGACACATGTATGAAAAATAATAAAATGAGGCTTTTGTCCTATTAAGAGGTATTTTCTCCTATTTAAAAAATTTAAAATTAATTGTGTGACTAATCCATGAAAATTGAAATTCTTAGAATATACTTGAAGATTTAATGACTCATGATTTGATGGTTGAAATTAATGCTATATCATGTATCATTGATGATTTGATGGTTGATAATTTTTAAAATTCAAGATATATCATTTTTAAATTTGATAAATGAATGTTATGATACTTGAATTCATGAGTGTTCGATTCTCTTAAATTTAAGTTTTCTTATTTGAATTATGACATGGATTTAGGGGAAGTAAAGGTTAACTTCCGTCATCAATTGATTGTCATCATCAAAAAGGGGGAGATTGTTGAATCTCAGATTTTTTATGATGAAATCAATTGATTGTTTGCTAATTTAACATGTGTGTTGGAGATGATTGATGCATAATTAACTACGATAGAGAAAGAAAATTACAATCAAATGTTAAGCCAGAGTCATGTTCAAGCATCAAGCTGGGGTTCAGACTATGTAGTGGGAACTCACCGAAAGCTTGCCAAAGGTATCAGGAGCTTGTCAGGAGTTCATTGAGAGCTCACCAAAGGTGATCGGGAGCTTACCATGAAGGTGTCAGGAGTTCCTCGGAAGAAGATCATGAGACTCGTCGAAAGATCATCATAGGTTACCGAAAAGCTTGTCGAAAGTTAGGAGGATCTTGTTGGAGTTGATGGTCACAATAGTTATAATTAATTAGTTATAGTTATCATCGATAAGGTTTGAGTCCCACTTGAGTTAGATTTGTCAGGAATCCAAATTAACTCAAGTGAGATCAGGTTAAGCTCAATTGGTTGACCTGGAAATGGGTCAAGTAAAGGCACAAGTCGGGATTGGAAAAGTGGAGGAAAACATATTTTATAGATTCCTAACGATTGTACCATCGATGAGCGATGATTGTCTTGTTAGTTGTACCACCAGTCGAAGGTTGTTGCCGCCTATTTTTAGGTAGCTTTTGGCGATACTATTGTCGGCGCCGATAGTTGTACCACTCCTATCCAGATTTTCTAGATAAATTTAAAATTTTAGCTCTATTTTCTAAAGTCAATTGGGGTCTATAAATACCCCAAGTCTTCTTGTATTTAGCACAATATACTAAGCTAAAATTTTTATGAAAAAGAGTGATAAATTATGCAAGAAAAAAAAAGGGGGTAAGGGAGAAAAAAAAAGTTATAATATTTGTAAAAGTCTCCCTTGTGAGTTATAAGTGTAAAGCTTGTAAGGTTCAAAAGTACCCGCCTCTACATCCTCTTGCCCTATACTAAGGCCTTATGATCCCAACTTCACCTCCACAAGTTGAATTACCTTAATTCCTCCATCAAATGCAACTGTAAGACAAGGTTCATATGCCTTGAAGCTCCTTTATCTTTGGCACCATGCAGGATGAGTCTGCCCCATTAGTATGAAGAACTCATGGAATGACAATATCTCATTCTTGTCTCTACAAGAGTTCATGTCCTTAATCTCTGTCAAAAGAAAGTTTTGTACCTCCGCTTCATCTTCTATCTTCTATGTCGACTCCCTTTATGCAGCTTGGATGCTTCATCAAGTTCTACCCAAGTTGCTCCACTCTATGATATGCATTAAGTTGATGGTAGCCCTCACACCTACCATTCCATTGATCAGCCCTCTATTGAGTCTGATTTTCACATAAGCTCTAAGTTTACCTTCATTTAATGTTGCCATGGTCACTCCTCCACTTGATCTCACACATGGGTATTGGATACGGAGAGTGCTTATCATATCCGTAATTTGTTGCAAGCTCTAGCAAGACCTAGAAGACTGGCTAGAGGTAATATGGACCTCAAGATAGACAATGGAGCAAGAGTTGCTGCAGTTATCGTTGGGGAGGTCACTCTACATCTGCATGGTCGAGCTATCTTTGCATTGGATGCATACTATTTTGTTTTCTCTATTATCAAAAATATTATATCCATCTCTTGTTTGACAATAAGTGGATATAAATTAGTTTTTTAGAATAATAGTTATTTAATAATTATGGATGATGAGATCATCACTAGAGGGACCCTTGTAAATAGCTTATATGTGTTAGATACTTCTCCACACATCATAAATATAAATATATCTAAGAGGAAAAGAGATAAGGTGAATAATGCAAACCTATGACATTATAAGCTAGGTCATATGCATGAAAGAAGGATTCAAAAGTTGCTGAAGATGGATACTTAGATCCATTTGGCTATGAGTCATATGCAACTTGTGAACCTTGCCTTCGTGAGAAGATGACCAACTCTCCTTTTAGTGGAACTGGAGAGAAAGCTACCGAGTTATTGGAACTCATACATAGTGATGTATGTGGTCTCATATCAACTCAGGCTATAGGTGGTTACTCATACTTCATTACATTCACGAATGATTTCTCTAGGTATGGACACGTGTACTTAATGAAGTACAAATCTAAGGCCTTCGAGAAATTCAAGGAATATAAGAATGAGGTAGAGAACCAAGTTGGAAAGAGTATTAAGACTCTTGAATCAGATCGAGGAGGAGAATACTTGAGTATATAGTTCACTCATTTCCTTAGGGACAATGGGATTTTATCCCAATGGACACCTCCTTATACACCTTAGCTCAGTGATGTATCAGAAAAGAGGAATCATATGCTATTAGACATGGTGCAGTCCATGTTGAGTTTCACTGACCTACCTGTCTCATTCTGAGGTACGCCTTAGAGACCGTAGCTTACCTTCTAAATAGAGTTCCATCAAAGTTGATAATGTCTACACCATATGAGATATGAAAAGGAAAGAAGCCCGATCTTAAGATTGTTAAGATTTGAGACTATCCTACCCACGTTATAAGATATAACCCCGATAAGTTAGAATCAAGGACAGAATAATACACATTTATAGGATACCCAAAGGAAACTTATCGGTATTATTTTTATCATCCCGAGAATCGAAAGGTCTTTGTTGCTAAGAGAGTTGTGTTCCTTGAGAAGGAACACAATCTTGGTGGAAATAGTGGGAGTGATATAGAATTGAGTGAGGTTGGAGAACCTAACTCAAACACTATTCCAAAGCCCGAGTCTGTTCAGGTACCTAACACACAAATTCCAACTTTGCATAGGTCTAGCAGAGTATCTCACCCTCTTGAAAGATATGTGGGATATATTAGTGGAGAGGACTCTCAGGATGTTGATCCTTAGACCTACGAGAAGGCTATTATGAATATAGACTCCGAGAAGTGGCAAGAAGCTATGAATTCTGAGATGGATTCTATGTACTCTAATAAGGTTTGAAACCATGTGGATGCGCCTAAGGGTATCGTACCCATTAGCTATAAGTGGATCTTCAAAAGGAAGATCGGAGTAGATGGAAAGGTAGAGACCTATAAGGCAAGGCTAATAGCTAAACGATATCATCAAAGATAAGGAGTTGACTATGACGAAACCTTTTGACCTATAGTCATACTTAAGTCCATTAGAATTCTTTTGGCTATTGCAGCATACTATGACTATGAGATCCAGCAGATGGATGTCAAAATGACATTCCTCAATGGCAACCTCGAGGAGGAGGTGTATATGATACAGCCAGAGGGATTCGTATCCAAAGAGAGTCCAGATAAAGTGTATAAGTTACTTAGATCCATTTATAGATTGAAGCAAGCTTCCTAAAGTTGAAACATAAGATTTGATGAGGTGATCAGATCTTATGACTTCATTAAGAACGAAGATGAGCCTTGTGTGTACAGGCTGGTAAGTGGAAGCGTTATCACCTTCTTGGTGCTATATACATATAACATCATAATCATTAGGAATGATATAGGAATACTCTCCACAGTAAATGCTGGTTATCCAAAAACTTCTCTATGAAAGACTTGGGGGAAGCATCCTATATTTTGGGGATCATGATCTATAGAGATAGATCTAAAAGGATACTTGGCTTCTCCTAATCTAGGTAAATAGACTCCATTGTCAAATGGTTTGGCATGGAGGACTGCAAGAGACATCTCATACCGATGAGACATGGAATATCAATTTCTAGGAGTATGTTCCCAAAGACTCTTAAAGAAAGGGCAGACATGGATAAGATACCTTATGCCTCAACGATATGATCTATCATGTATGTGATATTATATACCAGGCCTGATATAGCACATGCTTTGACTATCACTAGCAAGTATTAGGCAGATCCATGTTTAGAACACTGGAAGACAGTAAAGTGTATAATTAAGTACTTGAGAAGTACTAAGGATCTTTTATTAATATATGGAGAAGGTAGCCTCCAGGTTGAGGGCTACACAGACTCAAGTTTTTAGTCCAACATTGATGATAGGAAGTCAAATTTAGGGTTTATTTTTACCCTAAATGGAGGAGCAGTAAGCTGGAAGAGTTCCATGCAAGATACTACTGCTGACTCGACTATAGAGGTAGAATATATTACTGTAGTAGAACTAGTAAAGGAAAGGGTGTGGATGAAGAAGCTTATCAAGGATTTAGGAGTCATACCAAGCAGCGTGGAGCTGACTCTCATATATTATGACAGTGATAGGGCAATAACTCTAACAAGGGAACCCAAGTCTCATCATAATTATTCTGAGGAGGTTCCATCTGATTAAAGCGATCATGACCCAAAAAGATATAGCAATGGAAAGAGTTTCATCCAAAGATAACATGTATGATAAAAGGGGATAAATAACATATTTGATGACACATGTATGAAAAATAATAAAATGAGGCTTTTGTCCTATTAAGAGGTATTTCTCCTATTTAAAAAATTTAAAATTAATTGTGTGACTAATCCATGAATTTTGGAATTCTTAGAATATACTTGAAGATTTAATGACTCATGATTTGATGGTTGAAATTAATGTTATATCATGTATCATTGATGATTTGATGGTTGATAATTTTTAAAATTCAAGATATATCATTTCTAAATTTGAAGATTTAATGACTCATGATTTGCCAAAGGTATCAGGGGCTTGTCAGGAGTTCATTGAGAGCTCACCAAAGGTGATCGGGAGCTTACCATGAAGGTGTCAGGAGTTCCTCAGAAGAAGATCATGAGACTCGTCGAAAGATCATCAGAGGTTACCGAAAAGCTTGTCGAGAGTTAGGAGGATCTTGTTGGAGTTGATGGTCACAATAGTTATAATTAATTAGTTATAGTTATCATCGATAAGGTTTGAGTCCCACTTGAGTTAGATTTGTCAGGAATCCAAATTAACTCAAGTGAGATCAGGTTAAGCTCAATTAGTTGACCTGGAAATGGGTCAAGTAAAGGCACAAGCCGGGATTGGAAAAATGGAGGAAAAGACATTTTAGAGATTCCTAACAGTTGTACCATCAATAGATGATGATTGTACTGTCAGGCGGTGGTTGTACCACCCAGGTAGAAGGTTGTACTGTCGCCCCCCTATTTTTTTGGTGACTTTTGGCGATACTACTGTCGGCGCCGATAGTTGTACCACTCCTATCCTGATTTTTTAGATAAATTTAAAATTTTAGCTTTATTTTCTAAAGCCAATTGGGATCTATAAATACCCCAAGTCTTCTTGTATTTAGCACAATATACTAAGCTAAAAATTTTATGAAAAAGAGTGATAAAGTTATGCAAGAAAAAGAAAGGAGGTAAGGGAGAAAAAAAAGTTATAATCTTTGTAAAAGTCTCCCTTGTGAGTTATAAGTGTAAAGGTTGTAAGGTTCAAGAGTACCCGCCTCTACGTCCTCTTGCCCTATACTAAGGCCTTGTGATCCCAACTTCACCTCCGCAAGTTGAATTACCTTAGTTCCTCCATCAAATGCAACTGTAAGACAAGGTTCATATACCTTGAAGCTCCTTTATCTTTGGCACCATGCAGGATGAGTCCGCCCCATTAGTATGAAGAACTCATGGAATGACAATATCTCATTCTTGTCTCTACAAGAGTTCATGTCCTTAACCTCTATCAAAAGAAAGTTTTGTACCTCCGCTCCATGTTCTATCTTCTATGTCGACTCCCTTTATGCAGCTTGGATGCTTCACCAAGTTCTACCCAAGTTGCTCCACTCTATGATATTGATATGCATTAAGTTGATGGTAGCCCTCACACCTACCATTCCATTGATCAGCTCTCTATTGAGTCTGATTTTCACATAAGCTCTAAGTTTACCTTCACTTAATGTTGCCATGGTCACTCCTCCACTTGATCTCACAATGCATCTACCAATGTATTACCTCATACGAGATTATGCGACCACTTCTCTCTACTCACTTGATCCGTTGAGCTTTATGGAGTTGTTGTCTTTGCTGGTTACAAGTGCCCTGCAAGCCAATCATACGAGTGATAGTACGTGTGACACGCGGTGTGATCTTTTTTCTTATAATTAATATTGGCATATTCTCATATTATATTACTTGTAGTATATATACTATGATATCCTTGGTTCTGTGCAATAGAAATCAGATCTGATGAGATCACGATAATGAGATCGATTCACCTTTAAACGTAGATCCTAAATAATCCCGGTCATAGGTTACTTGAGAGGGACGTTGAGATAACCGGACAAACCGATGTACTATATACTCGTCCATTGATGGAGGCAGCCGGTCTTATAGTCACTTGTGTGGAGACACTAATGATATAGTACATGCGCTCATTGAAGAATAAGTTCACTGATTGATCCGTTTATAGAATGTTGTATGGTTAATGATACCAATGTCAAACAGTGATTCCATAGTCACAGTTGTGTATCTGGTCCTTAGACTTGATATACCAAGGATGTCTTGTATGAGTACTCCTTTCTTTGATGCCAAACTTACAAGTTTGGAAAGTTTCAGATCTAGTACAGTTGGTTATCGGGATTGGTAGCTAACCTTATGAAGGTAATTAAGTGTCAATAGAGGATCATCCACTCTTAGTATCATGAGAGGAATATCCCATATGTGCTTGCTTTAGACAAATCTCTAGCTAGGGTCATTCGGATTGAGAGAGAAAGAGTTCTCCGGGAGAATCCAATTAGAGCGAGACTATGACGGATTCTGTATATGATCTGATAGTACCATATCCAATATACGGTCTCTAGGATATTAGTTTGATGAGGGATTATAGATATATGATAACTATGGATAGATAGGTTAAATGGATTTGATCTCCCCTATACCATCTGGGGACTATGGCGTAGTGGCCTAGTATGTCCAAAGTCGATGAGTCGAGTGAATTACTATGGGGATAATAATTCACTATATCAGAAGGAGTTCTGATGGGAGTGACTCACGACCAACTCGGTATCAGGCCTAGAGGGTCATACACATATGGTGAATGATTCAGCGAAGAAAGGATTGGATGAAGATCTAATTAGCCCCTATTCTCATTAGATGAGACTCTATGCTGATGGGCTCCTTGATTAAGGCCCAATTAGAGGTATAAGGAGATTATTGGATAGAGATCCAATAATACAAGGTTAGTGGGTAATTGGATAGAGATTCAATACCTACTAAGGCAGGAGCCTTAGGATTTTTGGTGGCTCTCTATAAATAGGAGGGGAGACTTATGGTTGATAGGCTGCAGCTTTAGCCACCACCTCCTATTCTTCTCCCTCCCTTTATGCAAGAGTTGTGAGATCAGATTGGAGGACGTTTGACCTCTTTCATCTTCTCCATCCAGATCTGGAATATAGGGATATACGATCTCCTTAGGTAAAATCAATCTCTCATACATCGCGATTTTATCGATTTTTATATTTTTCTCATGACCGTAACATTTTGCACGACGATTTGATCTGCGTGGAAAATTATTTTTTATTTTGATTTTCACTGTGCATATGATGCACCTACTGAGATTTCCCAATAGTGGTATCAGTGCCAAGGTTTCCGTGTGAAAGATTGGTTTTAAAATACATGTAATGAGAGCCAAGGTTTTCGTAGAATCGTTCTATGCGTTCTTATTACGTTTTCGAAGTGAAGGCAGCGAGGAGGAGGGGCGGCCAGCCATAATCAGCCCCCATGTAGGGCCGACCACCCACGACCAGGCCGTGGCCAAGGCCCTCTACAAGGGGGCGGCTGGTTGTGGTGCAGCACGAGCTACGGCCAGTAGGGGGGGGCACCGGCAACACGTCCGCAAGGGGTCCGATTAGGGCGCCCCATGGGACTATCGCCGGCTAGCCCGCCGCTAGCAGGGGCAGCGGCCATAGGGGTGGCCGCCTGGTGTAGCTACCAGAAGGCCAACCGCCACGGGGCGTGGCAGCAGAGGGAGCAATGGGAAAGCTAGGGTTTTCTTTTATTAAAAAGACTATTTTACCCCTCTAAATTAAAATTCTGAGGACTGTCCTCGTGTATAGGATTCAGAGGATTACCCTCAATAATTTTAGAAATTCTGAGAATTGTCCTCTCATCCAGAGTTACGAAAAAACACTTAACAATTCTAAAAATTCCCAACATATCTTGATTTCTAAAAAATAATTAATTAAATAATTTAATTAATTATTAAATATATCTAGCAATCCTATATATGATGTGATGCACATGTGATGTATGATTTGGATGGATGATCACGAGTCAAGTGTGTGATACATGTAATTGTGATTATTATTATTATTATTATTATGGCCCGCGTGCCTTTGTTTTTCTTATTTATCGTCGGGCCTGCGTGTCTGTGATTATTTGTAATTACATAGAGAGGTGTGGTGGGAGCGTGGAGGTGACAGCGGGACCCACGATGCCATGGTAGGAGATTACAACGCATGGTGATGCGACGATCCGACGGAACCGATGATGACGAAATCAACAATCACAGGGCATGGAGATGTGCCGATGCACACATATATCATATTGTAAGTGATAAGGCCCATTGGCTCGAGCTTAATTATTTTAGGTGACAGCTCATGATCATCCGGTGTGGCTTGCATGTGTGATGTATTATACACCTACTAGATATATGTATATATATTTGCATGCGATATAGATATATATTAAATATGTATGTGTATGACACGACATATTAGGAGACCAATAGAAAACAAAAAAAAATCCCTTCTACGATAATATTAAGTCGGTAAGCGTGAGGCAATAAGATTGGCCCACATGGCCTCCCATCGTTTTAGGAAGAAATTGAATCCAGACATAGGTTGAGTTGGTCAGGTCACTTAAGGCTCACCTATCTACATGATCGAGTTCCTGCCTATGATATATATATGTCATCTGTGACCTGAGGACATAGTATGACTTGGTCGAGTAGTCAAGAGTATATCTATCGAATCAGACTCATCTTGTAACGATGGTGATGACTTAACTGAACTTCATGGTTGGTCATGCAGTCAAGACCATGATAATTCAGAGGTCGAACATGATGGGAATCACAAGGAGTTGTAATTGACAAGAGTTGTCTACCTTTTGGGCTTAGTGTAGTTGGTTGAGTCCCTCGAGATTGCACTAAGGTGCCAATTGGATCCCGATCCCCACTAGGAGTTTACCGGAGACTTTCGTCTCACGTGTTGAGAGTGTTGCATGATTCGCTAAGAAAATAGTGAGAGTACATTAAGTTAGAAGTCCATATCTTAATTAATATTTTCTATAAAATCTACATGTTATTTAATTTATGTTATATCTTGCTTGTCGCTTGTATAACCCCTACGTGCCATACTTAACGCAAGCCATATCATTGATCTAAAAGCTCCATATTTTTAGAATTGTTCTCGCATAAGATAAAATCATATATATCCTTAACATGATTGTGCCCACGCTGGAGGAAAAGATAAGCGAGGATGAGGTCGCTCGCTTTGTGAAGTGTATAAATAGTCTTAGAGGATAACCTATGTGTTGATCTTATACTTTAGTCCCTATCGGATTCCTTTTCATAATTCATTATTAACTTTAATATGAATAAATTTGAGGTGACTTTTCCTAAGCTCCTCAATATGTTGAGGGAAGCTGAGAGTGCCATTAAGAAGGAGAAGCCAATTCTCTACATTGGTGAGACCAAAAAGAAAATGAAGGCCAGTAAGACCCTTAAGAAGGTCAAGGGCAAAGAAAGATCAGGTAAGGCAAAGATTGCCAAGAGAGACCCGACAAAGGATGAAGGACAGTGCTTTCACTATGACCAAGATGGACATTGGAAGAGGAACTATAAGAACTACCTTGTAGATAAGGCGAAACAGAAGCTTAGAGAAGCTTTAGGTATATTCATGATTAGTCTTCACTTGTTAGATTTTCATGATAACACATGGGTATTGGATACCGAGAGTGCTTATCATATCTGTAATTTGTTGCAAGCTCTAGCAAGACCTAGAAGACTGGCTAGAGGTAATATGGACCTCAAGATAGACAATGGAGCAAGAGTTGCTGCAGTTATCGTTGGGGAGGTCACTCTACATCTGCATGGTCGAGCTATCATTGCATTGGATGCATACTATTTTTTTTTCTCTATTATCAAAAATATTATATCCATCTCTTGTTTGATAATAAGTGGATATAAATTAGTTTTTTAGAATAATAGTTCTTTAATAATTATGGATGATGAGATCATCACTAGAAGGACCCTTGTAAATAGCTTATATGTGTTAGACACTTCTCCACACATCATAAATATAAATATGTCTAAGAGCAAAAGAGATAAGGTGAATAATGTAAACCTATGACATTATAAGCTAGGTCATATGCATGAAAGAAGGATTCAAAAGTTGCTGAAGATGGATACTTAGATCCATTTGGCTATGAGTCATATAGAATTGAGTGAGGTTGGAGAACCTAACTCAAACACTATTCCAGAGCCTAAGTCTGTTCAGGTACCTAACACACAAATTCCAACTTTGTATAGGTCTAGCAGAGTATCTCACCCTCTTGAAAGATATGTGTGATATATTAGTGGAGAGGACTCTCAGGATATTGATCCTCAGACCTATGAGAAGGCTATTATGAGTATAGACTCCGGGAAGTGGCAAGAAGCTATGAATTCTGAGATGGATTCTATGTACTCTAATAAGGTTTGGAACCATGTGGATGCGCCTAAGGGTATCGTACCCATTAGCTATAAGTGGATCTTCAAAAGGAAGATCGGAGTAGATGGAAAGGTAGAGACCTATAAGACAAGGCTAATAGCTAAACGATATCATCAAAGATAAGGAGTTGACTATGACGAAACCTTTTCACCTATAGTCATACTTAAGTCCATTAGAATTCTTTTGGCTATTGCAGCATACTATGACTGTGAGATCCAGCAGATGGATGTCAAAATGACATTCCTCAATGGCAAGCTCGAGGAGGAGGTGTATATGATACAACTAGAGGGATTCGTATCCAAAGAGAGTCCAGATAAAGTGTATGAGTTACTTAGATCCATTTATAGATTGAAGCAAGCTTCCTAAAGTTGAAACATAAGATTTGATGAGATGATCAGATCTTATGACTTCGTTAAGAACGAAGATAAGCCTTGTGTGTACAGGCTGGTAAGTGGAAGCGTTATCACCTTCTTGGTGCTATATACATATAACATCATAATCATTAGGAATGATATAGGAATACTCTCCACAGTAAATGCTGGCTATCCAAAAACTTCTCCATGAAAGACTTGGGGGAAGCATCCTATATTTTGGGGATCAGGATCTATAGAGATAGAACCAAAAGGATACTTGGCTTCTCCTAATCTAGGTAAATAGACTCCATTGTCAAATGGTTTGACATGGAGGACTGCAAGAGACATCTCATACCGATGAGATATGAAATATCAATTTCTAGGAGTATGTTCCCAAAGACTCTTAAAGAAAGGGCAGACATGGATAAGATACCTTATGTCTCAACGATAGGATCTATCATGTATGTGATATTATATACCAGGCCTGATATAGCATATGCTTTGACTATCACAAGCAAGTATTAGGCAGATCCATGTTTAGAACACTGGAAGACAGTAAAGTGTATAATTAAGTACTTGAGAAGTACTAAAGATCTTTTATTGATATATGGAGAAGGTAGCCTCCAGGTTGAGGGCTACACGGACTCAAGTTTTTAGTCCAACATTGATGATAGCAAGTCAAATTTAAGGTTTATTTTTACCCTAAATGGAGGAGCAGTAAGCTAGAAGAGTTCCATGCAAGATACTACTACTGACTCGACCATAGATGTAGAATATATTACTGCAGTAGAAGCAGTAAAGGAAAGGGTGTGGATGAAGAAGTTTATCAAGGATTTGGGAGTCATACCAAGCAGCGTGGAGCTGACTCTCATATATTATGACAGTGACAGGGCAATAACTCTAACAAGGGAACCCAAGTCTCATCAGAATTATTCTGAGGAGGTTCCATCTGATTAAAGCGATCATGACCCAAAAAGATATAACAATGGAAAGAGTTTCATCCAAAGATAACATTACAGATACACTAACAAAGCCGCTGGCTTAGACTGTATTTGAGCGTCATAGGGGTCTGATGGGGATCAGACACATAGGTGATTGGCTTTTAGTCACGTGGGAGATCAATGGTTAGAAGTGCCCTGCAAGCCAATCACGTGAGTGATGGCACGTGTGACATGTTGTGTGATCTTTTTGCTTATGATTAATATTAGTATATTCTCATATTATTTTATCTATAGCATATATATTGTGATGTCCTTGGTTCTATGCAATGGGAATCAGATCGTAATGAGATCACAATAATGAGATCGATTCACTTTTAAATGCAGATCCTAAATAATCTCGATAATAGGTTACTCGAGAGGGACATTGAGATAACTAGATAGACCGGTGTACTATATACCCGTCCATATGATGGAGGCGATTGGTCTCATAGTCACTTATGTAGAGACACTAAGGATATAGTACAGGTGCTCATTGGAGAATGAGTTCACGGATTAATCCACTTATGGAATGTTATATGATTAATAATACCTAATGTCAAACAGCGATTCCATAGTTTCAGTTGTGTATCTGGTCGTTAGACTTGAGACGCCAAGGATGCGTTGTATGAGTACTCCTTTCTTTGATGCCAGACTTATAGATTTAGAAAGTTATAGATATGGTACAGTTAGTTATCGAGATTGGTACCTAACCTTACTAAGGTAATTAAGTGTCAATAAAAGATCATACATTCTTGGTATCATGAGAGGAATATCTCATATGTGCTGGCTCAGACAAATCCCTGGCCAGGGCCATTAGGATTGAGAGAGACAGAGTTCTCTAGGAGAATCCGATTAAAGCAAGACTATGATGGATTCTGTTTGTGACCTAATAGTAATATGTCCAATATACGATCTCTAGGATATTAGCTGGATGAGGGATTATAGATATATGATAACTATGGACAGACAAGTCTGATGGATTTGATCCCCCCTGTATCGTTTGGGGACTATGGTGTAGTGGCCTAGTACATCCATAGTCGATGAGTCGAGTGAATTATTATGGGGATAATAATTCATTATATCATAAGGGATTTTGATGGGAGTGACCCACGGCCAGCTTGGTATCGGGCGTAGAGGGTCGCACATATATGGTGGATGCTTCAGTGAATAGAGGATTGGATGAAGATCCAATTAGCTTATATTCTCATTAGATGAGACTCTATGCTAATAGGCTCCTTGATTAAGGCCCAATTAGAGGCCTAAGAAGATTATTGGATGGAGATCTAATAATACAAGGTTAGTAGGTAACTGGATGGAGATCCAATACCCATTAAGGCAGGAGCCATAGGGTTTTTGGTGGCTCTCTATAAATAGGAGGGGAGACTCATGGTTGATAGGCTGCATCTTTAGCCACCACCTCCTATTCTCCTCCCTCCCTCTGTGCAAGAGTTGTGAGATCAGATTGGAGGAGTTTTGCTATAGACATTCATTGTATGGATATCGCTAGAGAAGAGGATGCTTGACCTCCTTCATCTTCTCCATCTGGATCTAGAATACAAAGATATACGATCTCCCTAGGTAAAATTAATCTCTTACACATCACGATTTTATTGATTTTTACATTTTTCTCGTGACCCCCAATATTTTACACGACGATTTGATCTATGTGAGAAACTAGTTTTTGTTTTGATTTTCGCTACACATATGATGCACTCGCTGAGGTTTCCTAACTGTCTTGATATACTCCTCCTCGACATGTGCAATTTATTGCACATGATTTTCTCTTGAGAGAATCATGACTTATCCGTCATGGATATTTATCCTGTTGGAGCAGCTTTCCTCTTCGCCTTTTTCGCTTTGGAAGTTTTAGAGACCACCATCCCCTTAGACTATTCCACCTTGCTAAACAAATTATGCATTGTTCAGCCCCCACAAATGCACTTACTAGATAGCGACTGTTCATCAATGCAGCCATTGTTGCACCCTCTAAGGCCTAGTAATATGCTAAACTTATTTCATACTTCAACCTCCTACGAACATATCCTTCTCATGTCGAAGAGAAAGTTTCAATACTCCATGGCGTCGAGTTTCGGTTGTCTTGGGATGGCTACAAATACTCCATCGTCCATATACAAGCCCTTGTATAAGTACATAATTCTTCGAGTTAGCAGTTTCTCTTATCTCTATGAGTCTTGCACAACTCTTTTAGCCATTGTGTAATGCACCCCACTTTGCATAGTCTTATCTTTTACCAAGCGCCCCACTTACCTTGAGTCCAAGCCGTAGCTTAAAATTAGTCATCCCAACTTTTATGCGCTACACATACTTCCTAACTTACTTGTCCTCATGGTGCCTCTAGCACAAAAGATTGGCCATTCCTTTGAGTGCCAATCTTGGATGTCCGCTCCTTTAAGTGACTCCTTTCTCTACATTTCAATGTCCATTTTCCTCAAACAGTCTTCTGTGTTGGTTGCCCTCCATGCAGCCTAGTTAGGTCCCCCATGTTTGCATAGCAAGTGTTTCTACGTGTGATTGTCCCACTCTAATACCAAATATCACAAACTTAGCTAGTTTTGCCTAAGTCATACAACACCATTGCGTATCCATCTACAAAAGTCAGTCTCCCCGAAACCTCCTATGGTCCCTTAAGACCTATAAAAGAGAAAATGGATTAGAGAAAGCATTTCTCATAAGATCTATAAGCAACTATTTCAACAAACACTTTATATAGCTAATGCAAATTATAATTATGGATTTTACAAACTCTGAACGGTCGCACACAAAGAATTATAGTCCATTATAAACCGAAGTCTCCACAAGTGTCCATACAATATAACTCTCATTTACACATCAAAACTAGCCATGAAAGCTAATTACACTATGTTGCTAAGCCTAATGTTAGCCTACTACTTTTATACAAAGCATGTATAAAAACCCAAAGACATGGACATACATGAGCATTACATTGACCACCCTCTTTATATTTTTGTTCGTGACAATTAGGTATCATTAACCATCTAATATTTCATAAGTGAATCAATCAGTAAACTCATTCTCCAATGAGCACCTAAAGACTATACCTTTAGTATCCTCACACGAGCGATTATGAGACTGCCTCCATCATATGGAAAGGTATACAATACAACGGTCTGTCCAGCTATCTCGATGTCCCTCTCGAATAACCTATGACTAGGATTATTTAGGGTCTATGTTTAAAGATGATTCGGTCTCATTATCGTGATCTCATCATAATTTGATTCTTATTGCACAAATCTAAGGACATCACAATATATATACAGTAAATAATATATATAATATAAAAAATATCAATGATAATAATAAGCAAAAAAATTATACACCATGTTACAAGTGTCATCACTCACGTGTTTGGCTTGTAGGGCACCTGTAACCAATAATCTCCCACTTGACTTAAAGTCAATTACTTGTTAGGATTGTAATGGCACTAAGTGGGAGGGTGAATTAGTGCTATTATAAAAAGATCCGATCTAAAAAAGTTTGAATGAGAATATGAATAAAAAATATGTTTAACTTGAAAGTGTGAGTGAAAGTAGTGGGTAAAATAAATCAATTAGTAATAACAAGGAAAAGCAATAAAGTAAATGCAAAGTGGTTCGGTCATCTCGACTTACGTCCACTCCTGATTCCTCTTCTCTTGAGTCCACCGGCTTTCACTACTGATCTTCCTTTTAACTAATGAAGATTAACTATTCTTGTTACAACCCTTCTCCTTTTACTAGGCTTATGAGAAAATCTTTACAAACTCTTTCACACAAGACCTCACACCCCTTTAGAATAACCATAAAACTGAAGGAGAAAGAGACAAACATTTTCAAGAGTTTACAATACTTTAACCTTAAGGATTCTTTCTCTTTTTATCCTTTTTTTCAAACTTATTTGTGCTTCATTTTAAAAGAATGAGTGGGGTATTTATAGATTCCCAATAGCTTTCAAATTAGAGCCAAAATTTTAAATCTTTATTTTTTTAAGGTATTAATGGTACTACTACCGACATCGAGTGATACTACCATCAAACAGAGCTCAGGATTCTGGACTCTAGCAGTACTACCATCAGTCTAAGCAATACTATTATCGTTGGGTAATACCACCACTGGCAGGTGGCGGTACCACTATCAAAATACTTGGAAAAACATAAGATGTGCTTTTCGGTTATTTGGGTGGTATCACCACCCAAGCTAATTTCAAGTCACTGAATTGGCCTTTCATCAGGCCCAATTTAGCTCTGGTGCAAGTCCAATAAGATCTAAATCAACTTGACATAGTTTTGGCCTAATACCAGCTTAATTTGATTCAAAATGACCATGATCAAAACTTAACCATTTAATCACATATCTAGAACAATCACCAAGCAATAAGCATGTTGTCCAACATTCTGAATGTTATTTAATCATCTGACTCTTCGTCTGAACCTCTATTGCATCATCCCTTCCTTTGAGTATTGTTGAATCTATTAGCATGTTGACTTCCCACAAAATCTGATCTTTTAGCTCAATACTCAATCCTTGCGGCCTATGTCCGAACTCATGGCACAAGGTCCATTCTTCGGCATGTCGACCAATCCTCTGGCTTGACATCCAATTTATGATCTGGTACTCCTTCGGTCCAACGTCTGATTCTCATACTTTGACAATTTGTCTTATGATGGTTCATGTCTATGATTAAAGTCTTTCATACGTCACTTATCTTAAAAATATAAATTCATCAATTAATTTCATCATCAAAATCTAAGATTCAATAATCTCTTCCTTTCTGATGATAACAACCAATTGATAACGCAGTTTTAACTAAACTACCCCTATCTATATGTCATAATGAACTTGTATTTTCTTTAAAAAATGATAACCTTTCAACTCTTTGAATTTAAATCAAAATAATTTTAATCATAATGACTTTCAAGAATGATTATTTCAAGAATCGTATACATAATTTCATATTATATCTAGTTATGCATCTCAAACAAATATCATAAGTTGATGTCATCAAATACAATATGCATATGAGTGTTATATCATCAAAAAAATATCATTACCTCTCTCACTTTGTTATCAACAAAAAAAGGAAAAAAAAAGAGTAAGCCACTACTTTTCTCTTTCCCTTTGTCATTATCAAAATAAAAAAATATTATTATTTTATCATAATGCTACTTCTCTTCGTTTACATCAATGTGCTAATAGTAAAGCTACTTTTGATATCACATAAAGAATATTAATACAAAGGAGTCATATGATATAAATTTCACATCATAAATATCAAGATAATGATCGAATAAGATGAATCTCCTCTTTAGTAAAGGAAACATATAGGAGAATAAATAGTAAAAGATCTTGATTCATATAAAATAAATCTCAAGTTATAAATATCAAGAAGTCTAGATCATAATTTGTTTGAATAAATCTTCTTCTTAATCATTAGCGAAAAGAAAGAATCATAAGAGAATAAATAAAAAATAAATCTCAAATCATGAATATCGAGAAGTTACGTGAAGGATCATGATTCACTGGATAAATCTTCACTTTAGTTTAGAGCAAAAAGAATTATAGGAGAACAAATAGTAAAAGATCTTGATTCATATAAAATAAATCTCAATTTATAAACATCGAGAAGTCAAGATTATAATTTGTTAGATAAATCTCCTTCTTAATAAATAGTAAAAATAATCATAGGAGAATAATTAGTAAAAGGTCTTGATTCATATATTCGAATAAATATTTTTAATTAAGAGTGAGTTTAAATATCATTTAATAAAATCTATAACAATTAGCTCTTTAAAAGGTGCATCTATATACTTATATTTCTTGGGTAAAGTTTCTTTAGAAGTAGATATATCCAAGTTGCTTTGGAGAAGAGAATTCTTATTCAAATCTAATCAAATTTCAAATCATCATCAAAATTATTTTTCTTACCTTAGAAAAATTCATTTAAAATAATATGCATAGATTCTTATAAAATTTACAAATAACTAAACTTATTTAGTTCTAATTTATAAAATTAATTTCTTACTTGTATGTCCTAATCTTTTATACCAAAGCCATGCATCATCGTTTAAAATTGAAAAATAAGTTTCATCGTGAAAATTATCAAGAACAATAGTATAAATATTATTGCTCCTTAAGGTAATCATAGATTTATTTTGATGTGGTATGTCTATAATGTAAGCATTAGACTCAAATTTAATATTATATCTCTTGTCATACAATTGACTAATACTTAATTAGTTATGTTTCAAATCATCTAGTAAAGGAGCATCTTTAACTTAAAGATTTGAATTACTATCAATTTTCAAATGTCGATAATCTTGCCTTTGTTGTTATATTTGAAGGTGACATATCCTCCATTTTGGCTAGTGAGCTTTGAAAATTATGTTAAATCTCTGGGCATGTGCCTTGAGCATCCACTATCAAGATATTATCCTTTGCTCCTAACTCTTGATAGAGACATGCATACAAGAAAGAGAGGCTTGCTTTAGGTACCCATTTAACTTTAGATCCTTCATAGTTAGATATATCTCTTTTGACTTTTGACATTAAATTATTAATTGTTCATCTAGGAACTCAAACTAATTTATGAGAGCTATATTTTTTAAAAGAGCAAGTATAAGCGTAATAACCAAATCTTCCAAAAATTTATATTTACCTTAGTGGGAATGTATAGTGTGGACTCTTTTATAAATCTAGTTGGCTTTTGATGTATACCATTACTTCTAAATCTAATACTTTCCTTTCTAAATCCGCTATCTTGTTTAGTAAGAATCTTGTTTAATGATTTATTTTTAATTCTAATTTTTTAAGTTTTTTGTAATAACATATTTTCTTTTTTACATACAATCTAACTCTTCATATTTAGTGCAAAATGTTAATATACAATAATCATGCTTATTTTTAATTTATCAAATTCATTAGAGAGAGATACATGAACTTTTTTTAGTAATTTATATCTCTAGCTTTTTTAAACTCATCAAACAAATCATGAAATGCATTAAGTAATTTATCATAAGAAAAAGATGTTCCAGGTGAGTCACATACCTCATTATTGAAGGCCATCAATGCATAGTTCACCATGTCATTTTCATTGATTTACTCTTCATGTTTTGATGCACTTGATTCATCCCAAGTTGTCTTGAATATGTTTTTCTTTTTTTGGGTCAATAACTTCTTCGTCAGTTATGGACACTCATTTTTTAAGTGCCCTAGCTTCTTCCTTTCATAACATATTATAGTATCTTTTTTTGGTTCACTTCTATCTTTATGAGTTTTAGTTTTTTTCATTAATTTTATATGTCTTCTTATAAGAAGTGCAATGTCATTATCATCATCATCATCATCACTTGAGCTTTCGCTCGAGTGATCTTCTTTGGTTCTTAGTGCAATATCATTCCTGTTTTTTGGAATGTTTTCCTTTTGTTGGTCATATGCTTTACAAATCATTTCATAGGTCATTAAAAATCTTATGAGTCTTCAAGAGGAAAATTGTTCAAGTCCTTTGCTTCTTAAATAGCCATTATTTTTTTATCCCAACATTTTAGAAGAAATCTTAAAATTTTATATACCAATTCAAGGTTAGTAGTATAACATTTTACTAAGAGCTTTTAAACTATTGACAACATCTATAAAATGGGTGTAAATATTACCAATGGTTTCACTTAGCTTCATTTTAAATAATTTATAATTATGTACCAAAAAATTAATTTTTGATTTCTTTACTCTACTTGTGCCATCATGAGTAACTTCAAGTATTTGTCAAATGTCATATACAATGTCACAAGTAGAAATATAATTAAGGAAAATATTTTCTTTTCAATATCATTCTATTCATTCATTGGATTAGAAGATTTTTGAAAACTACAATCAATGATGTTCCACAAATCAAAATCTATAAAAATCAAGAAAATTCTTATTCGTATTTTCCAACAAGTGTAGTATGTCTCATTGAATATAGGAGAACAAGTGATGGAGTGACCCTCATGATTGCTAGAAAAAGTCATTAAAACTCACTTATATGTTAATCCAACTGAGAGAACTTGACTCCGATACCAATTGTTATGATCATAATGGCACTAAGAGAGGGGGTGGGGGGGTTGAATTAGTGTTATCACAAAAAGATTCGATTTGAAAAAATTTGAATGAGAATATGAATCAGAAATGTACTTAACTTGAAAGTATGGGTAGGAGTAGTGAGTAAAGTAAATCAGTATGCAATAGTAAGGAAATGCAAATCAATTTATAGTGATTTGGCATCCCGACCTACGTCCATTCCTGATTCCTCTTCTCTTGAGGCCACCAACTTTTACTACTGATCTTCTTTCTAACTGATGAAGACCAACTACCCTTGTTACAACCCTTCTCCTTTTACTAGGCTTAGGAGATAACATTTATATAAACTCTTACACACAAGATCTCATACCTCTTTAGATTAACTATTAAACTCAAGGAGAAATAGACTCCAAATACTTTTAAGAGTTTACAACACTTTAACATCAAGGATTATTTCTCTTTTCACTTTTTTTCTTACTTGTTCATGATTTATCAAGCAATAATCGGTGGGAAATTTATAGACCACCAATGACTTCAAAATTGGAGCCAAAATTTCAAATCCCTGAGTTTTCGGGGTACTGACAGTACGACCACTAATGTTGGATGATATTAACATTGAACAAAGCCTGAGAATCTAGGCGATGGTGGTACCACCAACAGCCTAGGTGGTACCAACATCACCTGGGTGGTACCATCATCGATCACAAGCGGTCCTATCATTGGAAGACCCAAAAAGGCATAAAACAGTGCTTTTCGGCTATCTAGGTGATACTACCGCCTAAGCCTAGTAGTACCACTATTGGGTCCTACTTCAAGTCACTAAATTAACCTTCCAATAAGCTCAATTCGGTCATTGTTTAGGTCCAATGGGCTCCTAATCAAGTTGACATGGTTTTGGCCCAATACCAACTCAATTTGGCACCAAACAACCTCGATCAAGCACTCAATCATATATCAAGCATAATCACGAAGTAATCAACACGTTGTTTAGTATTATAGCATGTCATTTGATCATCTGACACTTTGTTTAAACCTCCGATATATTACCTTTTTCTTTAGCGTATCCCCCAATCTATTGGCATATTGACTACCCACAATATATGATCTTTTGATATAATATTTGATCCTTTTGACTTAATGCCCGAACTCATAATACGAAGTCCACCCGTCGTCATGTCGACCAATCCTCCAACCCTACATCCAATCTTTGACATGATCCTCTTTCATCATAACATTTGATTTTTCTGCTTCGACAATTTGTCTTGTGATGGTTCATATCCTTGTTCAAAGTCTTTCATGTATCACTTACCTTAAATGTATATTAATTCATAAATTCATCAATTAATTTTATCATCAAAATCTGAAATTTAATAATCTCCTTCTTTTTTATAATGACAATCGATTGATAATAGAGTTTTAACCAAACTCTCCCTATTTAAATATCATAATGAACTTGAATTTATAAATAAAAATGATAACTTTTCAACACGATGAATTCAAATCAAAACAATTTTAATCATAACTTATAGCAACTTTAAATAGTGATTATTGCAAGAATCATATGCATAATTTTACATTATATCCATAGTTTGAAATAGTTATATATCTCAAACAAATATCATAAGTTAATATCATCAAATACAACATGCATATGAATACTACGTCATCCAAAAATTACTATTAATTCTCTCCCTTTATCATCAACAAAAAAGAAAAAAGAAATGTGAAAGTTATTACTTTTCTCTCCCCCTTTATTCATTATCAAAAAGAAGAGAATGATATTATTTTATGGTGCTACTTTACATCAATGTGCCAATAGTAAAATTACTTTTGAAATCATATGAAGGATATTAATACAAAGGAGTCATATGACATAAATTTCACATCATAATTATCAAGATAATGATCCAATGAGATGAATCTCCTCTTTAATAGGAAAGAAAAAATTATAAGAAAATAAATAGTAAAAGATCTTTAATCATATAAAATAAATATCCTTGATCCAAAGATTTGTTTGAATAAATCTCCTTAGTCATTAACAAAAATAAAGAATCATACAAGAATGAATATAAAATAAATTTTAAATCATAAATATTGAGAAGCTAAGTGAAAAATAATGATTCATTGGATAAATCTCCTCTTTAGTAAATAGCAAAAAAAAATTACATGAGAACAAATAGTAAAAGACCTTGATTTATATAAAATAAATCTCAAGTTATAAACATTGAAAAGTCAAGATCATGATTTGTTTGAATAAATCTCCTTAAAAAATATCAAGAGGAGTCACAAAAGAATAATTAGTAAAAGGTTATGATTCATACAATATAAATCTTAAGTCAAGAATATCAAGAAGTCAAGTAAAATATTATGATTCTTTTGATAAAAATAATCTTCTCTTTAATAAAAAATAATCATGCTAGAACAAAGTGGTCTTGAATCATACATTCGAATAAATATTTTTCAATGAAGAACGAGTTTCAATATTATTTGATATATTTCTAATAATTAGCTCTTTAGAATGTGTATCTATATGCTTCAATTCCTTAGATAAGATATCTTTGGAAGTATACAAATCCAAGTTGCTTTGGAAAGAAAAATTCTCATTTAAATCTAATCAAATTCGATATCATCATCAAACTCATTTTTCTTACCTTCGGAATATCCATTTAAAACAATATAGATAGATTAAAAAAATAACTAAACTTCTTCAGTTCTAATTTATGAGATTAATTTCATACTTACATATCCTAATCTCTTATATCAAAGCCATGTATCATCATTTAAAATCAAAAAATAAGTTTTGTCATCAAGATCAATAGTATAAACATTATATTGCTCCTTATGACAAGCATAGATTTATACTTATGTGGTATGTCTATTATATAAGCATTAGACTCAAATTTAATATTATATCCCTTGTCACATAATTGACTAATGTTTAAAGAGTTATGTTTCAAATCATCTACTGATGAAGTATCTTTAATTAAAATATTTAAATTATTGTTATTTTTCAAATATCGATAATCTTTCTTTTGTTGTTGTCTTCAAAAGTGACATGTCCTCTGTTTTGGCTAGTGAGCTTTGAAAATTATATTGGATCTTCAGTCATGTGTCTTGAGCATCCACTATCAAGATATCATCTTTTGCTCCTAGTTCTTGATGAAGACATATCTACAAGAAAGAGGGGCTTGTACTAGGTACCCATTTAACTTTAGGTCATTTATGGTTAGATCTATCTCCCTTGATATTTGGCATCAAATCATTGATTGTTCCTTCATGAACGCAAACTAATTTATGAGACCTATATTTTTAGAAAGAGCAAGTATAAGCATAATGACCAAATCTAACATAAAAATTATATTTATCTTTAGTAGTATGGATCCTTTTAAGAATCTTGTTAGCTTTTATTGAGTGTTGCCTACCTCTATCCTTGAAGTGAAGAACCACTAACACCTGCTCTTGAAATAACATTCTCTATTGTCGATGTAGACTTTAAGCCAATAACTGAACTCGTAGACCCAACTCACGCTACTTTTTTATAAGATTAAACTTGAATTAAAAAAAGATACTTGTCACCAACAAAAACAAAATTTACAAGGGATTTCAACTCGTATACAAAGATACTCTATGCGAGCATAAGCGGGCGAAGAAGTATACCTTGATTATGATGCCTAGCCAAACTCAATAAAAGAATAAGCTGTGTCTTTATTCGTGCCTAACTATGTGCAATCAAGTAATAATGAAGTTATTCCTTTATGAAGCCAATTATTTCCTTTCTAAAGATAGCGTTGGTTGGCAAGAATCATATTTAATGATTTATTTTCAATTTTAAACTTTTCTGAAGTTTGTTATAGTAGCATATTTTCTTTTTTAAGTGAATTTAACTCTTCATATTTAATGCACGATGTTAACATATAATTATAATGCATATTTTTCAATTTATCAAATTCATTAGAGAGAGATGCATGATCATTTTTTAGTAATTTATATTTCTTACTAACCTTTTTAAGCTCATCAAATAAATCATGAAATGTGTTAGGTAATTTATCATGAGAAAAAATATTTTGAGTCACATATCTTATTATTGAAGACCATCAATGCATAGTTTGTTATATCGTCTTCATTGATTTGCTCTTTTCTTCGGATGTATTTGATTTATCTTACGTTGCCTTGAATGCTTTCTTCTTTTGGGATGACAACTTCTTCTTTAGTTGTCAACACTCATTTTTTATGTAACCAGACTTGTATTCATAACATATTACAGTATCCTTTTTAGAGTCATTTTTATTCTTATGAGTTTTGTTTCTTTTTATGAATTTTTGAAGTCTTCTTGTAAGGAGTTCTATATCATCATCACTATCACTTGAGCTTTTGCTTGAGGAATCTTCTTTAGTTTTCAGTGCAATATCCTCCATATTATTTGAAAGGTTTTCCTCTTATTCGTTATGTACTTTATAAGTCATTTCATAGGTTATTAAAGATTCTATGAGTTCCTCAAGAGAAAATTGTTCAAGTCCTTTGTTTCTTGGATAATCGTTATTTTTAGATCCCAACATTTTGGAATAAATCTTAAAATTATATTTACCAATATAAGGTCAGTATAACATTTACTAAGAGCTTTTAAATCATTGATAACATCCGTAAAATGGGTGTACATATGACCAATGGTTTCGCTTGGCTTTATTTTAAATAATTCATAACTATATACCAAAAGATTAATTTTTGATTCTTTAACTCTACTTATGCCTTCCTGAGTAACTTCAAGTGTATGTCAAATGTCATGTGCAGTGTCACAAGTAGAAATATAATTAAACTTATTTTATCTAAAGTACAAAATAAGGCATTCGTAGCTTTAGCATTTAAGGAGAAAGTTTTCTTTTCACCATTCATTCATTAGATTAGAATATTTTTGAAAACCACTTTTAACGATGTTCCACAAATTAAAATACATAGAAATAAAAAAATTCATTCATGTTTTTTTCCAATAAGTATGTATAGTTTGTCTCATTGAACATAAAAGGATGAGTGATAGAGTGACCCTCATGAATACTAAGAGGACTTATGTCTGATACTAACTATTAAGATCGTAATGGCACTAAGAGGAGGGGTGAATTAATGCTATTGTAAAAATATCTATTTTAAAAAAATTGAATGAGAATATAAAAAAATTATGTTTAACTTGAAAGCATGAGTAGGAGCAGCAAGTAAAAGTAAAGCAATAATCAATACAAGAAAAGGCAAGAACAGAAATACAAACTAATTTATAGTAGTTTGATTGTCTCAACATATGTCCATTCTCGGTTCCTCTTCTCTCGAGGCCACTGACTTTTATTATTGATATTGTTTCCAATGAGTGAAAATGGGTGAAGATCAATTATTCTTGTTATGACCCTTTTCCTTTTACCAGGCTTAGGAGAGTACATTTACAAACTCTTTTACATAAGACCTCACACCTCTTTAGAATAACTACTAAACTCGAGGAAGACACTCAAACACTTTCAAGAGTTTATAATACTTTAACCTCAAAGATTCTCTCTTTCACCCTTTTATTCTTACTTATTCATACTTTATTAAGTAAGAATGAGTGGAGTATTTACAGACCCCTAATGGCTTTAGAATTAGATCTAAAATGTCAAATCTTTGAATTTTTGGGTACCGACGGTACCAACATCAGCGTTGAGTGATACTATCGCCAAGCAAAGCCTAGGAATTTGGGCTCTGGTGGTACCATCATCAGCCTAGGTGGTACCACCACTGCTTAGGCGATACCACCATCGGTTATGAGTGCTACTACTACCAGAAGACCCGAAAAAGCATAAAATAGTGCTTTCCGGCTATCTGGATGGTACCACCATGTAGGCATGGCGGTACCACATAGGCATGGTAATACCACCACCCAATACCAACTTAATTTGATACTAAACGACTACAATCAAGATTTAACCACTCAATCACATATCTAGCACAATCATCCTACATGGTGGTACCACATAGGCATGGTAGTACCACCACCCAATACCAACTTAATTTGATACTAAACGACTACAATCAAGATTTAACCACTCAATCACATATCTAGCACAATCATGTAACAATCAACACATTGTATAGCATTCCAGCATGTCATCTGATCATTCAGCTTCGTTCGAACCTCTGATGTATCGTCCTTTCTTTCAGCATATTGCCCGATCTATTGTAAGTTGACTTCCCATAATATATGATTTTTTGGCGCAATACCCGATCCTTTTGACCCAATGCCCGAACTCATGGCACGAAGTCCATCCTTTGGCATGTCAACTAATGCTCTGGCCCGACATTGAATCTCTGATATGATACTCCTCCGACCCAATGTCTAATTCTCTTGCTTCAACAATTTGCCCTGTGATGGTTCGTCGTGATCGAAGTCTTTCCTGCAGCACGTATCTTAAAAGTATATTAGTCCATAAATTCATCGATTGATTTCATCATCAAAATCTGGGATTCAACAAAACATAAGACAATGGACAGCAACTGTTGCTGCCCTAAGATTTGGCCAAAAGCTGCTTGCAGCCTTAACCGAGAGCACAACTTGCTGCTCGTGGCCTGGCTAAGGGCTGCCTAGCCAAGAGCAACAAGCTCTCGACTATGGTTGTGATCCACCATGTGGCCAATGAGTCCTGGCCACATAGGAAACCCTTGGCAGCTAGGATATCCTAGCAGTAGGTGGTAGCCCTACGTCCAGGGATTTATTGACTGCCCATGGCAAATTGCAGCCAAGGGTCATGGCTACAAGGGACATCTTAGGGGCTAGAATTTCTTGGCCATTCAAGATAGCCCTATGGCCAGGAATTCCTAGCCGTAGGGGTGTCCCTAGCCGCTAGGGTTTCCTAGCCACATAGGGGCTTTTTCCTATCATGTAGGGCACCCTATGATAAGGCATCCCAAAATTAGTAAAATAATTAATTAAATAACTTAAGTAATTATTATTTATCTAGTATTCATACATGATGATATGTACATGTAATGTATGCTGTAGATGGATGATAATGGATCATGTGATGTGATATGTGTATATACGATTATTATTATTATTATTATTATTATTATTATTATTATTATTATTATTAGGATATCTCAAAATCTAGTAAAATAATTATTAAATAATTTATTTATTCATTATTTATTTAGTAGTCCTACATGATGATGTATATATGTGATTTATGTTGTGGATAGATGATCATAGACTATGCGATGTGATATGTGTATATGTGATTATTATTCTTATTGGAGCCTACAAGTCTAATTTTTTTTGTTTATTGTCGGGTCTGCATGCTTGTGATTATGTTGTAGTTACATAAGCATCATAGGAGCGTGGAGGTGCCAATGGGATGCACGAGTTTGAGACGGATAATCGCAATGCATGGAGATGCGCTGAGGTGCTAACACAATTGATGATGATGAGATAGACAATCACAAAGCATAGAGATGCGTCGATATACATATATATCATAATGTGAATGATTGGATCCACTGGCTCGGGCTTGATCACATTAGACTGTAGTTCATGATCATCTGGTGTGATTACTCTTATGTGATATGTGGATGTTTATACATCTACTAGATACTTATATATATTTACATGCGATGTTAAATATGTATATATGTGACATGTCATATTAAGAGACCGAATCAAAACTCTCTCCTATGATAATATTAAGTCGGTAAGCATGAGATAATTAGATTTACCCATATGGTCTTCCAATGTTATAGGAAGAAATTAAATCACAACGTAGGTTGAGTTAGTTGAGTCTCTCGAGACTCACCTATATCGCAATTCGAGATCTTACCTATGACATATAGATGTCACTGATGACCTAAGGATATAGAGATCTTGCCTATACTTGGTTTAGTCCATTAAGGGCATATCATCAAATTAGACTCATATTGTAATGATGATGATGACTTAACTAAACCTTATGGTTGGTCGAGTCCCTCAAGGCCATGATGGTTTATAAATCGAATAGGACGGGAATCACAAGGAGTTATGATCGATAAGTGTTGCCTATCTTTTTAGGCTTAGTGTGATTGATTGAGTCCCTCAAGGTTACCCTAAGACATCAATTGGATTTCGATCCTCACTATAAATTTGTCAGAAATTTTCATTTCACGAGCCGCGGTGTCACATGATTCGCCAATAAAATAGTGGGAGTAGATTAAGATAGAAGTGTATATCTTAATTGTTTACTTTTTCTATAAAATCTGTATATTATTTATTTGTGCTACATTTTTATTTGTCAAAAACATGTCACTTGTAAATCCCTTATGTGGTATATATGATAGTAACCGTCTCACTGGTATAAACTATAAGGATTAGCTCTACAACCTGAGAAATTCTCACAGTGAAGAAAATCACATATATCTTTCACATGATTATGCCTACACCAGAGGAAGCGGTAAGTGAGGATGAGATCACTCATTACGTAAAGTACACAGATGATTCAACTCTTGCTAGGTGCTATATCCTCTATAACTCTTGAATTACAAAGGTAGCACAGAAGCATGGATGCTAATTTTATCCTCCATTTTCACTAACTGTTTGAGGAACAAAGAAGTACTCAGAGATATAAGATATCCAAGAGTCTCTTCCATATCAGGATGACAAAGGGGACATTTTTTCATAACTATATCCTGAGGATGATTAAGTGGATTGATAAATTCATAGGTCTAGCAATAGTCCTAGATGATAAGCTATATGTAGACCTTATACTTAAATCCCTCCTAGACTCTGTTTTGTAATTTATCATGAATTTTAACATAAACAAGCATAAGGTGACTCTCCTTGAGCTCATTAATATGTTGAGTGAGGTAGAGAGCATGATCAAGAAAGAGAAGCCAGTTCTTTACATTAGTTAGACCAAAAGGAAAAAAGAAAACTGACAAGTACCTTAAGAAGGGCAAGGGCAAGAATAAATTGGGTAAGGCAAAGGTTGTAAAGAAAGACCCAATGAAGAACAAAGGCCAGTGCTTCCAATGCGATAAAGATGGGTTATTGGAAGAGGAACTACAAAAAGTACCTTACAAAGAAGGTGAAACAAAAGCTTGGAGAAGCTTTAGGTATATTCAAGATTAGTCTCCATTTGTCATATTCTTATGATAGCACATGGGTATTGAATATTGAGAGTTCTTAATATATCTATAATTCATTGCAGATTCTAGCAATATCTAGGAGATCGGTGAGAGGTAAGAAAGAACTAAAAATGAGCAATAGAGCAAGAGTTACTGTTAGCAAAGTCATCCTGCATTTGCTTAGTAAAGTTACTATTGTATTAGATGTATGTTATTACATTCCTTGTATTGCCAAAAATATTATTTCTATTTTATATTTGATAGTTAGTGGATATAAATTAATTTTTGAGAATAATAATTGATCATTAATTTTGGATAATAAGATTATCATTAGAGGAATGCTGCATAATGGTTTATTTATACTAGATATTACTCCATATATCATGAAGATAAATGTGCCTAAGAGGAAATGAGATAAGGTGAATAATATATACCTATGGCACTGTAAGTTATGTCACATCCACAGGAAAGGATTTAAAAGTTGCTTAAAAATGGATACTTAGATCCGTTCGACTATAAGTTATATGTAACTTTCAAACCTTGTCTTAGTGAAAAATTGACTAATTCTCCATTTAGTGAAACTAGCAAGAGAACCACTAAGTTATTGGAACTTATAAATAGTAATGTGTGTGGTCGCATATCGACTCAGGCCATAAGTGGTTACTCATACTTCATTACTTCCACTATTGATTTCTCTAGGTACAGACATAAATACTTAGTGAAGTACAAGTCCAAAGCCTTTAAAAAATTCAGAGAATATAAAAATGAAGTAGGGAACCAGATTAGAAAGAATATTAAGACTCTTTAATCGGATCAAGAAGAGTACTTGAGTATATAGTTCACCAATTTTCTCACGAACCATAGGATTATATCCCAATGGACACCTCCTTATATACTCTAGGTCAATGGTATATCAGAAAGGAGGAATCACATGCTATTAGATATGGTGTAATTCATTATAAGTTTCATCGACCTACCTGTCTCATTTCAGAGATATACCCTAGAGACGTAGCTTACCTTCTGAATAGAGTTCTATCTAGGTCAGTAGTGTCTACATCATATGAGATATGGAAAGAAAAAATTTAATCTTAAAATTATTAAGATTTGGGGCTACCTAGCTTATGTTATAAGATACAACCTCGATAAGTTAGAATCAAGGATGGAGCAGTGTAAGTTCATGGGATACACTAAGAAAACTTATGGGTATTATTTTTACCATCCCGAGAATCAAAAGGTCTTTGTTGCAAAAAAGATAATGTTCCTTGAGAAAAAGCATATTCTTTATGAAAATAATGGGAGTGTGATAGAGTTAAGCGATGTTGGAGAACCTAGCTCAAGCACCATTTTCGGAGGCTGGGTCTATTTTAGGAACCTAACAAACAAGTTTTAACTTTACGTAGGTCTAGTAGAGTATCTCACCCTCTTAAAAGATATGTGAGACATATCAGTAGAGAGGACACTCAGGATATTGATTCTTAAACCTATAAGAAGGCTATTATGAGTATAGACTCTAAGAAGTGGCAAGAAGCCATGAATATAGAGATGGATTTTATATACTGCAACAAGATCTGTAACCTTATTGATGCACCTGAGGTGTATCATACCCATCGGTTGCAAATGGATCTTTAAGAAGAATATCAAAGTAGATGGAAAGATAGAGACTATAAGGCATGGCTTGTGGCTAAAGGGTATAATTAAGGGTAAGGTAGTAACTATGATGAAACCATCTCACCCGTAGCCATGCTAAAATCCATTAGGATTCTTTTGGCCATTACAGGCACTATGACTGTAAGATCTAGCAGATGGACATGAAAATTATGTTTCTTAATAACAACCTCGAGGAGAAGGTGTATATGATATAGCCTAAGGGATTTATGTCTAAGGAAAGTCCAGATAAGGTGTACAGATTGCTCAGGTCTATCTACGGACTGAAGCAAGCTTTCCGAAGTTGGAACATAAGATTTAGTGAGGCGATCGGATCTTATGACTTTGTTAAGAATGAAGATAAGCCTTGTATGTATAGGAAGTTAAGTAGGAGTGTTATCACCTTCCTGGTGTTGTATATGGATGATATCTTGATCATTGGGAATGATGTAGGAATGCTCTCCATAATTAAGACTTGGCTATCTAAGCACTTCTCCATAAAGGATTTAGGGGAAACATCCTACATCTTGGGGATTCAGATCTATAGAGATATATCCAAGAGGATGTTTGGCTTATTCCAATCCAAGTTCATAGACACCATTGTTAAAAGGCTTGGTATATAAAATTCCATGAAAGGTCTCATATCAATGAGATATGGAATATCACTTTTTAGGAGTATATCCCCAAAGACTCCTGAAGAAAGGACAGACATAAATAGGATACTCTATGCATCAGCGATATAGTCTATCATATATACTATGTTATATTCATATATGCTATGTTATGTACCAGGCTTGATATAACACATGCTTTAAGTGTCACGAGCAAATATCAGGTGGATTCATGTTTGAATATTGTAAGGTAGTAAAGTGCATTCTTAAGTACTTGAGAAAGGCTAAGGATTTTTTATGGGTATATGAAGGAGGTAGCCTCCAGGTTAAGAGCTATATGAACTTAAGTTTTCAACCTAATGTCGATGATAGTAAGTCAAATTCAGGGTTTGTATTCACCTAGAGTGGAGGTGCAGTAACCTAAAAGAGTTCTAAGCAAGTTGCTACTACTGACTTGACCACAGAGGTAAACTACATTACTATGGAAGAAACAACAAAAGATAGAGTCTGGATGTCGAAGTTCATCGCAAATTTAGGAGTTGTATTGAGCAGCAAAGAGTCGATTCCCCTATATTGTGACAACAATTGGGTGATTGATCAATTAAAGGAACTCAGGTCTCATCAGAAGCATGTTTTGAGGATATATCAATTGATTAAAGAGATCATATTCCGTAAAGATATAGCAATAAAAGGAGTTTCATCCAAAGATAACATTACATATTAATTGATAAAGTTGTTGTCTCAGATTTTCTTTGAGCATTACAAGAATCTGACAGGGATCAAATGTGCAAGTGATTATCTTTATGTCAAGTAAGAGATTGTTGGTTATAGATGCCCTACAAGCCAATCATGTAAATAATGACACATGTGACATGCTATACAGTCTTTTTCATATTATTATTAATATTTTCTCACTTTATATTGCCTGTTGCATATATAGTCATGTCCTTGAATTTGTATAATGGAAATTGGATCATAATGAGATCATGATAATGAGACCAATTCACCTTTAATTATAGACCCTAAATAATCTCGATCCTAGGTTCTTCGATAGAGACATCGAGATAACCAGACAAACCAGTGTCTTGTATACTCATCTATATAATAGAGGTGGTTAGTCTTATAGCTGCTCATGCAGAGACACTAAGGGTATAGTATAAGTTCTTATTGGAGAATGAGTTCACTAATTGATTCGCTTACGGAATACTAGATGGTTAATGATACTTGATCGTCAGACAATGATTTCATAATTATAATTGTGTGTATACTCCTCAGACTTGAGAGACCAAGGATATTTTATTTGAGTACTTCATTCTTTGATACGAGACCTATGGGTCTAGAAGTTTCAAGTCTAGTACAACCGATTATTGAGAATGATAACCAACTTTATGAAGGTAATTGTGTATCAATAGAGAATTGTTATGACCCCAAATGAGTCGGGTTCTAGTCGATTGAGATGAGTCCTTAGATTGGGCCTTGTTGGCTAACCTAGACCTGATATTAAGTTAACTAGGAAGATATTTGAGTCCATTATAATAAATTAGCCCAAATCCTAGTAGGCTTAGGATTTGGCTAAACTGGAGTTTGGTTAGGAGTCGGAGTTGGATATGGGTCAATGTCAATTGAGTCATAAATATAGTAAACCCTAATCTAGCCATCACCTCCTAGTAAAGAAGTAGTTGGCTAGGGTTAGAGAGGAGTCTTCATGAGATGGAAGTCTCCTAGCCGCCTCCTCCTAAAAGAGGTCAACTAGGGTAAGAGGAGGAGAGTTCCACTTAGCTTGGACTCTCTCTAGAGTGGAATAAGAAAAAAGTTAGGAATTGGAGACCCCTATAGCCGTCAATCACATCAAGGTTAGAAGTTGGCTAGAGGTTAGGAGTTGAGGGGAAGAGGGGTCTTGGTTGGAGTAAGAGATTCACTACGAGTTAAAGTCTTCCATTAGGGAGGAGTCTTTATGAAGTACGAGTATTATTAGGAGTTAGGGTTTAGAAGCCCTATAAATAGATATGTATTCAACCCTCCTTTAATCATCAATAGTTTAATTATTTTTTAGCCTTTGTACAAAAAACCAATGAGGGATGAACTCCTATAGAGTTCCAAGGAGGTTGATCCCCTATAGAGATCACCCCAAGCTTAGAATCTGCAAGGGTTCTAACAAGAACCATCCGCTCTTAGTATCACAAGAGGAATATCTTACTCAAGTAAATTTGTGGCCAGGGTCGTCTGGATTTAGAGAAAATAACTTTTCCGGGAGAATCCAATTAGAGCGAGACCTGGATGGATTATGTATGAAGTCTGATAGTACCATACCCAATATATGATCTCTGGGATATTAGATAGTTAAGGTACTATAGATACAAGTAACTGATAACATATATGCCTAATAGATTAGATCCCCATGTACCGCTATGGCGTAATAACATAGTCTGTTCATAATCGATGAATTGAGTGAATTATTATGGAATAATAATTTACTGAGTTAGAAGGAGTTCTGATATATGCAACTTACGGCCAGCTCGATACTAGGCATAAATGGTCATACACATATGGTAGATGTTACGACGAGTAGAGGTTCAGATTTGAGATATCCATAAAGCCCTGTTTTATTAGATATCCAGTATGCCCCTATGTTAGAATTTTTCTTACAATAATTTTTAGGGATTATACTCTAAGAAAATATTATGTAAGAATTATAAAAAAAAAAGGGGGGGGTAAGGGAGTGATCAAATAGTGTAATCTTATCTTCCTTGTAAGTATAGTATAAGGGTTTGGTCTTCACCCAAAGAAGATCGATAGTGGACGCCAGTGTGCCTCAAGAAAGAGGAATCGGGAGTGGACGTAGGCCATTGGCACCGAACCATTATAAAATTATGAGTGTTCTTTGCTTTCATTGTTTATATATTTATGTATTGATGCCTACGATTTAACTCAACTTTTTAAAAGCAAAGTTTTCACGATAAGTTATTTCCTTCAAACATTGCTTATCTTTTCTGGTTTGCTTATTAATCAACTTTCTCTTAATCACTCACTCATTTCACTAAGAACAAAAAGCTTCGGATTTCTTATCTTGATTTAATTGAAAAGTTTTCATTTAAACTAAAAATTTACACTTACACTAATTCATCCTTACCCTCTTAGTGCCAATTGATCCTAACAAAGGGCTCATATGCTAGACCTAATTTAGGTGCCACCTCCTATTCTCCTCCTCAGCCAACAACCCTCTTGGTGGTGCAAGGGGATGGCAAGAAGGGTCGACGCTTCTCAATCATTGTTGCATGGTGGTGCATAAAGACTGTGAGGATTCGTGTTGTAAAAGGAGGAGCATCACTTCATCGATCTGCTAGAGAGGATATCTGAGCTCCTTCATCCTCTCTTTTGGATTTGAATTTTTAAGGATATACAAATTCGTTAGGTAAAATATTTAACACATGACACATAGATTTTTCAATTTTTGCGATTTTCTCGTGTACTAATCATCACATGATGATTTGAGAAGACATGGGAAACCAATTTTGTTTTTGTTTTTGTTTTCCACTACACATGTGATGCTCCTACCAAGTTTCCTAATAAAAAACTTGGTCCCCAAGGTCCTCCCTTGTAGTCAAGAATCTTGTCCATAGGGTGTGCTTAGGTGGCCAAGGAATCCTAACCACTAACTTGCCCCCTGCGGCTAGGAATCCCTAGCTATAGGGTCACCACAGGTGGCTAGGGTTTAGTTCCCCATATAGCCAGGACTCCTTGTTGCCATAGGGTGCTCAGCCATGGCTGAGAGTAGCAAGTTTTGCTCTCAACTATGGTAGTTTTTGGCTAGGTCAAGAGCACCAAAACTTAATCTCGACTAAGGCTACAAGTAGCCTTCGACCAATTTGCAAGACAGCAATATTTGTTGCCTTTTCTCCTATGCTTTGTGTCAACAATTTTAACATCAAAACATCGATCTAACACACTTTTCAATGCTGAGAAAAGGTGTTGTTCAGGTTTGAAAACTATGATAAAATCACAACAACTATATATAAAATAATTATACATGATTCATCACTACTGGGAAACCTTAGTGGAAGCATCACATGCACAGTGGAAGATCAAATCAAAATCGATTTTCCATGTAGATTAAAATTATCATGTAAAGATTGACATGCAAAAAGCCACAAAATCAAAAAATTACATCATGTAAGAGATTATTTACCTAGGAAGATTATATATTATTAAAAATCCAGATCTAAATAGAGAGGATAAAGGAGGTCAAACATCCTCTTTAGCGGTATCTACATGATAGATTGTTGTAGTGATGTTCCTCTAATCGCAACTCAAAAGCTTGCAACTCTTGCGTAGAGAAATAGAGGAGAGGAGAATAGTCACCCTGCCTCCTATTTATAGAAAGCCACCAAAAACCCTAAGGAATCCTACCTTAATGAGTATTAGATCTCCATCCACTTACCCACTAATCTTGGATTATTGGATCTCTATCTAATAATATCCTATGGCCTCTGGGCTTCATGCAAGAAGTTCATCAAAGTCGGGTCTCATCTGATGAGAACATAAGCTAATTGGATCTATATTCAATCCTCTATCTGCTGAAGCATCCACTATATGTGTGACCCTCTAGACCCAATACCAAGCTAATCATAAATCCTCTTTGTCAGAACTCCTTCTAACTCGGTAAATTATTATCTCATAATAGTTTACTCGACTCATCAACTATGGACGTACTAGGCCACTGCGTCGTAGTCCTCAGACAGTATATGGGATATTATCTATTGGACCTGTTTGTCCTTAATTACCACATATCTACAGTCCCTCATCCATCTAATATCTCAGTGACTATATATCGGGCATGGTACTGTCAGGCCACATATGTAATTCATCTAAGTTTCGCTATAATCAAATTCTCCTATAGAACTCTAAGACAAATTAGTCTCATTATTATAATCTCATCACGATCTGATTCCCATTGCATAGAACTAATGACATCATAATATATATATTCAAAAGATAATATAATGTAAAAATATGTTAATAATAATAATGATACAAAGAGACTATGTAGTGTGTCACACATGCCATCACTTACGTGATTGGCTTACAGGACACTTATAACCAACAATCTTTCACTTGACCTAAAGTCAATCACTTATATTTCTAATCCCTATCAGACCTTTGTTACGTATAAAGATAATCTGAGCCAACGACTTTGTTAGTAGATCAACAATATTATTTTCGGATGGAACTCTTCTCGTTGTTATATTTTTCTAGGCTATGATCTCTATAATCAGGTGAAACCTCCTTAGAATGTGCTTAGATTTCTGATAAGATCTAGGTTTATTTGCTTGAGTGATCACCCTGTTATTATCGTAGTATATGGGAATCGGCTCCATGTTGCTCGGCATGACTCCCAAATCCCTAATGAACTTCTTTATCTACACCCCTTCTTTTACTGCATCGGTTGCAATAATATATTTCACCTCTGTGGCCAAGTTAGCAATAGTCTTACTTAGAACTCTTCTGGCTTACTACTCATTCATTCAGGGTGAAAATATATCCTGAGTTTGACTTGTTATCATTAATGTGCGGCTGAAAACTCGAGTCAATGTAGCCCTCAATCCGGAGGTTACCTCCTCTATATACTATTAAAAGATCCTTAGTCCTTCTTAAGTACTTCAGGATACATTTTACTGCTTTCCAGTGTTCTAAACCTAGATTCGCTTAATACTTGCTCGTAACACTTAGAGTATGGGTTATATCAAACCTGGTAATAGTATAACATACATAATAGACTATATCACTGAGACATAGGATATCATATCCAGGTCTACCCTTTCTTAAGGAGTCCTTGGGGACATACTCTTATACATTAATATTCCATGTCTTATTGGTATGAGACATCTATTGAAATTCTCTATATTAAACCTTTTAATAATTGAGTCTATGTACTTGGATTGGGATAAGTCAAGCATCCTCTTGGATATATCTCTATATATCCGGATCCCCAAAATATAGGATGCTTCTCCTAAATCCTTTATAGAGAAGTTTCTAGATAGCAAAGTCTTTACTCTAGAAAGCATTTCAATATCATTCCTAATGATTAGAATGTCATCCACATACAATACCAAGAAGGTGATAGTGCTCCCACTTACCTTCCTGCACACACAAAACTCATCTTTATTCTTAACAAAGTCATAGGATTTGATCGCCTCATCAAATCTTATGTTCCAACTTTGGGAAGCTTGCTTCAATTCATAAATGGACTTGAGCAACCTATACACTTTATCTGAACTCTTTCTGTATATGAATCCCTCTGGCTATATCATATATACTTCATTCTCGAGGTTGCCACTTAGGAATATGGTTTTCACATCCATTTGTCAGATCTCATAATCATAGTATACTACAATAGCCAAAAGAATTCTAATGGATTAAGTATGGCTACAGGTGAGAAGTTCATCATAATCAACTCCTTGCCTTTGATTTTATACTTTAGCCACTAACCTTCCCTAATAGATATTCACCTTTTCATCTACTCTGATCTTCTTCTTGAAGAATCATTTACATCTGATGGGTACAACACCCTCAGGTGCATCCACAAGGTTCCAAACCTTGTTCGAATATATAGAAGTCATCTCAAAATTTATGTCTTCTTGCTACTTCCCAGAGTCTATACTTATAATAGCCTCCTCATAGATCTAAGGATCAACATCCTAAGAGTTCTCTCTACTAATATGTCTCACATATCTTTCAGGAGGGTAATATATTCTACTAGACCTATGTAAAATTGGAATTTATGTGCTAGGTACCTAAACAGACTTGGATTCTGGGATGATGCTTGAGCTAGGTTCTCCAACCTTGCTCAACTTTATTTTACTCCCACTGTTTCTACCAAGAATGTGTTCCTTCACAAGGAACATAGTCCTCCTGAAAACAAAGACCTTCTAGTCATCAGGATAATAGAAATAATATCCCAAAGTCTCATTAGGGTATCCCATGAAAGTGCACCTTTTTATCGTTGATTCTAACTTATCGAGGTTATGTCTTCTAACGTGGGTAGAACAACTCCAAATCTTAGCAACTTTAAGATTGAACTTCTTTCCTATTAATATCTCATATGGTATAAACACTATCGAATTTAATGGAATTTTATTCAGAAGGTAAGCCAGGTCTCTAAGGTATATTCCTAGAATGAGACGGGTAGGTCAGTGAAACTCATCATGGATCGCACCATGTCTAACAGCATATGATTTCTCCTTTCTAATACACCATTAAACTGAGATATATAAGGAGGTGTCCACTAGATATAATCCCAAGGTCCCTAAGGAAATGAGTGAATTGTGTACTCAAGTACTCTCCTTCTCGATCTGATCGAAGAGTCTTAATACTATTTCTAATTTGGTACTTTATTTTGTTCTTATATTTTCTAAATTTCTTGAATTTCTCAGACTTATACTTAATCAAGTATATATTTTCATACCTAGAGAAATAATTAGTGAATGTAATAAAGTATAAGTAACCACCTATAGCCTGAGTCGATATAGAACCACATACATCACTATATATGAATTCCAGTAGCTTAGTGGCTCTCTCTCCAGTTCTACTAAAAAGTGAATTGGTCATTTTCTATAAAGGCAAGGTTCACAAGTTACATATAATTCATAGTCAAATGGATCTAAGTATTCATCTTTCAATAACCTTTGAATCACTCCCTCATTGATATGTCCTAGTCTACAATGTCATAGGTATGCATTATTCACCTCATATCATTTCCTCTTGGACATATTTATATTCATGATGTGTAAAGAAGTATCTAACATATATAAATCATTTATCAGCGTCCCTTTAGTAATGATCTCAACATCCAAAATTATTAAACAGCTATTGTTCTTAAAAACTAATTTATATCCACTAATTATTAAATAAAAAATAGAAATAATATTTTTGATAATAGAGGGAATACAATAGCATGCATCCAATGCAATGGTAGCTCCACCAGGCAAATGTAGGATGATCTCCCCAATGACAACTACAGCAACTATTGCTCTATTATTCATCTTGAGGTCAATCTCACTTTTGGTCAATCTCCTAGGTCTTGTTATAACCTACAACGTATTACAAATATAATAAGTACTCCTGGTATCCAATACCTATGTGTTATTACGAAAATCTGACAAGTGGAGACTGATCATGAATATACTTGAAGCTTCTCCAAGCTTTTATTTTTCCTTATCTGTATGGTAATCCTTATAGTTCTTTTTCTAATATCCATCTTTGCCATAATGGAAGTACTATCCTTTGTCCTTTACTAAGTCTTTCTTGACAACCTTTATCTTACCCTATCTTTCTTTGCCCTTGCCCTTCTTAGGGGTCTTATTGGCCTTCTTTTTCTTTTTGGTCTCACCAATATAGAGAACTAGCTTTTTTTTTTTTTTATGGCACTCTCAGCTTCCCTCAACATATTAAGGAGCTCAAAGAGAGTCACCTCAAACTTGCTCATGCTAAAATTCATAATAAAGTAAGAAAAAGAATCGAGTAGGGATTGACGTATAAGATCTGCTAGTTATAAGTACTCTACAAGCCAATCACATAAGTGATACCACGTGTGACACACTGCGTAATTTTTTTTACTTATGATTAATATTGGCATATTCTCATATTATATTATTTGTTGTATATATATTGTGATGTCCTTGGTTCTGAGCAATGGGAATCGAATCATGATGAAATCATGATAATGAGATCAATTCACCTTTAAACACAGATCCTTACTATATACCCACCCATATGATGGAGGCGACTGGTCTTATAGCCACTTGTATGGAGACACTAACGATATAGTATTGGTGCTCATTGGAGAATGAGTTCACTGATTGATCCGCTTATAGAATGTTGTATGTTTAATGATACCTAATGTTAGACAGTGATTCCATAGTCCCAGTTGTGTATCTGGTCCTTAGACTTGAGATACTAAGGATGTCTTGTATGGGTACTCTTCTCTTTGACACCAGATTTACAGGTTTGGAAAGCTCCATATTTGGTACAATTGGTTATCAGGATTAGTAGTCAATCTTACGAAAGTAATTGAGTGTCAATAAAGGATCATTCACTCTCGGTATCATGAGAGGAATATCTCATATGTGCTTGCTCAGACAAATCCCTAGCTAGGGTCATTCGGATTGAGAGATGAGTTCTCTAGTAGAATTCGATTAGAGCAAGACAAACTGATTTTGTATGTGACCTGACAGTACCATATCCAATATATGGTCTTTGGGATATTATTTAGATGAGGGATTATAGATACACGGTAACTGTAGACAGATACATCCGATGGATTTAATCCTCCCTGTACCGTCTGGGGACTATGGCATAGTGGTCTAGTACGTCCATTGTCGATGAGTCGAGTGAATTATTATAGAGATAATAATTCACTATATCAGAAATATTTCTGATGGGAGTGACTCATGACCAACTCGGTATCAGGCCTAGAGGGTCACACACATATGGTGGATACTTCAACAAATAGAGGATTGAATGGAGATCCAATTAGCCTCTATTCTCATTAGATGAGACTCTGTGCTTATGAGATCATTGATTAAGGCCCAATTAGAGGTCTAAAGAGATTATTGGATAGAGATCCAATAATGCAAGATTAGTGGGTTATTGGATAGAGATCCAATAACCACTAAGGCAAAAGCCCTAGGTTTTTTTGGTGGCTCTCTATAAATAGGAGGGGAGACTCATGGTTGAGAAGCTGCAGCTCTATCCAATAACCACTAAGGCAAAAGCCCTAGGGTTTTTTTGGTGGCTCTCTATAAATAGGAGGGGAGACTCATGGTTGAGAAGCTGCAGCTTTAGCCACCACCTCCTATTCTCCTCCCTCCCTCTGAGCAAGAGTTGTAAGATCAGATTAGAGCAGTTTGACTGCAGAGATCCATTGTATGGATACCGCTATAGAGGATGATGCTTAACCTCCTTCATCTTCTCTATTCGAATCTGGAATACAGGGATATACGATCTCCCTAGGTAAAATCAATCTCTCACACATCATATTTTTTTCAATTTTGTGATTTTTCTCGCAACCCCAATCTTTTGCACAATGATTTGATCTACATGAAAAATTAGTTTTTGTTTTTATTTTCGCTGCAGATGTGATGCGCCCGCTGAGGTTTCCCAACAATGGTATCAAAGCTAAAGTTTTCATGGAAAAATTGATTTTAAACAACGTGTGATGAGATTGAATCACCTAGAACTATTTTACACGCTTGTTGCAGTGATTGGTAGCGAAAGTAGGCACTGCCTGCGGGGGAGGGGCGACCACATGCATGTTGTCTGCATGCAGAGCTGGCTAGCCATGGTCAGGCCCCCTGTAGGGGCGGGCGGCCATGGCCTAGCTACTTGCAAAGGGCGGCTAACCAAGGCCCCCGCGGCAGGCCACCGCAAGGGTGGCCGCCAGGTGGCCACCTTGGTAGGGTGGTGAGGGGCAGCCACTGCTGGGGCGAGGACGTGAGGGTGAAGGAGGGCTAGGGCATCTTTTGAAAAAAGATGGTTATACCCCTCATAATTTGAGAAATTCTATCTCTGTCCCCTTTATATAGAATTTCTTAAATGCCCTAAATATTTTTAAAAATTTCAAGGACTGTCCTCTCATCCAAAATACCAAAAACACCCTCAATAATTTTAAAAATTTCGAGGACTGTCCACATGTACAGAATTCCAAAAATGCCCTCAATAATTTTAAAAATTCTAAGTACTGCCCTCTTATCCAAAATTATGAAAATACCCTTGATAATTTAAGAAATTTTGAGGACTGTCCTCTCATCCAAAATTATAAAAATACTCTTGACATTTTAAAATTTTTGAGTATTTCCTAATTTTTAAAAAATAATTATTTAAATAATTTAATTAATTATTATATATATCTAGTAATCCTATATATGATGTGATGTACATGTGATGTATGATGTGGATGGATAATCATGAGTCATGTGTTGTGATGTGTGTAATTATGATTATTATTATTATTGGGGCCTACAAGCCTATGTTTTTCTCGTTTATTGTTGGGCTTACGTGCCTGTGATTATTTGTAATTACATAGAGAGGCGTAGCGAGAGCGTAGAGGTTACAGCGGGACCCACGATGCCATGGCGGGAGATCACAACGCATGATGATGCGGTGATCCGACGGAATCGATGATGACGAGATCAACAATCACATGGCATAGAGATGTGCTAATGTACACATAGATCCTGTTGTGAGTGATTCGGCCTATTGGCTCGAGCTTAATCATATTCGGTGACAACTTATGATCATCCGGTGTGGCTTACATATGTGATGTGTTATACACCTACTAGATATATGTATATATATATATATATATATATATATATATATATATATATATATATATATATATATATATATATATATATATATATATATATATATATATATATATATATATATATATATACATGTGATGTAGATATATATTAAATATGTATGTGTGTGACACGACATATTAGGAGACCGATACGAAACAAAAACCCCTCCTACGATAATATTAAGTTGGTAAGCGTAGGACAATAAAACTGACCCACATAGCCTTCTATCGTTATAAGAAGAAATTGAATCACGACATAGGTTGAGTTGGTCGAGTCTCTCGAGGCTCACCTATATACGTGATCGAGTTCTTGCCTACGACATAGAGATGTCACCGGTGACTTGAGGACATGGTATGCTTGGTCGAGTCCCTCGAGGGCATATCATTGAATCAGACTCATCTTGTAACGATGGTGATGACTTAACTGAACGTCATGGTTGGTCGAGTCCCTCGAGACTATGATGATTCAGAGGCTGAACATGACGGAAATCATAAGGAGTTATGATTGGTAAAAGTTGTCTACCTTTTGGGCTTAGTGTAATTGGTCGAGTCCCTCGAGGTTGCAATAAGATGCCAATTGGATCCCGATCCCCACTAGAAGTCTGTCGGAGACTTCCGTCTCATGTGTCGAGGGTGTCGCGTAATTTGCAAAGAAAATAGTGGGAGTACATTAAGATAGAAGTCCATGTCTTAATTAGTATTTTTTGTAAAATTTACATATTATTTAATTTATGTTATATCTTGTTTGTCGCTTGCAAAACCCCTACATGGCATACTTGATATCAACCGCCTCATTGGTCCAAAAGCTCCATAATTTGAGAATTGTTCTGACAGAAGAGAAAATAGTATATGTCCTTAACATGATTGTGCCCACGCTTGAGGAAAGAATAAGCGAGGATGATATCGCTCGCTTTATGAAGTATATAGATAGTCCTAGTAGATAACCTGTACGTTGATCTTATACTTTAGTCCCTACCAGATTCCTTTTCTCACTTCATCATGAATTTTAACATGAGCAAGTTTGAGGTGACTCTCCACAAGCTCCTCAATATGTTCAGGGAAGCTGAGAGTGCCATCAGGAAGGAGAAGTCAGTTCTCTATATTAGTGAGACCAAAAAGAAAAGTAAGACCAGCAAGACCCTTAAGAAGGGCAAGGGCAAAGAAAGACCAGGTAAGACAAAGGTTGCCAAGAAAGACCCAGCAAAGGACAAAGGATAGTGCTTCTACTACGACCAAGATGGGCATTGGAAGAGGAACTGTAAGGACTACATTGCAGAGAAGGCGAGATAGAAGTTTGGAAAAGTTTCAGGTATATTCATGATCAGTCTTCACTTGTCAGATTTTCATAATAACATATGGGTATTGGATATCAGAGTACTTATCATATCTGTAATTTGTTACAAGTTCTGACAAGACCTAGGAGACTGGCTAGAGGTGAGATGAACGTCAAAGTGGGTAATGGAGCAAGAGTTGCTACAGTTGCTATTGGGGGGCTTGGGTATGGGGGGCATCCTACATCTGCCTAATTGAGCTATTATTATATTAGATGCATGTTATTTTATCACTTCTATTATCAAAAATATTATTTCTATTTCTTGTTTGATAATTAATTGATATAAATTAGTTTTTGAGAATAATAGTTATTCAATAATTATGGATGATGAGATCATCACTAGTCAGTTCTATATATGTTAGACACTTCTCCACAGATCATGAATATAAATATATCTAAGAGGAAAAGAGATGAGGTGAAAATGGCATACCTATAGCACTGTAAACTGTCATATAAATGAGGGAATGATTCAAAAGTTGCTAAAAGATGGATACTTAGATCCATTTTGACTATGAGTCATATGCAACTTGCGAACCTTACCTTTATGGGAAAATGACCAACTCTTCTTTTAGTGGAATTGGAGAGAGAGCCATTGAGTTATTGGAACTCATACATAGTGATGTATGTGGTCCCATGTTGACTCAAGCTATAGGTGGTTACTTATACTTCATTACATTCACTGATAATTTCTCTAGGTACGGACATATGTATTTGATGAAGTAGAAATCTGAGGCCTTTGAGAAATTCAGGGAATATAAGAATGAGGTGGAGAACCAGATTGGAAAGAGTATTAAAATTCTTCGATCAGATCGAGGAGGAGAGTACTTAAGTATATAGTTCACCCATTTCCTTAGGGATAATAGGATTCTATCCCAATGGACACCTCCTTATACACCTCAGCTTAATGGTGTATCAGAAAGGAAGAATCGTACATTGTTAAACATGATGCTAACCATGATGAGTTTCGTTGACCTTCCCGTCTCATTCTGGGGGTACCTCTAGAGACCGCAGCTTACCTTCTAAACAAAGTTCCATCAAAGTCGGTAGTGTCTACACTATATGAGATATGAAAAGGAAAGAAGCCCGATTTTAAGATTGTTAAGATTTGGGGATGTCCTGCTCACGTTAAAAGACACAACCCCAATAAGTTGGAATCAAGGACAGAATGGTGCACATTCGTGGGATACCTAAAATCATCCCGATGACCGAAAGGTCTTTGTTTCCAAGAGAGTTGTGTTCCTTGAGAAGGAACATATTCTTGGTGGAAGCAATGGGAGTGAGATAGAATTGAGCGAGGTTGGAGAACCTAGCTCAAGCACCATTCCAGAGCCTGAGTATGTTCAGGTACCTAACACACAAGTTCCAACTTTATGTAGGTCTAGTAGAGTATCTCCCCCTCCTAAAAGATATGTGGGACCAATCAGTAGAGATGACTCTCAGGATGTTGATCCTTACACCTACGAAGAGGTGATTATGAGTATAGACTCCGGGAAGTGGCAAAAAGCCATAAATTTTGAGATGGATTTCATGTACTCTAATAAGGTTTGAAACCTTGTGGATGCACTTGAGGGTATTGTACCCATCAGCTGTAAATAGATCTTCAAGAAGAAGATCGAAGTGGATGAAAAGGTAGAGACCTATAAAGCAAGGCTGGTAGCTAAAGGATATCGTCAAAGACAAGGAGTTGATTATGACAAATCCTTTTCACCTGTAGTCATGCTTAAGTTTATTAGAATTATTTTGGCCATTACAGCACACGATGACTATGAAATCTGACAGATAGATATTAAAACGGCATTCCTCAATGACAACCTCGAGGAAGAGGTGTATATGATACAACCAAAGGGATTCGTATCCAAAGAGAGTCCAGATAGAGTGTGTAGGTTGCTTAGATCTATTTATGGATTGAAGTAAGCTTCCCGAAGTTGGAACATAAGATTTGATGAGGTGATCAGATCTTATAACTTTGTTAAGAACGAAGATGAGCCTTGTGTGTACAAGAAGGTAACTAGAAGTGCTATCACCTTCTTGATGCTATATGTGAATGACATCCTAATCATTGGGAATGATGTAGGAATGCTCTCCATAATAAAGGCTTGACTATCTAGAAACTTCTCTATGAGAGACTTAGGGGAAGCATCCTATATTTTGGAGATCCGGATCTATAGAGATAGATCCAAAAGGATGCTTGGCTTATCCCAGTCTATGTACATAGACTCCATTATCAAAAGGTTTGGCATAGAAAATTTTAAGAGATGTCTCAAACCGATGAGACATGGAATATCACTTTCTAGGAGTATGTCCCCAAAGACTCCTAAATAAAGGGCAGACATATATAAGATACCTTATGCCTCATATAGGGTTTATCATGTATGCGATGCTCTGTACTAAGCCTGATATAGCACATGCTCTGAGTATCACGAGTAGCATCCAGTTTAGAACACTAAAAGTAGAAATATATCCTAAGGATCTTTTACTGATATATGGAGGAGGTAGCCTCCAGGTTGAGGGCTACATAGACTCAAGTTTTCAGTTTGACATTAATGTGGAATACATTGCTGCAGCAGAAGCAGCAAAGGAAGGGGTATGGATAAAGAAGTTCATCAAAGATTTGGGAGTTATACTAAGCAGTGTAGAACCAATTCTCATATACTATGACAACACTGGGGTGATAACTCAAGCGAAGGATCTCAGGTCTCATCAGAAGTCTAAGTATGTTCTAAGGAGGTTCCATCTAATAAGAGAGATCATAGCCCATAAAGATATAACAATGGAAAGAGTTCCATCTGAAGATAACATTGTAGATCTATTGATGAAGCCGTTGGCTCAGATTATATTTGAGCATCACAGAGGTCTGATAGGAATTAAACACATCGATGATTAGCTTTAGGTCAAGTCAGAGATTACTAGTTATAGGTGTCTTGAAAGCCAATCACGTGAGTGATGGCACGTGTGACACACTACGTAATCTTTCTTGCTTATGATTAATATTGGTATATTCTCACATTATATTATTTATTATATATATATTATGATATCCTTGGTTTTGTGCAATAGGAATCGAATTGTGATGAGATCACGATAATGAGATTGATTCACCTTTAAACATAGATCATAAATAATCTTAGTCATAGGTTACTCAAGAGGGACATTGAGATAACCAGACAAATCAATATATTATACACCCATCCATATGATAGAGGTGGCTGGTCTCATAGCCACTTGTGTGGAGATACTAAGGATATAGTACATGTGCTCATTGGAGAATGAGTTTACTGATTGATCCACTTATGAAATGTTGTATGGTTAATGATACCTAATGTCATATAGTGATTCCATAGTCCCATTTGTGTATTTGGTCCTTAAATTTGAGACACCAAGGATGTCTTGTATGAGTACTCTTCTCTTTGATGCCAGACTTACAGGTTTAGAAAGCTCCAGATCTGGTACAATTGATTATCAGGATTGGTAGCCAACCTTACGAAGGTAATTAAGTGTCAATAGATGATCATCCACTCTTGGTATCACGAGAGGAATATCTTATATGTGCTTGCTCAGACAAATCCCTAGCTAGGGTCATTCGGATTGAGAGAGAAGGAGTTCTCCGGTAGAATCTGATTAGAGTAAGACAAACTGATTCCGTATGTGACCTGATAGTACTATGTCCAATATATGGTCTCTCAGATATTATTTAGATAAGAGATTATAGATACACGATAACTGTGGATAGACAGGTCCGATGGATTTGATCCCCCCTATACCATCTAGGGACTATGGCATAATAGCCTAGTACATCCATAGCCGATGAGTCAAGTGAATTATTATGAGGATAATAATTCACTATATTAGAAGGAGTTCTGATGGGAGTGACTCACAGCCAACTCGGTATCGGGCCTAGAGGGTCACACATATATAGTGGATGCTTCAGCGAATAGAGGATTGGATGGAGATCCAATTAGCCCCTATTCTTATTAGATGAGACTCTGTGCTTATGAGCTCCTTGATTAAGGCCCAATTAGAGGCCTAAGGAGATTATTGGATAGAGATCCAATAATGCAAGGTCAGTACGTTATTGGATGGAGATCTAATACCCACTAAGGCAAGAGCCCTAGGGTTTTTTTTGTGGCTCTCTATAAATAGGAGGGGAAACTAATGGTTGAGAGGCTGCAGCTTTAGCCACCACCTCCTATTCTCCTCCCTCCCTCTGAGCAAGAGTTGCAAGATCAGATTAGAGGAGTTTCGTTGTAGAGATCTATCGTGTAGATACCGCTAGAGAGAAGGACACTTGACCTCCTTCATCTTCTCCATCCGAATTTGGAATACAGGGATATACGATCTCCCTAGGTCAATTAATCTCTCACATATTGTGTTTTTTTTATTTTTACAATTTTACTCATGACCCCAATCTTTTGCACGATGATTTGATCTACGTGGGAAACCAATTTTTATTTTAATTTTCACTGTGTATGTGATGCACCCGTTGAGGTTTCCCAACAAGATCAGCACACAGGTATTCATAGACCCGTGAGTTTTTTATCCACTCTATCATCTTCAGGAAATGGTTCTAAATTGATTCCCCTTCTGTCATCTTGACTCGAAAAAGATTCTTGGATATCTCATATATTTAAGTTCTTCTTTGTTCCGCAAACAACTAGTGAAGATGAAGGATGATAGAATTGACATCCATGCTCTCATGCTGCCTTTGTAACTCGAGAGTCATGGAGGCCAATATATAGCATTTTGCTAAAGTGGAATTGTCTATATACTTCATATAGCTAGTGATATCATCCTCACTTGCCCCTTCTTCTAGCGTGGGCACTATCGTATCAAGGACATACATGATTTTTTCTATCATGTAAACTATTCTCAAATTGCGAAGCCAGTCTGTATAGTTTGGACTAGTGAGGTGGTTAGTATCAAGTATGTCATGTAGAGAGTTTACGAGTGACATGTTTCTGATAAATAAAATATAGCATAAACAAATAACATGTAGATTTTATAAAAAATTAATTAAGATATGGACTTCTATCTTTATGTACTTTAATTATTTTCTTAGTGAATCACGCGACACCCTCGGCACGTGAAAATGAAGTATCTGATAAACTTCTAGTTGAGATCGGGATTTAATCAGCGGCTTACTACAACCTCAAGTGACTTGACTAATTACACTAAGCCCAAGGTAGGCAACTCTTGCCAATCACAACTCCTTATGATTTCTATCATGTTCAGCATCCAAATCATCATGGTGTCGATTGTTCGACCAACTATGAAGTTCAGTTAAGTCATCACCATTGTTACAATAAGAGTCTAATTTGATAATATACTCTCGAGTGACTCTACGAAGCATACTATATTCTTAGGCCAGTGACATCTCTACATCATAGGCAAGATCTCGATCATGTAGATAGGTAAGCCTCGAGTGACTCGACCAACTCAACCTAAATGTGATTCAATTTCTTTCTATAAATATGAAAGGTCATGTGGGTCAATCTTATTGTCTCACGCTCACCTACTTAATATTACCGTATGAGGGGTTTTTATTTTATATCAATCTCCTAATATGTCGTGTCACACACATATATATTTAATATATATCTACATCATATATATATATATATATATATATATATATATATATATATATATATATATATATATATATATATAATAGGTGCATAACATATATCACATATGCAAGCGACACCAAATGATCATGAGTCGTCACCTAATCTGATTAAACCCGAGCCAATGGGCTTAATCAATCATAATATGATCTATGTGTGCATTGTCGCATCTCCATGCCTTGTGATCATTGATCTCATTATCATCAATTCTGTTGGATCCTCATTGCATCATCATGCATTGTAATCTTCTACCATGATATCGTGGGTCTCATTGTCATCTCTATGCTCCTATTGTGCCTCTTCATGTAATTACAAAATAATCACAAGTATGCAGGCTTGACAATAAATGAGAAAATGGAGCTTCATAGACCCCAATAATAATAATAATCATATGTACACACATCATATTACATGACTCATGATTATCCATTCATATGATTCATCACATGTACATATCACCATGTAAAATTACTAGATAATAAGTAATTAATTAAACTAATTAATTATTTTTTTTAAATCAAGACATGCTAAGAGTTTCTAGAATTGTCAAGGGAATTTTTAGTATTTTGGACAAAAATGACATACTTTATTATTTTTTAAATTTTGAGGGGCATTATTATCTTTTTGCCATCGAAAAAACTCTAACCCTTACTACCATATTCTTGTGGTCACCGCCACCACCAACCTGCGTAGGCAACGATGTTATGTGCCAATGACAATCGCCTCTACTTATGAGCGACCACCCTTACGGGTGGGAAAGCAACCTCACCTCGCGCGGCCACCTGGCCCACAAGTAGCCTGCCCATGGATTTGTGCCCACAGGCAGCCCTTGCCACTAGTTGTAACACCCCTCATTTTCGAATTTTCGTATAAATTTCTGGTGATAATGTAAGCATTCATTTTAAATTGACAAAGGAAATAGAGTATGAATCAGAAGTACTTATTTGTAAGATTTGGGTAATCTGTTCAAAACAAAAAAACAAAAAAATCTGAGGACCTATATGTAAACCCGGAGGACCTAATCGTAAATGTATTAAATACAAGGACTAAATTGCAAAATGTAAAAATGACAAATTCCACCGTTTAAGCCTCTCTGCCTTCATTCTTAAGGAAGCAGAGAAGGCAGCTACGTGGGTGATCTGTTCAAGAAAAAAAAAGAAAGAAAGAAAGAAAGAAGAAGAAGAAGAAGAAGAAGATTTGGGGCTTTAAGGGTTCTTGCTCAAATCTTTTCACTTAGGGTTAAAATTATCAAAGGCAAGTGTTCTATCCTAATTTTTTTGCCTTCTGATACTTTATCCTTGCTGTTTTGCCTTGCTTTCCAAAATTAATTGCTGAATTCAAGACCTGCAAAGCTGAAATCTCTCTTGTTGCTTATAAGATTTGAATCTGGAAAATTATCAAAGTCCTGACCCTTCTGCCTTGTTCCAGCTGTAGATTATTGTACTGATTTTGGATTTAGGTTAAACTTATTTTATATGAATCTAGACTGATATATCTTTCTTTTGACACTGATTTTGTAGATTTTGGATACCGAATACTTACCCAAACATCTGTTTCAAATGAGCCTATAGACGCTGTAAAACAGGGTTCAAGATTTCTGACCTATCAATACTAAAATGCCTATAACTCCCTGTTGAAAATTCTGATTTGTACCAAACTGATTTTATTTGAAACTAGACTTGAAAATCTTTCTTTTGACATATAGTTTGAAAATTTTGGAATTCAATTGCCTACCCTATTATCTGTTGAATCCGACCCTATAAATTCTGCAAAACAGTGATTGTGTTTTTGCCCTTGGGTTACCAAATCAAAAGTAACTCCATGTTGGGAACCCTGTTTCATACGAAATTTGTTCCATCAAAATATAGATTGATATAGGGTTCGACCATAACTTTCTTATGGGTATTGGAGCATAATTGATATTCTGAAATATTTGTTTGCTGTGCCACTAGAAATCTGTCCGAAATCGAGCTTTGGTCGATTTCGCGTATTTTGTTCTATTCCTTTGGATATTTGAATTCGTCTAACTTTCTTATTGGAATTGAGCTAAATATGATTGCTTGGAATCCCTGTACATTCTTGTTTTCATTTCATTCCAAAACTGAATATATTTGTGAGAGATTTGTTCTTTGTTTCGAATTATCTCGAAAAGACACATGCACGTTTTGTTGTTCCGCGTGTGTTTCCGACATATGCTACTTATTGTTAAAACTGCCCTCTTGTACTCTGGTGTGTGGGATTGTCTGGACCTTTGCCAGAAATGGTAAAGGGTATGTGCTTATTACCCGCTATGTGGGGTCCCGCTCTGTGGGATATTATGGACCTTTGCGAAATGGTAAAGGGTATGTGCTTAGAGCTGCGATGCTGGCCTTTTGACTTCACCTAGACGTGGGTAGATGGAGCTCCCACGTGGGAGACATTTGTCGGTGGTCATTCAGAAATGGATGGATCACATTCGACGAGATTCCACTACACCTTCTATATGTTTGATATGACATCCGAGTTTTGGTGAGTTGTTTCGCTCATGCTCGGATAAGAATAATATGATTGCGATGTCAAGGACGACGTTTGAGCTTCGATATTTGTTTTGATATGCTCAAATGCTTCATTCATCGATGATTTTGCTTGAAATATTCCATATGTCGTTGATATGCTTCGTAACATTTTGTATGCCACGATAAGCTTCGATATGTTTCCTTTGATCGAGATGCTCCAATTACTCTATGCCCCATCCGTCAGAACCAAATATGTAAGATTGAAAAGACAATTATGTTTCGCTCCTAACAATTTTATGTCTACGAAATCGTATATTCGCCTTGTACTTTGCAATCGTATCCCTTTGGAAATTGTATTATTTTGATATGGATATGTTAGTCACTTGAGCTCCTTATGCTCACCCGTTTGTTGATAAATTTTTCGGGATAGCGTATCGTTTGCTTAATTGTTAAGATTGAGGTGGAAAGTTTAGAAGATTTTGGATCTTTGTTAGCATATGTGTTTTGTTGTATAAGCTACTCTGCATCTTATGAAATGTGACGATAAATCTAAACCTGTGGATTTTATGTAAGATAAAGGATCCCTCATGTATAGGATTTTGGAATGTTAAGTTAAATGCATGTAATGATATGAATTTATGGTAATCGTTGTTTTGGTGATCATAGACTTCCCACTTATGAGATTATGTGTGGTTATTATTTTGAAGAGTTGAGTTCAGATTATATGAATTATCGAGTGATGCGTGGTATGTTTATGAACTGCACAGGGTGTTGAAATTGTAGACTATAGAGGTGAAAATTTGATCTGAATGTTTTCTTAGTGACCTCAAAATGTGTGTTTGGATCCTGGATTAGTTGTTGTGACAAAATTTTAAATAATGTCGATATTTTGGAGGGGCGTGACAGAGGTGGTATCAGAGCATGATTTGAGAATCACTAAGAATATTCTCTTTTTGAGGTTTATTGACTATCATTTAGAGATTGATCAAAGAAAATATTTTTTTTGATGTTTTAGGAAGCGAGGATGACGAGATCATCTGGTTCTCCTGTTGCATCTACTGCTGATCAATTGAGTGGTATCATGCGGACTTTGGAGACAACAACAACAACCTGTCCATCAAGGAAGTAATGATGGAGAGACATCAAACCAGACGGGGTTGGGAATTGGAGTTTAAGAAGCTTAGTCCTCCCGGTTTTAATGGTGAGTCCGATCCAATGGTGGCAGAACGATGGATGATGCAGATAGAGAAAATATTTGATGCTTTAAATTACCTTGATGATCGAAAGGTTTTTCTTGCCACCTTTATGTTGGAAGGAGAAGCTGAACACCGGTGGAGAATGATTAAGAGGATGTCGAAATCAAACATGAGCCAATGACATGGAAGTTATTCCAAGAAAAGTTTAACGATAAATATTTTCCAGATGAGAGAAAAGAATTGGAGTTCTTGAATCTTATCCAGGGAAGTATGATTACAGATGAATCTAAATTCACCGAGCTCTCGGGTTTGCCACACATATGGTGATGATGAATCTAGAAAAGCAAGAAGGTTTGAAAGGGATTACGACCAATAAGAAGCGAATGTCGTTTAAAATTACAAACATATGCTGATACTAGAAAGAGCTTTGAAAATTGAAAGAGACATGGAGGAAATTCAAGAAATCATTGGCAAGAACAAAAGGGACAAATTTACTGGCAAAAGCAGGAGAGAAAATGAATATGAAGCTAGTAACAAGAGGTTCAAGACATCTGGATTTGAGAAAAGGAAACCATTGGGGAGGACTCAGTTATGTGCAAAATGTGGATTAAATCATGAAACAAGTCGGTGTTTTCGGTGATGGAGCATGTTTTGGTTGTGGAAAGCTAGATCATCAATTAAGAGATTGCCCAGAAAAGGAAGAAAGAGCCATCGCCTCCTAGACCCTCATGCTAGAGTGTACGCTATCATCGAACAAGATTCTAAGGCTTCCAAATCGGGTGGAAGGTATTCTTTATATTTCTAAAAGAAATGCAAAGTTTTGTTTGATCCGGCTCCAATCGATCGTTTGTTTCACAATACTTTGCTTGTCACTTGGATATTCTACCTAAACCCCTGGATTATATGTTATATGTAACAACTGCTGTTGGAGATTCATTGGCAACAAACTTGGTCTACCCATCTTGTTTGATCTCTATTGGAGACCGCGAACTCCTTGCTGATTTGATTCTCCTAGAGATCCGGGCTTTGATATTATACTTGGCATGGATTGGTTATCTTCTCATCATGCTAGTATTGATTGTTACAAAAAAATAATTACCTTCTGCATACCGGATCAGCCTATATTTTTCTTTGAGGGCATTAGGCATGATTTGCCTCCTTGCTTGATATCAGCACTTCAAGTTTATCGTCTTATGCGAAAGGTTATTTTTGTTATATGGTGTGTGTAAAGGAGCATTCAGATCGTGAAACCCACCTAGATGAAATTGTAGTGGTCAAAGAATTTCCGATGTATTCCCGGATGACTTGCCGGTTTACCTCTAGATAGAGAGGGTGAACTTGCTATTGATCTAGTCCCAAGACAACCCCAATATCTAAGCCTCCCTACGAATGGCACCACTCGAGCTAGAGGAGTTAAAGAAGCAAATACAAGAATTATTAGATAAGGGTTTCATACGACCCGGTATCCCCATGGGGTGCTCGATTATTAGTGAAGAAGAAGGATGGAACATTGAGGCTTTGTATTGATTATAGGCAGTTGAATCGGTGACCATCAAAAATAAGTATCCCATACCTAGAATTGATGATTTGTTTGATCAATTGCGGTGCACAAATATTCTCTAAGATTGACCGAGGTCGTTACTATCGATTGAAGATCAAGGAGGAGGATATTTCAAAACAACTTTCGAACTCGATATGGTCATTATGAATTCTTGGTGATGCCTTTTGGTTTGACAAATGCCCTAGCCTTTTATGGAACTAATGAATAGGATATTTCAACCACTCTTGGATATCTGTAATTATATTTATTGATGACATATTTGTGTATTCAAAGAGTAATCAGGAGCATGAGGAACACTTGAGAGATGTGTTGTCCATACTAAGAGAAAAGAAGTTGTATGCGAAGTTCAGCAAATATGAATTTTGGTTGAATGAAGTTGCTTTCTTAGGCCATGTGATTTCGTGGAAGGGTATATCTGTTGATCCAAGGAAAATAGAAGCTATAGTTGAATGGGAAGTACCAACAAATGTAACAGAAGTTAGAAGCTTCTTGGGCATGGCAGGTTATTACAGGAGATTTGTGGAGGGATTCTCTCAAATTGCACAACCTCTCACCAAACTCACTAAAAAGAACATGAAATTTGTATGGGGTGATGATTGTGAGCAAAGTTTTCAAGAGTTAAAAAGAAGGTTGACTAGTGCCCCTATTCTCACTATTCCAAGTGGTAGTGAGGGATTTGTAGTTTATACTGATGCTTCAAGAAAAGGCCTAGGATGTGTTTTGATGGGAAGGAGAGTAATTGCTTATGCTTCTAGGCAACTTAAAGGTTATGAATTGAATTATCCGACTCATGATTTGGAGTTAGCAGCAATTATTTTTGCTCTAAAGATTTGGAGACATTATTTGTATGGTCGATTTGAAATCTTCACGATCACAAGAGTTTAAAATATATTTTCACTCGAAAGAGTTAAACATGAGGCGAAGATGGATAGAACTTCTGAAGGATTATGATTGTGTCATCCGTTATCACCCGGGCAAAGCCAATGTTGTAGCTGATGCACTTAGTAGGAAATCTACAAGTTTTATGGCTAGTCTGGTTGTGAAGCAATGGAAGTTATTAGAAGAAAATTTTGATTTGAAAGCTTTGAGGAAAGAGCAAGACTCGATGATATTGATGGCCTCCATTCAAGTGCAATTTGATCTTATTCAACAAATTAAGGAAGCACAATTACGAGATCCACATTTAATCTACTTGAGGAATGAAGTAGAAAAGGGATTAAAGCCACAATTTCAAGTTTCAAAGGATGGCCTATTGAGATTTGGGGAGAGAGTATGTGTACCAAATGAACCAGATATCAAGAATCAAATCTTAAAGGAAAGTCATACTTCAAAGTACACCATACATCCTGGGAGCACTAAGATGTATAGAGATCTTCAAAGTCATTATTGGTGGGAAGGCATGAAGAAGGAAATTGCAATGTATGTTTCAAAATGTTTGACTTGTCAGCAAATCAAAGTAGAACACCAAAGACACGGAGGGTTGTTGCAATCTTTAGATATCCACGAATGGAAATGGGAATGTATTACTATGGATTTTGTTTCAGGATTACCCGTAACCTCTAGGAAGCATGATGCTATTTGGGTTATCATTGATAGGTTAACAAAATCTGCACACTTCCTACCGATTAATATGACTTATTCGCTTGATAAACTTGCAGATTTATATGTCAATGAAATAGTAAGACTTCATGGTATTCCAAAGGAGATCATCTCGATAGAGACTCCAGATTTCTCTCTAGATTCGGAGAAGATTGCAGAGTCGATGGGCACTAAAGTTAAGTTTAGTCGATATCATCCTCGATGATGGTCGGAAAGAACAATTCAAACACTTGAGGATTTGCTTAGAGCCTATGTTATGGATTGGAATGGTGAATGGGATAAGGATATTTCACTTATTGAGTTCACGTATAATAATAGTTATCATTCAAGTATTCAGATGGCTCCTTATGAAGCTTTATATGGGCGAAAGTGCATAACACCTATATGTTGGGAGGAAGTTGGTGATGAAAGTCGTTAGCACGGTACAAGAAACTACCGAGAAAATTCAAGTTATAAGGAAAAGGTTAAAGACTGCTCAGAGTCATCAAAAGAGTTATGCCGACAATAGAAGACGAGATATTGAGTTTGAAATCGGAGATTTTGTATTCTTAAAAGTCTCCCCTTCCAAAGGCATTATAAGGTTTGGGAAGAAAGGAAAATTAAGCCCAAGATTTATTGGACCTTTTGAGGTTCTTGAGAGGGTTGGTTCTGTCAGAGATTGCCTTGCCACCAGATTGTGCCATGTCCATGATATATTTCATGTCTCGATGATTAGAAAGTATATATATGACCCTTCTCACATCATTAAGTATGAGCTGGTGGAGATCGATAAAGATTTATCTTATGTGGAAGAGCCTATTCAGATTGTTGATAAGAAAGAAAAAGTCCTAAGGAATCGGGTCATCCCACTGGTTCAAGTAAATTGGAGACATCATTCTGGAGAGGAGACAACTTGGGAGCTAGAGGAGGAAATGAAAAAGGTGTATCCCAGTCTTTTCATCGATAGAGGTACGATAAATTTAGAGGACTAAATTTTTCTTTTAAGGGGGGGAGAGTGTAACACCCCTCATTTCCGAATTTTCGTATAAATTTCTGGTGATAATGTAAGCATTCATTTTAAATTGACAAAGGAAATAGAGTATGAATCAGAAGTCTTATTTGTAAGATTTGGGTAATCTGTTCAAAACAAAAAAAAAAAAAAAATCTGAGGACCTATATGTAAACCCTGAGGACCTAATCATAAATGTACTAAATACAAGGACTAAATTGCAAAATATAAAAAATGACAAATTCCACCGTTTAAGCCTCTCTGCCTTCATTCTTAAGGAAGCAGAGAAGGCAGCTACGTGGGTGATCTGTTCAAGAAAAAAAAAGAAAGAAAGAAAGAAAGAAGAAGAAGAAGAAGAAGATTTGGGGCTTTAAGGGTTCTTGCTCAAATCTTTTCACTTAGGGTCAAAATTATCAAAGGCAAGTGTTCTATCCTAATTTTTTTGCCTTCTGATACTTTATCCTTGTTGTTTTGCCTTGCTTTCCAAAATTAATTGCTGAATTCAAGACCTGCAAAGCTGAAATCTCTCTTGTTGCTTATAAGATTTGAATCTGGAAAATTATCAAAGTCCTGACCCTTCTGCCTTGTTCCGGCTGTAGATTATTGTACTGATTTTGGATTTAGGTTAAACTTATTTTATATGAATCTAGACTGATATATCTTTCTTTTGACACTGATTTTGTAGATTTTGGACACCGAATACTTACCCAAACATCTGTTTCAAATGAGCCTATAGACGCTGTAAAATAGGGTTCAAGATTTCTGATCTGTCAATACTAAAATGCCTATAACTCCCTGTTGAAAATTCTGATTTGTACCAAACTGATTTTATTTGAAACTAGACTTGAAAATCTTTCTTTTGACATATAGTTTGAAAATTTTGGAATTCAATTACCTACCCTATTATCTGTTGAATCCGACCCTATAAATTCTGCAAAACAGTGATTGTGTTTTTGCCCTTGGGTTACCAAATCAAAAGTAACTCCATGTTGGGAACCCTGTTTCATACGAAATTTGTTCCATCAAAATATAGATTGATATAGGGTTCGACCATAACTTTCTTATGGGTATTGGAGCATAATTGATATTCTGAAATATTTGTTTGCTGTGCCACTAGAAATCTGTCCGAAATCGAGCTTTGGTCGATTTCGCGTATTTTGTTCTATTCCTTTGGATATTTGAATTTGTCTAACTTTCTTATTGAAATTGAGCTAAATATGATTGCTTGGAATCCCTGTACATTCTTATTTTCATTTCATTCCAAAACTGAATATATTTGTGAGAGATTTGTTCTTTGTTTCGAATTATCTCGAAAAGACACATGCACGCTTTGTTGTTTCGTGTGTTTCCGACATATGCTACTTATTGTTAAACCGCCTCTTGTACTCGGTGTGTGGGATTGTCGGACCTTTGCGAAATGGTAAAGGGTATGTGCTTATTACCCGCTATGTGGGGTCCCGTGGGATATTCGGACCTTTGCGAAATGGTAAAGGGTATGTGCTTAGAGCTGCGATGCTCACGCCGACTTCACCTAGACGTGGGTGGATGGAGCTCCTAAACGTGGGAGACATTTGTCAGGTGGTCATTCAGAAATGGATGGATCACATTCTGACTGAGATTCCACTACACCTTCTATATGTTTGATATGACATCCAGAGTTTTGGTGAGTTGTTTCGCTCATGCTCGGATAAGAATAATATGATTGCGACGTCAAGGACGACGTTTGAGCTTCTGTACGATATTTGTTTTTGATATGCTCTGAAATGCTTCATTCACTGATGATTTTGCTTCGAAATATTCCATATGTCGTTGATATGCTTCGTAACATTTTGTATGCCACTGATAAGCTTCGATATGTTTCCTTTGATACTGAGATGCTCCAATTACTCTATGTCCCATCTGTTAGGAACCAAATATGTAAGATTGAAAAGACAATTATGTTTCTGCTCCTAACAATTTTATGTCTACGAAATCGTATATTCTGCCTTGTACTTTGCAACTGTATCCCTTTGGAAATTGTATTATTTTGATATGGATATGTTAGTCACTTGCTGAGCTCCTTTTGCTCACCCCGTTTGTTGATAAATTTTTCAGGATAGCGTATCGTTTGCTTAATTGTTAAGATTGGGCTGAGGCGGTGGAAAGTTTAGAAGATTTTGGGCAGATCTTTGTTAGCATATGTGTTTTTGTTGTATAAGCTACTCTGCATCTTATGAAATGTGACGATGAATCTAAACCTGTGGATTTTATGTAAGATAAAGGATCCCTCATGTATAGGATCCCTCATGTATAGGATTTTGGAATGTTAAGTTAAATGCATGTAATGATATGAATTTATGGTAATCGTTGTTTTGGTGACTGCATAGACTTCCCCACTTATGAGATTATATGTGGTTATTATTTTGAAGAGTTGAGTTCAGATTATATGAATTATCGACTGATGTGTGGTATGTTTATGAACTGCACAGGGTGTTGAAATTGTAGACTATAGAGGTGAAAATTTGATCTGAATGTTTTCTTAGTGACCTCAAAATGTGTGTTTGGATCCTGGATTAGTTGTTGTGACAAAATTTTAAATAATGTCGATATTTTGGAGGGGCGTGACACTAGTGGCCACCCTTATAGGGGTCTTGACCATAATTGGCTGCCCCTGTAGGCAACATGGCTGCTTCTGTAGGGGGGCTAGGCCGCGGGTGGCCACCTTATATGTGGCTTGGTCACCCCTGCAAGGGGCTTGGCCATCGGCAACCATCCCTGTAGGTAGCTAGCACGCAAGTGGTCGCCCCTCGCCTGCAGGCAGCGCTACCTTCGCTACCAATTACTACAACAAATGCGTAGAATAGTTCTATGTGATTTAATCTCAGCACACGTAATTTAAAAGCTAATCTTTTGCATGAACAACCATGGCTATGATACCATTGCTGGGAAACCTCAACGGAAACATCACATGCATAATATAAGATCAAAATAAAACTAGTTTCTCATATAGATCAAAATCATCATGCAAAGATTGATGTGTAGAAAGCCACAAAATTAAAAAACTACATTATGTGAGAGATTGATTACGTATGGAGATCGTATATCCCTAAAAATCTAGATCTAAATGAAGAGGATGAAGGAGGTCAAACATCCTCCTCTCTAGTGGTATCCACACAATAGATCATTACAGCGATGCTCCTCTAAGTACAGAGGGAGAGATGAGAATAGGAGGGGACAGCCAAATATGCAGCCTATCATAAAAGAGACACTCCTGTCTCCAATTTATAGGGAACTATTAAAAACCTTGGATCTTTATCTACTTACCACTAAGCTTGGATCATTAGATCTATGTTCAATAATCTTCTTTGACCTCTAATCGAGCCTCATGTAAGGATCTTATCAATGTTGGGTCTCATCTAATGAGAATAGAGGCTAATTGAATTTATATTTAATCCTCTATCTGTTGAAGCACCATATGTGTGACCTTCTAGACCCAATACCGAGTTAGCCGTGAGTATTTCTCATCAGAACTCCTTCTGACTCAGTGGATTCACTCGACTCATTGACTATAGGCGTACTAGGTCATTGCGTCATAGTCCTCAAATGATATAAGGGATCTTATCTATTGGACTTGTCTATCCTCAATTATCATGTATCTATAGTCTCTCATCTATCTAATATCCCAGATACCATATACTGGGCATGGTACTATCAAGCCATATATAGAATCCATGTAAGTCACGCTCTAATCGGATTCTCTATAAGAACTCCTTTTCTCTCAATCCAATTAACCCGATTAGGGATTTACTTAAGCGAGAGCATATAGGATATCCCTATTATGATACCGAGAATGGATGATCCTCTATTGATACTCAATAGCCTTCATAAAGTTAATTATCAATTCCAATAATTGATTGTACCAGATCTGGAACTTTCCAGATCTGTAGGTCTGATGTCAAATAAATGAGTACTCAGACAAGTATCCTTGGTGTCTCAAGTTTATGGACCAGATATATAACTGGGACTATGGAATCGATGTCTAACGTCAAGTATCATTAACCATACAGTATTTCATAAGAAAATCAATCAGTGAACTCATTCTCCAATAAGTACATATATTGTATCCTTAGTATCTCCACATAAGTGGCTATGAACTAGCCACCTCCATCATATGGATAAGTATATAGTACACCATGTCTAATTCTCTTGATATCCCTCTTGAGCAACCTATGATCGAGATCATTTAGGATCTATATTTAAAGACGAATATATCTCATTATCATGATCTCATCTTAATTTGATTCTCATTACACAGAACCAAGGACATCACAATATATATATTCAACATATAATATAATATAAATATATATAAATAATAATTATAATGACACAAAGAGATTATGCAGCGTATCAAACATATCATCACTCATGTGATTAGCTTGTATGGCTCCTATAGCTAGCAATCAAAACACATGCAGTTTATAGCCAATCATCGCACAATAAACCTGATTCTGATACTACTAATGGGAAACATTAATAAGGCATTACATATACAGTGAAAAATAAAACCAAAATCCATATTTCATAAAGAATAATATGTAGTTGTCATGCGAAGATTGGTACATGAGAAATCACAAAACCAAAAAGTTGTGCCATATGTAAGATGTTTTACCTAAGAGATATTATATATCCTTAAAAACTAGATATATAGGCATAGATCGGATGTCCTCATCTCTAGCGGTGATTCACATGGTCCTTCCGTAGTGTAATATTTCCTCTCTGTTATACACCACAAGGTTGCGCCAAGATCAAGAAGGTGTCAACCCTTCTTGTTATATAGACACCACTAATAGGATTGTTGGCTATGGAGGAGAGGGAGAGAGGAGAATAGGAGGGGGCTGCTAAAAGAAGTCTAGCCTATAACCTTTTGGTCCTTCTCCTATTTATAGAGGTCCCTGTTAACTTACCTTGATAGATCTTACCTTATTGAGTATTAGATCTTTATCTAATTACCCTAAATATCTTGGATTATTTGATCTTTATCCAATAATCACTATTTGTTCTTATTGGGTCTCACCAAAAGAGTCTACTAAAATAAGAGTTTACTAGATATCTAATAAAATAGGGGCTCATCGAATATCTCATATCCAAACTTCTACTTGTCACAAGATCTATCATATATGTATGAACCTCTAGACCCAATATTAAGCTAGCCATGAGTTGTACCAGTCAAAACTCCTTCTGACTCAGAACTCCTTCTGACTCAATGAATTATTTTCTCATAACAATTCACTCAATTTATTGACTATAGACTAACTAGGCTAATACGTCATAGTCCCCAAACGATACAATGGGTTTTAATCTATTATATATATCTACCCTAGGTTACTATGTACCTATAGTCCCTCATCTATCTAATACCTTAGATACCATATATCGGGCATGGTACCATCAAGTCCCATACGAAATCCATCTGAGTTTCATTATAATCAGATTCTCTCAAAAAACTCTTTCTCTCTCAATCTGAATGAACCTGGCTAAGGATTTGCTTGAGTGCATAAGATATTCTTTTCATGATACGAAGAGTAGATGGTCCTCTATTGATACTAAATTACCTTTGAATGGTTGGTTGTTATTTTCAATAATTGGTTGTACTCAATCTGAAACTTACAAACCCACAAATCTAGTATAAAAGAATTGAGTACTCAAACAAGACATCATTGGTATGTCAAGTCTAAGGATTAGACACATAATTACGACTACGGAATCGCTGTCTGACGATTAAATATCATTAACCATCCAGCACCCCTTAAATAGATCAATTAATGAACTCATTCTCCAATGAGCACATGCACTATATCTCAAGTGTCCCCACTTAAGCAGTTATGAAAATAGTTGCCTCTATCATATGGATGGGTATATAGTACACCGGTCTATCTAGTTATCTCGATATCCCTCTCAAGTAACCTATGACCGAAATTATTTGGGATATGTATTTAAAGGTGAATTCATATGATTATCATAATCTCATCATGATTCAATTCTCATTACATAGATACAAGGATATCATAATATATTATATATATATATTAATCTAACAATAATATATAGTGAGAAATATTATAATATTAATAACTAGAAAGAGTGCATAGTATATCATATATGTTATCACTCACGTAATTGGCTTGTAGAGTACCTATGATTAGCATATCATACAAATATAAAAATATCATCTTGCAACTAGCAACAAAGTTAGAAAATGATAAATCAAGAACTCACAAGTCTCCGCCACAAGCCCTAACCACTAAGAGACTCCACTTTCTACATCCTAAATCTTTTAAAATAAGGAGCCCAAACAATAAATTTTATGTGATCATCAATGCTATAGAAATTCCTAGTCATTGTAATATTCCTGATGTAACTCCTAAGATTAAGTCCTTATTTGATAAATTTTTTGATGTCATACCCTCTAAATTACCTAGTAAGCTATCACCCTTATGGAAAATCCAACATGCCATTCATCTTCCCCCAAAATTATAGCTTCCTAGTCCCCCATAATATAGAACGAATCCTAAGGAGAGATTGAGTTAAACAAACATATTGAAGAACTTTGGCTGAAGGCTTTGTACAAAGCAGCATTAGTTCTTACATTGTCCTTGTCTTATTAACCCTTAAAAAAAGATGAGTCATAGAGGATGTGTATGGAGAATCAATTAATCAATAAAATAATAATCATATATTATTTCCTAATTCCTTAATTTGAGGATATACTAGATCTTCTTGTTGGATCTAGTTGGTTTTCAAAAATTGAGCTAAGAAATGGATATCACCAAATTAATATTACATCTAATGATGAATGAAAAATAACATTCAAAACTCAAGATAGCCTATACGAATGATTAGTCATGCCCTTTGATCTTTCCAATGCCCTAAATATTTACATACATATTATGAACTAAGTTTTACGGCTCTAAATAAGCAAATTTATTAGGATATTTTGAGGATATCTTGATCATTAGTATAATTAAGGAGAATCATTTAAAACACCTTAGGTGCTTACTATCCTTCAAATTACTAAGCTCTATGTCAATCTAATAAGTATTCATTCATATAAACCCATGACCCATGACCTATTGCTAAGCTTCATCGTTTCTATTCAAGGTGTTTCCATTAATCCAAAAAATATCCTCATTATTTTAGAATGCCTTGAGCCTAAAACCCTTTTTGAGATTTGTAGTTTCAATAAATTAGTCCCTTTATATAGGAGATTCATTAGATGACTGATTGTCTAAAGAAAGGTAAGTTTTCTTGGATCCTAGTTGCTACCAAAGCTTTTACTAACATCAAAATAAAAATAACCATCGCTCTTATTCTTAGCCACCTTGACTTTAGTAAAAGTCTTTGATGTTACTTGTGATGCCTTTAGTATAAGCAGAAGAGGAATTATTAGTCAAGAGCATAAGCCTATCATCTATTTCAAAGAGAAACTCAATAATGTAAACTAATATTATTTTACCTATGATAAAAAATTCTATATGATTATGCAATGTCCTAGGTATTGGCGATATTATCTTCTGCTACAAGAATTCGTTTTGTTGACCTAAGATACTTAAATATCCAAAAGAATTAAAAACTCAACATGCCAAGTGGGTCAAGTTTCTCACCCAATACATTTTATACTTAAGCATTATTCTGATATTCAAAACAAAGTTACTAATGCCTTTAGTAGAATTTCTATAATCCTATCTATCTACCATAATTAACAAGGTCATAGGATTTACATGATTAAAAGAATATATTTAATATTTAGACTTTGGTCACATATATCGAGAAGTCTAAGATAAACACAATCATAAACCTATAGACTTCATTCTTAGGGATAGTTACTTTTTTTATCTACTAAATATTGTATTCCCTAATCCTCCCCTTAAGCCTTCCTTGTTTGAAAAATGAGTGCAGGTGATTAACAAGTCACCCAGGCTGAAACAAGACCATTGCATTAGTTGAGGATATATTTTATTGGCCTTTCTTAAAATAAGATGTTGTTCAAGTGGTATCGCAGTGTCACACGCATTAAATTGTCAAAACTCATAAACACAATCATGGTCTATATACCCTAGTTCCTATTTTGTATTCACCATGGCAAAATGTGAGTTTAGATTTTATTTTTGAACTTTCCAAAATAGCTCATGGTTATGATTCTATCGTAGTTGTTATTCAACAATTTTAAAAACTGACACACTTTATCGCAGGTAACAAGACCAATGATGCCTTAAACATTGCTAAATTATTCTTTCAAAAATTAGTTAAGTTATATGACTTGTCCTTAACCGTGGTATCTGATAGGGACATAAAATTTGTTAGTTACTTTTAAAAAACTTATGGAAATTGTTTGGCTCAATATTGAAATTATCTTTAGCCTCTCAATCCAAAACTAATGGTCAAAACTAAGATTATTAACCTTTCCTTTTGGAAGCCTTCTTAGATGTTTAGTTGGGAGAAACCCGAAAAATGAAACTTAACTTTACCCACTACAAAATTTGTATATAATAATAACTTAGTCAATCGCTCCATTGGAAAAAGCTAATTTCAAACTATCCTCGACTATTCTCCTTATGCCCTCATTGACCTTTTGGCTATCATGCCTTAGATTAGTTTACCCCTTCGTTCAACATATTCATAGTTATTTATATATTAAAATTTGATATAAAATTATCTTAAGTAATTGAAGTTACAAATGTTAATAAGCATCATAAAAATCAAGAGTTTCAAGTTTATGTCTTGGTTCGCATTTGCGCTAAGAGATTCCCTAAAAAACTCATTCAAAAAGTTATATGCCCAAGCCATTCGTCTTTTCTCCATTATCTAAAAATCAAGATATAACGCATATATCCTCCATTTATCTTCCGACTTAAATCTTAGTCTAATTTTTAATATAGAAGATTTAACTTCATATCATCATACTTTTAAGCCTTCTTCTCTATCTACTAGCATTCTTGCACATGGTAATCCTCCTAAAGCCTCGATTCTCATATAATGCAAGGATGATATAAAAGTCATTCTTATGACCACTTTATGATATCCGCTACTAACACTACTCAGAAACTTTCTTATGAAATGGTGTAATCATCCAGCTTCTAATGATACTTGGATTTCTTTGGAAGAATTTTGTGACTTTGCACTAAACGTATTAGACCATATCACTCTCCGAGGTCGAGTTCTTTTTTATCAAGAGAAAATTTTTTAGAACCATCTAACTTTATATAGGATTTAAGAAAAAATATTCTAAGTAAAAAAATCAACAAAAAAATCAAATAGTTAGCCTAAAAATTCTAAGAGTTATATTAAAAAAATAAAAAATCTTTTTATATTTTTGGATCTGTTATTAAATACACTAATTTACTATTTAGGTATTCTAGAAGTCGCATTTCGGGCTTCTAAAAAAAATATTAATTTTCTACTGGATTATTCTTGAGAATTATTTTTTTATTAAGTGTACCAATGTACTTAAACTCCTATAGTAATAGACCTTGTCAATGGATCAAAATTTTCAGATTTGAATGAAAAAATTATATTTTCTTGAATCTCTTACTCTCTTCTCTTATCTCACACTCCCCTCTCTTTCTCTTTATTTTTCTATTTTATTCTGCATCATATCATAGTATGTGCCTAAATTATTTCTGATTTTTTTTTTTAATCTATACCCATTCTAAATAGTGCTTTGCCACTCACGACGCCTACCAGCTAAAGCTGTAGCATTTTGTAGACCTGTTGTATCAATTTTGCCTTGTGAAGACAAATTAATGTGAATAGCATTCCAAAACTAAATTGAAGTGATCATAATCTGCTGCTCAGGAACTGGTTATTTAGTCAATCACAATGTTTTGCTTTGAACTGTCTCTTCGATTTGATGCAGAAACTCACAGATGATATTTGACGTCGGAAGAAAATGAGGATTTTGAGAAGGTAACACAATAAAAAAGCTCAGCCGTGAGTAGTAGTTTTTAGCCAAGCAGTTCATAATCAAGTTTTAGTTTCATTTCTTCCCATGCAATCAGTCAATCGTCTCCTCTTCTGCTATATGCATGCACCACAGTGTGTTTGAATTAAAGTTTCAGAATTCTCTCGGTAAGATTACTGGATCATTTCTTCTCATGCAATCCATCAAATTATAGTGATACTATTCAAAGATATAAAGAGATGAGAAGATGAATCTATATTTTTTTATAGATTGATATTATTGTAGATCTTGGACACGACGATGATGCGTTCGTAGATCAAATAAAAAATTTTCTGAATATAAACATTAAGATGTACATATCGTAATAATGATTTTAGATCCATTATTATTTTATTTCAAATGAAATAGAAATGCTACAGATGCATGAGGTGAACACCTAACAAGCTGGGCATATTTTGGGCGACTAACATGATGTTAGGCTGATGGCACCTGAGGGAGGTAGAAGAGTGTTAGGTGTGTCAGCCATCCTGATGACATTTCAGGTTCAACTTTTCTGTAAGTTCACGCTAAAATCTGAGCTTTCAAGGTCTGGGAATCTACTTTGCTTTCGCTTCTCTTCCTTGCCAACTGTCGAGTTTTCATACCTCATCGCTCGTCCAAAAGGAGAAGTTTGGAATGCTGAACCTTTAAAGAGGAAAGGACTTTGCGAAGAAAACCAGGAATATTTGGGAACAGTGTCTTAGTTTAACCTGTAATTAATGGCTTTGGCACGTTGTTGTGTCAGCCTAATCCTCTTTAATTGGCTAAGGTTAACAAACATGGACACAGCAAGTGGATAGATATGTCCCGTTCTAACTTAAGTTGAATCATCTAAGATTTTTGGTACGGTTGAGGGACACTTATACATTGTCTAGGGATACGAAATAATAATATTATTATTATTATTAATTATTTAAATTATTTAAGATCGACTATATAGATCGTTATTGAATCTTTTATCCAGAGGCCTCTCCAATCAATTCTTTTCAAGCTGTGGCAAAAATGCATTCAAGTTTAAGAATGTGGACTCAACAAGTACAACAGCTGCCATGCCAAACTGATCTATTAATGTGCAATTATAGCTCTGTTAGATGTCTGTCCCATTAATCATGATTCATTGTGTCAATTTTGTATTAGAAGGTTTATGACAAAGATATCTTCTTGCTCGGGTCGATATCGATTGAAATAGTCAAAAGTCAATTATTACCAATTTGTACCAATCAATAATGATCAAATTTCAATTGATACTGATCAATAACTGAGATTTATAAAGTTCAAACAATATATTTATTCATTTGAATCAAATATAAGGGTTTTTAAATCCTTTCTATTCTCTTATTCTTTCTCTTTTGGCTCTTTCTAATTCATGTACTCTTTCAATCACTTTCTTACTCTTATATTTTTCTCTCTTTTTTTATTTATACTTTCTTAAACTTACTAAGACTATAATTTATGGATGAGATCTGAGAGTTTAATTGAGGAGGAATAATACTTAACTTGTTAAAGGAAGAACTCTCTAATCAAATATATGTAGATAATTTATCAATCACATTCAATAACCCATTAGGTCTGCAAAATGATGATAGCAACAGGGACAATAATGCCCCAATTGACAATGGCGACAATGCGAGAGAGTTAAATGGTCCCATATATATAGTTTATGGGTTGTGCATTGATTAAAAAATACTATTTTATGCATGCATCCCAAGATTTAAATATGGAACTCAATATGATAGTTAGTCTTTTTTTTTTAATAATTATACGATGATCAATCTTATGATATGAAGCAACGGAGTAGTGATAAAACTAGGAGTTCTGACGTTTTCTATGCTCTACACTAATACATGTCACAATCGTACTTACCTTAGGGCCACCTTAGACACATATGGTTCATGACAATTAGATTACAACTATCATTACATTGATATATAAATATCATATGGTATATCAATGTACTATATCATGAGATTAATTTTAGGATTGGGTCTGATAAATATATCAAATTAATATATGGATATATAGGATCGATGACTTCAATCCATTGATTGCTCGTTGAGTCACATTGTTCGTTTTGGTAATAGAACTAAATATATCCATCGACTGAATACTTGATTCATTTTAGTCTTAAAGTTTAAATTATCTAATAAATAATTTAATAATTTAATATTATTTTTTATAGATAATTCAATATCAACGAAAGGATGATTCGGAATGTATCACGAAGCTACTCCATAAAGCCTAAAAAAGATGTGTGCCCCATAGTATAATTTTCTAATATAGATTATGTTTACTAAATTTATATTTATTTCTAACTTAAAAATACTAATCTATTTTTTTATTTTTAAAAATATTAAAATTATTTATGGTTATTTTTCTATACCATCGATATGCCCCATACTATAATTGTATGAAGCAACATATATTATATTACTAATTGTTTGATACATTGATACGGATTGACGGGACGAATCTTGCTACTGATCATCCATCCGTAAAGAGTTTGTTGGATGAATAAGAATATTTAAAAAAAAATTGACATTGTTGAAGTTGATAGGAAGAAAGGATAGAGTTAGCACACTAAGGAAGAGTAGGAGAAGGCTAAATCTTTTGTATTTCTCTCAGTATTTTTATAATTTCATAAATTCTATATTTTTCATGACTCAATATATGGGGTTTATATAGTTCCCCAAGATACATTACATTTATGCAGATTTATGCAGTAAGAATGAATCTTTCTTTCAATAAACTCTTTCAAGAATCAATAACCAATTTGACTTGTCCTTCCATAAATATTTTCTCTTGAAGAAATGAATATTTCTTCTGATGAAATTAATCTCTTCATGATAATTGCACAAGTTTAATTCCAACATTCTCCCCCCTTAAACTTGTTCCATCCAACATGCCAAGTTTTCTTCGAAGATGTTGAAATGTTTTAATTTCGAGAGGTTTTGTAAAAATGTCAGCCACTTGTTCACAAATAATAAAACCAGGGGGTTGTTAAATATATACCTCTTCTTCAAGAACTCCATTAAGGAATATTGATTTAACATCCATTTGTAAAATTTTTCATTTCATTTGAGCTATTAAGGAGATAAGTAATCTTACTGTCTCCAATCGAGCAACTGGTGCAAACACTTCTTCACAGTCGATCTTATATTGTTGTTTATATCCCTTTGTAACCAATCGTGCTTTATATTTCTCCACCTCTCCTTGTGCATTTTTTTTTTGTTTTGAAGATCCACTTAACACCGATCGCTTGGTGGTCTTCTGGAAGTGTAGTAAACTCCCATGTATCATTTTTGTTGATTGCATTAATCTCCTCCTTCATAGCTTGTCTCCATTTTTCTTCTTTACAAGCTTCTTCAAAAGTTAATGGATCATATCCTGCAAAAAGATAAAATAGAGAATGTTCATCATTGTTAGTATCAATTCTTTGAGTCACGTCATATAGCTCCTGGATCAGTCTTTTCCTTCTTATAATTAGACTTCTTGAATCATGTGACCTAGCTGATCTCGGTGATGATTCTAGTAAAGCCTCTTCTATGCTTGCTTGTATTATATCATCCTCTTCTAATGATATAGCTTTCCTACGATGTTCATTACTTTTCCAGTCCCAAATCTGTTGTTCATTAAACTCAACATCTCTTGACATCATAACTTTATTTGTGATAGGATTGTAGAGTTTGTATCCACTGAAATTTTCAGCAAAACCAAATAAAATGCATTTCTGACTTTTATCTTCAAGTTTTGTTCTCTTTTCTTCTGGTATCTTGGCAAATGCAACACTTCAAAAAATTCTTAAATGATTAACTTTTGGTTTCTGCAGGCTTCATACTTCTTCTGATGTAGAATTACCAATTCGCTTTGCTGGAAACCTGTTAAGTAAATAAACTACACAAGCAATAGCATCCCCCCAAAATTCTTTAGGAATCTTTATTTCCTTTAACATGCATCGGACCATATTAAGTATAGTCCTATTTTTCCTTTCTGAAACACCATTTTGTTGAGGTGTGTATGGAATAGTAAATTAATATAAAATTCTATTATTTCTACAAAAACTTTCAAATTTATTTGATGTATATTCATCACCTCTATCTGTTCGTAAATATTTAATCTTGCAACCACTTTATCTTTCAACTAAGTCTTTAAATTCTTTGAATTTGATAAATATTTATTTCTTTTCCTTTAAAGTATAGATCCAAGTTTTGCCACTATGATCATCAGTAAAGGTAAGAAAATACCTGCTTCCTCCAAGTGATACTGGGCTAATAGGGCCATAAACATCCGAGTGTACCAAATCAAGTCGATGTCATGCTCTTTTTGTTCTATTGATTTTGAAAGGCTTTCTTTCTTACTTACTCATAGCACATACTTCACAAAATTTTGATGGGCGATCAATTCTTGGCATTCCTATCACCATATTAAACTTCTCTAAAAGTTTTAAAGCTTCAAAATTTAAATGTGCATATCTAAGATGTCATAATGTAGAAATATCCTCAATATCAGTCTTAAAACAACTTGATCAATTAAAAATATATAAATGTAGAGGAAACATTATATTCTTCGCCATTTTCATATGTGAGATTAATGTCTTAGTCTTATAATAAATTGAAAGAGTCATATCTTTCATCTCAATATTATAACCTTTTTCAAGTAATTGTCCCAAGCTAAGAATATTATTTTTCATATCAGGCACATAATAAACATCTGAAATGCATAACTCTTTGTCATTATGGAGTCTAAGAACAATTTTACCTTTACCTATTACTGGTCTTTGAGATAGATCACCAAATGTAATATTTTCAGAATAACTTGTATCCATTTCTAAAAATAATTCTTTAATACCACACATGTGATTTGAAGCTCATGTATCTAGATACTATGTTATAGACTGATCTTCTTTCAGATTATCATAAGTCATTAATAAAACTTGATTTTCATTCTTCTCTTCATTTTTAATAAAATTTGCCTTATCACCTTGATTGTTAGGATTATAATAGCATTCAAAGAAGTAATGCTCATACCTTTTGCAAATATAGCATTGTATTTCAGACCATTTAGAAATTCTGTCACGTCCACGGCCTCGGCCACGTCCTCGACCATAACCTTGGTCTCTTTAGTTAGAATTTTCTCTACCTCCTTTATTGTTTGGAGATTTTTGATAGGTCTGATTTATGTCACCTCTTCCTCTTTGTCCACGACCTCTTTCTCTTTTAAAATTTAATTCACCTTTATTTTCAGGAGTAAGCTTGGTCTGTAGTGCTTGTTCCATAGTTCTTTCTTCTGCTCTTTTTGTAATCCTTTGTTCATGAACTTGAAGGGAACCCATAAGTTGTTCTAAAGACATTTCTTCCAAATCTTTAGACTCTTCAATCACAACAGCAATAAAATCAAATTTTGAATCTAGTGATCTTAGTATCTTTTCTATCACTCTTTGATCACTTATTTGTTCACAATTTCTTCTCATTTGATGAATAATAAAAATAACTTTTGTGAAATAATCAGAAATAGTTTAAGAGGTACCTTGTTGTAATTTTTCAAAATCGGCTTGTAAAACTTGTAGATGGAGTTTTTTTACCTTATTAACACTACCAAATGATTTTTGAAGCATTTCCCAAGCCTCTTTTAAAGTATTTGCTGGAGCGATAATCTCAAACATCGTATCATCAAGCCCTTGGTAGATTGTGATCAAGATTTTTTTCTCATTCTTTATTCTTTCTTTGAGTTGTTCTTTTGCTTTTGCATTCATCGCTCCTTCTTCTGCTGGACTTGGTTCAACAAATCTATCTTCTACAAACTCTCATATATCTTGGAAGCCTAGAAGAACCTTCATTTGGATGCATCATATGTTATAATTTTTTTTTGTCAATCTAGGGATTTGGAGTTGGAAGGTGCCTGAGGATGAAACCATAGCTCTGATACCAATTGTTGAAGTTGATAGGAAGAAAGAATAGAGTTAGTACACTAACGAAGAGTAGGAGAAGGGTAAATCATATGTATTTCTCTCAATATTTTTATAATTTCACAAACTCTATATTTTTCATGACTCAACATATGGGGTTTATATAATTTCCCAAAATATATTACATTTATGCAGATTTATGAAATAAGAATGAATCTTTCTTTCAATAAACTTTTTTCAAGAAAAAATAACCAATTTGACTTATCCCTCCATAAATATTTTCTCATGAAGAAATGAATCTTTCTTCTGATAAAATTAATCTCTTCATAATAATTGCACAAGTTTAATTCCAACAGACATGTCCAAGAAATTATTATTTTTCAACATTAGATCCAGACGAGGCAGTATTAGATAGGGTAATTTTATTTTGGTAGTTTCATTTTGATGAGCACCATAACAATGATACTCTTGGAAATCAGGAAAAAAAAGAATAGGAATCAATATCTACAATCTACATTGAAGGACCATTTTTTGTTATCCTCTCATACATAGCGTACCAAATGCTTCTTAGATCTAACGAACCTTTGTTTTTTGCAGAAACAATGATCGAAGTTGACATTCTCAGGATGCCAGCAGCATCAGTTTCCATAATACTAACTCTTCTCCAAGCATTCCTCCTAAAAATCTCCCTTTTTTTTTTTTTTTGCCTAGAATGTTTCCATTCTAGATTAAACGGCTCAAATGAACCAAAAATAAATACATAAAAGCTCAAATTAACCAAGAATGTTTCGTGATGATTGGCACAATGATAACTTTTGGTTATTTTATCGAGTCATATATCTTATCGAGTCGTGTCCTCCTCCTCAGAACTGCGTCAGTTATTTTGCATGAATACTTCTCTATAACCTTTCATCCAACAATTGTCTGTGTTATATTTTCAGGTGTCTCGCAGGAACTTCCAGATTGGGCAGCACCTCATCGGTAGAATCTTTGATCTGCCTGCAGATGACAGCACCTCATCTAAGCTACAGAAGCACGATCTCAGACTTCTCTTTTATGCATCTCGGGGGAAAGCGATCAAGATTTTTGGTGACGGGAGAATCCATCTGTACGTATTGTAGAACAAAAAAACAAAGACTGCGGTCATCAGATCAGATCAGACTGTAGGAAGACTTCTCAGGGGGGGGGGGGGGGGGGAGGGAGAGCCTCCCGACTGTCGAGCACAGGACCTGAATCCGGTGCAGCAAGCAAAAGCCAAATGCAACAACACGAAGAGCTAAGAGATCTGCAAAAGCTATGGCGATGGCAAACATGCATGTTCATCCCACCTCTGCCACTGCCGTCCGAATGCTTCGGCTGCACTCCTTCTTGTCTGCAGCTTTTCTTTTTGTGTGCAAATTATTGACACTGCATTGAATCACATAATTTATTAAGAAGAATATTACTGAGAAATAAATAAATATCATGATTCTTTTTAATATTTTTGATAATATATTATTTCAATTTTAAATTATAAAAATAATGATAACATGGTAGTCATGATTCTATTAGATGATTTTCTATTTTATAAAATATTTTTGATGAATATTTTATATTATTATTGATTGAAAAAAAATTCATATAATTATCATATTTTATAATCTTGCTTTGGGTATATAAATTTTATATTCAATATCAATAAAAATTTAAAGTTATCTCTTTCTTTTATGATATCATAGTTTTTTCTTTCTATTAATGTGTGGTAGCCTAGGCTCCTCTCAAACCCATGACCACAAATTATATCTCCGGTTATACTCAACTTATGGATTATGTAGATTGCACCATCACTTACACTCCACCCTACACAAGCGATTAATTAAAAAAAAATAATCTTGAAGTTGTCAATCCTAAATACTCTTTTGGATCTATCAATATTATCTTGTTAAAAAGTGCTATCACTATCTCTCTCTCTCTCTCTCTCTCTCTCTCTCTCCTCGAATCATGCCGTGTGTAACCTTTACAAAAAATTATCTCACTCATGAAGTATAATCCTTAGCTTGCAATAATGGATGTTAACCAATTTAGTGGTTGGCTCATGCAACTTTAAAAAACTCTTTTCAAATTTTCCAAGGACACACATTCTATTTTTAACTATCAAAACTCAATCTTGTTATATAAATATTTTATATTTATTATCGATTAAAATCTATATAATTAATATAATTTATAATCTTTCTTTAAATATATTAAATAAATCATTTTCCTTCATAATTTGCGTGGGCCATGTTCAGCCATGCCTCCCGCTGTATCAATAGTCACTTCATAAAAGCCCCCAACACATCGGTATCCTTCAGAACTCAGGCATTGCTTTAAATCATTGAGAATGTGTGGATCAAAACTGGTCTCTCTCTCTCTCTCTCTCTCTCTCTCTCTCTCTCTCTCTCTCTCTCTCTAAACATATTTATGTCACCGGTTGTCGTTTTCTATCACGAGGGGGATGCGAATCCAGCAGTTCCATGGTCGTCATGGAAGAGCAGCTGACGAGAGGAGATGTCTCCGGTTATTGAACAAGATGTGGGTGCTCCTTGTCAGCCACAAGTGCTACCGGAAGACTGGTTTCGTTTCCAAGGATCAAGACGGAGACACTGGTGCAACTCTAACTGGTTCCATGGCTTCCAATTTATCTTAGGTTTTCCATCCTTGAAGTCACATCGGTTAACATCATTGGTTACATGGTGGGAACTACTGCAACAACAAGAAGGCGGCAAAAAGTTGGGCTGCAATTTTCTCCATTTTCTCTTGCATCTTCTTTGGATATCTATGATTGAGTAATGCTAATTAAATGAATGGGAGAATGAGTTGCAAGTTTCAACTACTACTAGTGCTACTACTACTACTACTATAATTGCCTTGACAAATCTTATTCTGATGGTATAATTTGGAACAACAAGATACAATACACAGTTGAAGTTAAATAATAATAATAATAATATAAAAAAAAAACTCTTTCATGAATACAAAATTTTGGAACGACAAAGGAAAGGTTTATCTCTATCCGACTTACCCAATACGACACTAATCACTTACAAAAAAATCTTGAAAAGACAAGTGACTTACTAAATTTGTTGAGTTTGAACTAATCATTCTTAATATTTATACATAGATTAATAATAACACACTTATCATAATCTAACTAGAGCGAAACTTTCCTTAAAAACAAGAAAAGACAAGAGAGAGACAATTGGCAGTAACAATCAGAACCAAATTGATGAAGCTAGTGAATGGCTTGACACGGTTGTAGATATATTGACAGTATGTGGACACACCAAGTTCCTGACAACACAGACATCCAACAGCTTACTAGACTATAATTTTGTTCCTCCTTAAGGAGCAATTAATTTGGAGTTAGCTGTCCCACTGCCAGTAAATTGGTGATAGCCAGACAGTTCTTCCTTCGGCTAATGCTGATGCTTAGCTTACAGTAGCTAAGCTAACAAGAAATAAACCTTGCAATCGCAAACTTGAGACACAACAAAACCACGCATCGCCACTGCCAATGAGTTTAAAGGACCTACATATAAATGAGCTCCATACATTTCAGATCCAAAAGAAATTAGAAATGTTTTCTATAGAAACCACAGAAAGAAAGTTTCAAACAAACGAATAGATTTTGAAGTGCAGTTTTTGCATATTCTACATTAATTGGGTGCTTCATTGGTTGGCTGATCTTTCGAGTCAACAGAATTCAGTATTTGGAGACAAACCGTAGTGATTCTGACCTATCACTTGCTGTCCCGTAGGGATGGGCACAGGTACGACTACCTCATGTAGTGATTGTAGAATCCCTAATCGAAGACGATGCACTTGTCCAAAGAGAAGATAAACCAAGAAAATGGATTGCTATCATAGTAAAACAGATCCTTAATGCAAAATTTCTTTTTCCCTCTTATGTTACTTTTTTACCTTTGTCTTACACGAGTTTACATTAGAATATGAACGAGGAACCAGATATGAGCATCAAATGCAAACACAGTGTTATAAGAAGTTCTCGGACATGAAGAAACATGCTATGTACCGCGAGTCAAAAGCAAGCAGTCACCACGCAAAAGGGAGGAGGATCTTAAAGCCGAAAGGTTATTCTTAACTTGCATACCTGATGGAGAACACTGCCAAGAGAGAGAGAGAGAGAGAGAGAGAGAGAGAGAGAGAGAGAGAGAGAAAAGGTCGGAGACAAGATGAGAAAGCACACGGGAACAGTAGAGACATAGCACTTCCCAAACAGTTGAACTGTCCATGAAATACACACGTTTGTAGACAAAGGCAGCGAGGCGTTTGCACCATTAACTCGACGTGAAGACCAAGTAGAAGAAAAGAGAAAGTAAAAGAGAGAGAGAGAGAGAGAGAGAAAAGAAAAGGGACGAAAAAGAAGAGAGAAAACCCTAAGTTATAAGGTTTGTTAACAAAGGTGAGTAAACCCTAACAACAGTGCGGCTTAGAAAGGAGCGACCCCCATGTTTGCGGCCGCGGTGGCGTAGAAGCCCTCCTTGGGAAGAACATCCTCTCCCTCCTGCAAAAGAAACCGAGGGGTGTAAGATTCTCAGTTAATACCCACAAAAGCAAAGGAGAAGACGTGGTCGGGCAGGAAAAGCAATGAGCAGAGGCTAAGCTTAGGAGAAACTTTAGGGTTTTAAGGGTGAGGAGAAGGCAAGGCATCATGTTTCTTTAATTGGCTTTCGCTTCTTTACCGGCTGGCGAACGCTGGCCTTCTTCAGACCCTGATCGGGCATCAGACCGAAATGGATGTGCGGAAAGTGGGCCCACTAAAAGAGGAAACACAAGTGTTTAGTTGAAACCTAGAAGTTAGATGGTAGATCAGTAGCAGTGAGATGGATGGATGGACGCGAATGGGAGACCGAGAAAGGCTTACGTTCTTTGCAGCGGCGCTGAAGGCTTCCCTGTGCGTGATGTCGGGGTTCCCAGCCTTAATGCGTTGGATTTCGTCCCTGCGTTTGACCACCAGCAACATCAACACCAACAGCAAACCCCACCCCCATCGTTAAGCCATGAACAGGAAACGAGCGACAGAGCTTCGAGCTCTTCTATGCACGTTTACTTCCCACTTACTTGATGAACCGGTTGTACGCGGACGGAACTCTCTGCCGCTTCTCTGGAGCTGCACACGGCACCATCATCAAGATCATGATAACAGTACTAAAAGGACAAGAGAGGTGATCATAATTTGGAGTCATTTCAGCACTTGATGAACTGCAGAGAACAATCCCGTAAAAATGGACAAGATAATAATGTGGTGTTTGCGGGCTGCGGATTATCCAAGGTGACAAAGCAGAAGAGACGGGAAGAGGGGCTACTGTTGCTACAGCAAAGTTCTTGAAGGCGGGGTACCGCGGTGCAGTTAATGCAGCAGATGGCGGTAGACCACAGCCCAGAAGACAACATCCAATGTTGAGATGTAAGCATCTGCAGGCACGTTCTTGTTATTTTGTTCTTGCTACTCGTTTGCATAGTGTCTTGCCCCCTCAACCCCACCCCCTCCCCCACCCTCGCAATTATTCTTTTTGCAGGTCGGAGGAAGAAGAAGAAGAAGAAGAAGATGATGATGATGATGATGATGATGTTAAATGTGCAAGAGAATGCTATGCTCTCAAAGAGAAGACGTTAGTGCAGGTATTAATGTGTATATACACACATATATGATGTGATAATACTACGCGAAATTGACATTGCTAGGGAAGGGATGACAAGGACCGGGAAAGGGAAGGGGGACTCACGTCTGTTGACTACTGGGGTCCGTGGAAGCTCTTCTTCGACACCTTTCACGGGCGCCGTAGCGTTGCAGCTGCTGTTGATGCTATTGCTGTGGTTGACGGTGGTGCTACTGTTGATGAGGCTGCCGTTGCTGTTGTTGCCATTGCACAGTAGAGATGGATCTAGCAGTACGCTCGGAGGTGGGCACTGTAGCTCATCCTGACCGATACAGCAACCACACAGCAAAAGAGAGTGAGAGAGAAATCTACAGAAGGGACAAGAAGAGGAAGAACTGAAGACGAGAAAACAAGACCACAGTTCACACAAAAGTAGGCTATATATATACACATGTATATATATATATATATATACCAAAAGGTTGTGGTGAGGGGGGGTGAAGCAGGGATGGCTAAGGTGGAGGAGCTGGTTGGCGGCTGGGAGAAGAAGAGCCCTCATGTTGACCGAAAGAAGGTTGGTGCAGTGACCACACCTCACGGTGACCGTCTTGAAGAGGCTGGTGTAGGGAACACTCACCTGCCAAGAACAAGGAAACAGGAGGGAAATAACAGTGAGTGGAAAGGAAGTGGAGAACAAAACCAAAGCTGGTAAGTAGTAGGATGAGCAAGAAGGAAGCCCCAAAATAGAAGCGGATCCCCGAACAGGGGAATGAACAGCAGCAGCAGCAGTGCTGACGGTGGTGGCTGAGGGAATCAAGAGGGAGGAATTCGCAGGATATACCGCGAGGTCGGTGTCGCAAAAGTTGCAGTGGACGTAGCAGAGGTGCTCGGAGGAGGGTGGGGAGAGGTGGTCCAAGGAAAAGGCGGCTGAGGAGGATGACATGCTGCTGCAGCTGTGATTTGATGGATGGCCAACCGGAGGAGATCGCCCCCTCAACACCAACTTCTCCTTTCGAGCTAACGACTTGCGTCGTCGTCGTCTCCCCTGGTAGACGTGATGATTTGATTTGATGCCTTGATTTGATGCCTTGATTGACTGCTGATTCCACCCCTCCTCGGATCTGTAGTTTCTGATTTGAAAAATAGGTGGTGGAGAGAAGCAAAAGAGAGAGAGAGAGAGACAGAGAGTGAGAAGGAAAGAAAGCAAGGGAGAGGAGGAATGAATGGAAAGATGGTGGAAAGAAAGAGAGGAAAGCCGATAAGAGAGAGAGAGAGAGAGAGAGAGAGAGAGAGTGTGTGTGTGTGTTTGTGTGTGAGAGAGAGATCAAACAAACAAAGAACAAAGAAGTGTTGGAGATGAGATGGCTCAGACTGCGTGAGACAGAGAGTAAGATATAGGCCCAAGGAACAAACCTACTCTACTCTCTCTCTCTCTCTCTCTCTCTCTCTCTCTATTTACCTCCCTCTCACACACGGTACAGCTTCCTCTCCCTCCCCACCCCACAAATAAAGACATGTAATTTTCTTCTAATTTGATCCTTCTTCCCCCCTACAGACATTGTTTTAATAAAACAAAAGTACAAGTGATAAGGAATAGTCTTTCTGAACAGTATTCAGTGTGTTGTTGCTGATGCATGAAAAATGCATGCTAACCATTTCCTGTATCACTTAAATTGATACCTAATACACCAGGATGAACTGATAAGGTGTCAGCATTTAATTTGGTCTTTTTTTGTCTTTATTGATGGAAGTGTACATCAGAATATTTGTTAAAAGAAATCAAATTTTCTAAAATTCTCCAACTTTAACTTTTATGATGTATCAGCTACTTCAACCTCTTTAGAAAACTGGAAATGGAGAAAGTATCTGGATTGATATTTCGGTAAAAAAAAAAAAAAACACATCTATAAAGTGCATTTCTCTATTGCTAAAACATTGCAACGAATTCATATATCTTCTTTAAACCAAATTTTCTTTTTATCTATTAGCGTAAACTACATTTTTCATTAAGCTTCATCTAAATCATGGGGTGAGCCACCACTACCTTGTTTTACCTTCCTTGGCGTAGAACATATTGATCCTTTGTAAATTACTTTTATGCTTCTCTCATAGAGGTAAACAATTCTCTTATCATGCAAGAGGATATTAATTTTCAAATATCAATAAGATGCATCTTATCATTTATATACAAGCTATGTAGGATGAGAAATAGAGATGATTTTTTTTTTAATAGAAGAATAGATAAATAGAAAAACCTCTGGCTTAATGAAGGTCGCCTGTCTCGCAACGCTCATGACAACTTATATGTGTATTCAAATTTATTTTTAGTGATAACTCAAGTAGATTCTCTTGAATCACTATGAATTAGGTTGATCAATAATAAGTATATTAATCATTGAGGGTAATTATCGGCTTTTCAAAATTGCAGTGTTTTAGTGAGACTGCCTTCTACACAGTTTCTAGATAACAAATTTAATTTTGCACACATGTAGGATTATCCGATAAAAATTACAACAGGGGTTATATTCTAATTATGGTTAGCATTAGTTTATTAGAGAAGATGTATATAAAATATAAAAATATTTTAATATCGTAATTAGGTTTTATAGGATATTAGTGCAACTTAGAGTTCAATTAACACTTGTTTTTCAATGGCTGATGGAGATTAAATAATCAAAATTTTAGATGTTGGAATTATATATATATATATATATATATATATAATTAAATTTAGAGGATGAGTAAGAAAAATTACTTTCAAATGCTCATCGCGATTGATCGTGTCTTGTGTCATCAAGGATAACTCTCTAATAAGGCTCGTGATCTGACATAACTAAAACTCTACGACTGCAATCGAAAATAATATAGAATAAATTAAAAAAGAATGAAATGAAGAATTCGGGGAAATGCTTGGGATGCAACAAAGTCGTGGGTTGAGTATGTGGCAGGGAGGATTTCGTTGTTTTCGGATGCCGTCGACGACTGGGTGTGGCCACCGGAAACGAGGAAGAGAGGCACGAGTGGCAACACGAGCTGGACCGGTGGTATGGACTTCGCCTCCCTGAGGGGATGATACGAGGCAGCAGCAGAAGCTCTTAGCGGGACTTGTGCCGGTGGTCGAGCGAGGGTGGGAGGAGAGCGAGACATGGTCCGCAGCGGAACAGGCACGCGCGCTCTGTAGAAGCTGGCGTCGACATGTTACAGTGGGGCGGCCAATGGAGACAGGGAAAGGTGCATGAGTTGGATCGATATGGACTATCTGGCCGACGTCGTTTTCCTCAAGCGCGCACCGAAGGCGTAGGGTGCTTTCTTGGTGTAATGTCATCGGTTGGTGCACCGCGGTGGACGGTGAAAATGACTCCCCCATGTGTTCCCTCTCAGTGTAACTGAGATGCCTCCGATTGTAACTTGGAAGAGAGAAAGAGAGAGAGAGAGAGAGCGAGCGAGAATGTTAGTGGTCGTCATTTCCAATGAGGGGGAGAGAGGAGAGGGAGGGCAGGGGCGGCAGAGGTGGGGGAGAGGAGTGAGAAAGGGACGTTTGCATGGACCTCTTAGCTTTCCCAGCTCACTCAGCTGTAGTTTTCGCAGTAACGAGGAGGAGAAGGAGATGAAAAAGAACAGCAAGAGAGAGAGAGAGAGAGAGAGAGAGAGAGAGATGGGAAGCCTGGGTTTCCCAGTTCCCGGATCCCCTCTTGTGCCTCCCGGGCAATAGCTCAGATAGCTGCAGTGCGGTGGTAATACAAGTCTGGTACTGTGGACGGGGGCTCCGCCCTCCGCCTCCGTCTCCGTCTCCGCCTCCTTAGGGTGACATTTTTGTCTTTTTGAGTCCTATGCAACAGCCAAACCCTGCTGGCCATGCGAGACGGAGAGAGAGAGAGAGAGAGAGAAAGAGAAACAAAAACAAAAGCCTCACGCTTTTTGTGATTTGACCTCACGCCACACCCCTCTTCTCACTCAGTAACAAAAGAGCAGACAGCAGCAGAAGACAGAGATCCTCCGCGCTCTCTCTCTCTCTCTCTCTCTCTTCTTTACCACCTCTGTCCTTTTCTAAAACCTCTCTTATTTTCTTCCCTCTTTCGAGCCGGTTTAAATCTAAACAATATCATTTGCTTCACATTCTCCATCGCGCAGACCGAGGCAGCTTGGAGTTACGTCCGACCAAGAACCTCTCACCATCCCAGAGGGAGGTCCAAAACCAAGCAAAGCGCCCACATGGAATCCAACCATTCCCTCCTCCCCCCTTTCCTAACTTGTGCTGCAACTTTTTTCACTGTGATCCCCTCCCCCCCTTTCTCCATTTACACTAAAGCCTGCACTTCACCAAGCCCACACACACTTGCTCCTCAATATGTCTTCTTCACCTTTACCTCTTGCATCCCCCGCCTGCCATGAATATGCCAAACCTAACCGTATGTTTACCTTGCATAACCTCGCTGGATCACAGGGACGAGCAATTCATATTTACCATTGTGTGCACGCATGCATGCGTAGATCACACAGCCAGCCTCCCTCCCTCCCATGGGGAGCTACTGCCTGCAGCTCAACATTCCCCCTCCCTTGGGGGACCATTAATGACGTTGTTTTGGTGTTGTCATTGGGCAATGATAGATCGAGGACTCGCGTCCTTCGCTCGAGTAGCTACACGAATGGTTAATGCCAAAGTCTATGGACCTCCCTCTCTCTCTCTCTCTATATATATATATATCTCTACCCCTTAGAGTTAGCAGGAAAGGGCAGAGAGATACATCAGAGATCAGCGATCAGCTATAGCTAACTCTTTAATGGTATGACGCTGGTGGTGGAAGTGGTGGGGGTGGTCGTCAGTCCAATTGAATGAGCTTTAGCATCATGAGTTACTCGTTATACGAGAATTCAGCAATTTGTCCTCTCTCACCACACCAACCCACTCCCCACTGCCACCCCTACACATAGTGTGCTTTCCGCCATTTCTGTACTTCTTTCTCTCTCTATCTCCGACTCAAGTGCCGCATGAGGACACCGAGCTATGATGAACCCTGTCGGTGCAGAGATGGTGAGAGGAAATCGAGGAAAAAAAGAACCGGGGAGAGTAAATGCTCCCACTGTCCCCGTTGTTGCTGCTGTTGTTTTGTTCACTTGCAATGTGTTACTACCTGACCTCAGCTACTTCATCTTCTCTCCATCCGACCATCCATCCATCTCCCTCTCTCTCTTCATCTGCTCATTATATTCCAACCACTCATTTGAAACTCATGTCTCTGTCTTCTATGCAACCTTCGTACCGAGGTCAGAGAGGGGCCGTGACCGCCAAACATATTGTACGCAGCTACTTCGAAGCATTCTACGTGGCCAGCTATCGCATTGATAGGTAGATATCAGGCATCTCCTTTATGCGTATGCCTGCGTTGCCTTAGGGTTATTGAAGACTTGCCCAGCCCTGAAGTCAACTTAGATTAAAAGAAGTCTTTATAACTTGGTGGTCTCCTTCCTCCCCTCTCCCAAAGTCATTAGGAAGACACTCACTCATGTATACATAAAATATGTGCACGACTGTTCTAAGTTAATTTGTGGGATGAGCTCATAAGATGGATGTAAACTTGAGATAAAGCTAAAGGACACGGTACCTTGTGGTACACATTTTTTCTTGTCTTACTCCCATCGCTTGTACTGTACCTTGTGGTCTCCTTTGGTTCTTTGCTGTCATAACTGGAATAAGGCCAAAAGCTAGCAATTTCAGTATTTAATTATCAACTTCATTTACTGCACAGTTTTTATCATTTTATGTGACTCCTTTATGTGTGATGCTGTTTTGGACAGACTGTGTCAAACAATCCATGTTTCCTAGTATATTTATTATGGTGTTGGGATGGGAGAAAAAGGCCTAAAACCAAAAGAGAATCTCAGATATCAACAATAAAAAAAATATACTAGAAAGTCTAGTTAAAATTAAAATGATTTAATATTTTCTTATATTCATGGAAAAAAAAATCAAATCTACATATGAGATCAATTATAAGATAATTGAGTTACCCTCACTCAAGCACGAATCTTGAATTTTTTTTTTTTTTTTATCTTCTTCTCATCATCTTTAGAGATACCATGGAGAAAAAATTTTTAGGAATAGTTAGTGAGTTACTTAACGTCATGCGTTAGGCTTATTTATAATATTACGTGAGATATTTAATAAAAGAATGAACTCTAATTTTCAATCCTAAAATGATAGTAACAATTATATGTAAAGATAGCAATAAAGAACGTAATGCAAAAGGACTAATGAAGACATATCCTATTCACGTGTGACATTGAAGAAGCTCCTCACCATCTTCCAGCTTTGTATCATATTCATGATATCAATAATTTAGGAAGGGTTGGGTCCTTCGTTTGTACAAAGACAAGATCACATTCTGCTTTTTCCTATTCTCCAAGATTTCAGGATCGAAACCAAAACAAGATTGCAGGTACTCTAATGGTCTCATTGTGAGATGACAATAGGACATTTGCTAATGATAATGCCACATGGAGAACACAATATATAATCTGTTTCCATCCACAAGTTTAACTTTTGTGTGTGTTAGATACTAAGAGTGCTATATAAACCTTTTCCAGCTTGATTCTAGCATTCTCTACAAGGGTGGGAAAAAGCTCTCGTGTCACTAAACTTGTATGTAAATGGAGGCCATTGCCATTATTAAAAGATGAAGCAAACTGGTTCGTCTCTTCCATCCCCACCTTCTTCATGTATACTTTGTTCTTTGTCATGTGGCTGTGGACCACCTGGTAACACTTCTCCTCTTACCTCATTACCAAATCCAACACAAGCAAACAAAGCTCCAAAGGTTAAGGACTAAACAGTGGTCACAAATATTTGTTGTCATGCATATATAAGTTACTTCTCACTCTCATCTGATGAATATTTTTTTTCGACGTCACGCCTATGCATTATATATACAATGATAATAATGTAGACGACCTACGACATTTAAGTGGGAGATATTATAATTTTCTTACTATTCTATCTGGATAATATCTTTCTTGAAGAAAATTATAAAAGAATTTGTAGAATTAGACTCCAAACATAATCATAATGGTGAACATAGTTGGACTCGTTATCAAAATGTGCAGGAATAAAAGCTACACTGATCCAATTATTTGATTAGATTAATTCAAAGAGTTAGTATTAAATAAAATAAAAAATAGATAAGGGTGACAAGATTTATTGGGATATGGTGGATTTCTTTGAAAAAACTTATATTCTATCTTTTGGCTAATATAAATATATGTTGTTGGATCGATCCAAAGTATTGTAGATGGGAATTACTCTAAGTTTCTTCTACTATTCTATTTCCCTTCTCCTTAAAGTTCTACAAAAGTAATAACAAATATAGTATAGCTTACTTTAAAAGTATGTTATTAAAAAAGAATGAAAGATCAATAGATCCAAAAAAAGAAAAAGATGGCAAACATTAGATTAAGTGTTCCTAATCAACTTTTTCCTATTTTTTAAAGTAAAAATTATTAATTTAAGACTGTTAAAATAAAATTATATTTATTTCGTATGAATTATAATTTTTGATGGAAAATAATTTTACTGAGTATGATCTAATAGTACTGAATCCTAATAGTACTGAAGATCAAAAAAATCAAATAAATAAGAATATGTAAGAGCCCTCTCCATGCTAAGACAAACAATAGATAAGTTCTTATTTCTTCAAATCATGATGGTATCAACATTAATAAAAGTTTAAAAATATTAAAAAGCATACTTGGAGGCATAAACAAGATAAAGGTTCAAAGCTTTAAATTTTTCTACTGAATTTGAAACTCTTATGATGAAAGATTCTAAATCTATTATTAATTTTTTTCTCAAGATTTTTTTATTATGAATCAAATAAGATCTTATGATAAAAATCTAAAATATCAAACTATAGTTGAAAAAGTTTTATGGAGTTCATCTCCAAAATTTGATATAATTTTTACTACTAAAGAAGAAGCTAAAGATATAAGAATGTTATTTGTTAATGAATTAACGACCTCACTTTTAGTTCATAAATATAAAGTGAATATATTTTAAGATGAAACTTCAGAATATGCTCTTCAAATGAATATAGATCAGAAGGACAAAAAAAAAAAAAAAGGATATCAAGGGAGAGATTAAAATGGTAGAGACCATGGATGATCTGGTGCTCAAGGCAGGGCAAACGAAGCCAATCAAATGAGGGTTAGAAGAACTCTAATGAAGGTAGCAAGGAAATATATCAATGTTTTTATTATAAAAAATTAGACATATTGAAAAAGATTGTTGGTACAAAAAAAATATAAATATTCCTCTTAGCTCTCATTGTAAAAATCAAACAAAATATCATGAAAAAAGTAATAGTAAAAGAAGTACAAAAATAATATTTTTTTATAGTATCTGATAAAAAATATTATAGATTTATTTAGCTTTTAGATAGTGGATACAATAATCATATGATAGAAGATAAAAGTTTATTTTAAAGGTTTAATTTAATCATATTTACAATACATATGAGAAATGATAATAAGGTTTGAGTAGAAGAAAAAGGAAACAATTATTGTGAATACCAAATCTGATAAAATATTTATTGATAATATGATGTTTATTTTTGGTTTAAAATAAAATCTCATTAGTATAAGGTAATTAATGAAAAAAAGATATTATACTTTTTTATGTTGAAAAATATTTGATTTATGATAAAAAAATTTAAAAGATTATAGTAATTATGAAAAATAAAGTGTTTTATTTATTATTTTCGAATTTCTCATTACATGTATTCATTGTTGTTACTATTCATAAATTGATATTATGACATAAAAATTATGGTTATCTAAATTTTTGTGAATCTATGTAAACTATCTCATATGACTGATTATAAGATAAAATATCATGACACAAATCACGGTAATTAGAAAACTATAAGTGATGAGACACATATATAGAAAAATGATGAGACCCTAAACTTCAGTGATAACGAGGTTGTAACTAAGAAGTTACAAGAATAAGAAAAGTCAACATTATCCAAAGAGACCAAGGATAACCAGGAAGGTGTAACTAATAACTCTGAAGAAAAGGAAGAGGATGAGAAGATGACTTTGGAAGAATATGTAAAGATTAAAAAGAGAAATAAAAAACCTTACTTACAATGAAGTCTAAGGAGAAAAAAAGGTCAAAACGGATAATGAGTTAGAGTTTACGTAGCACTATCTATAAAAAAGAAAATGACTATCTTTGTTAATTTGGGTTCTGACAAGGATTTAGGGAAAAAGAAGGAAAAATATTGATCATGATGAATAAAGCAAAAGAAATCATTTATAATCAATAAGTTCCTAAAGCTAGATTAAAAAGTTGTTAAATATATTAAGGGAAGTCTTAATTATAGAATACGTTATGAGCTTGTAAAAGATTTTCACTTATATTTTTATACTAATAGTGATTGAACTGGTTGTGCAAATAATAGAAAAAAAATACTATAGGATGGGTGCTCAACTTTAGATTAGGTTTGATTTTATGAACAACAAAAAAAATGTAAGAATATGTTGCTCTCTTAAACCCTAGGGCGGAGTAAGTTGCGGCTACAAGTACAACATGTCAAATAATCTGGCTTCGAAGAAATCTAATAGATCTCCAAGAAAAACAAGATGAACCAACTAAAATCTATTGGGACATTAAGTCTACTATTGCAACAACAAAGAATCCTATCCCACATACACATCAAATATATCAAAGTTTGATATCATTTCATTAACGAACTGGTTTATAAAAAAAAATTCAAATGGACTCCTTCAAGTTATCGATAATTTTATAAAAGTCTTAACAAAAGAAAATTTTGATCTTTTGTGATGACAACTTAAAGTTATAACTACTTAAATTAAGGAGGTATGATAAGAGTAATTCAAATAATTAATATTAAATAAATAAAAATAAGATTTAGATTAAAATAAATAGATAAGGATGAGAAAATTTATTGAGATATGATAGATATTTTTTTTAAAAAAATTATAATTTATCTTTTGAGAAACATAAATAAATATGTTTAGATCAATTCAAAATATTATAGATCAGAAATATTTTTAATTTCTTCTACTATGTTCGTCTTCCTAAAGTTATGGATAAAAGCTAACAAATTTGGTCCAGAGAATGCCGGAGGTGGGGCTTGTCAAACCGCATGTCTCCGTCTCTTTCCCAGACTGCAGGGGGGAGAGAGAGAGAGAGAGAGAGAGAGAGAGAGGGGCAGCTGCTGCAGAAGTCATACTGTGAGCAAATTATTCACCCCTGTGCTGTCCCTCTCACTGACACATTTTATCAAAACTGGAATGATAAAGGGTTAATGGTTTCAATATAAGACTCTTTCTCTACCACAGTCGCCTAACAACATATCCTTAGAAAACCATGTGAATGTGATAATAATCCACCAAGGTGAGTTGCAGATTGCAGCTGATTTCTGGTCCAGTGATCACCACTCCTCGACATGGTGAAGTGATTCCATGCATGTCTTGTTGGGCAAAAACTCTTGCGCTGCTGTGTGTGTCCTTTTAAAACTCCTTGCCGCATCACATACTATGAATTGTTTTGTGCTGCAACAGTGCCCTTTTAACTACCTCAGCTGCATGCATGCATCCAATCCATTGCTGCTGGCAGAGACTGCCACAACATGCTTCAGAGGTTGTCAGTTTAAATGCTCATCCTGCACATCTAATTCCTAGCTAATGCCCTTGTCTGTCTTGAGAGGGAGGGGTGGGTGCTGTTAACTTTGAAGCTTTTGCCTCCCTGATAAAGAAAAGTTGATGCCTGTACATCAGAAGACTTTTGTTTCCTGATCAAGACTGTGAGTGGCTTCTCACCCCCCCCAAAAGACTGCTGCTGCTGCCTGAGGACTACTACTTCACATCACATGCATTTGCAGGTGAAGAAGATGTAGGGTTGCAAATGGACCATTTCTTGCTTTGCTTTCATCAACAAATGCCTCATTCATATCTAACTAGATCTGATGAAGTCAATTGGAAACATCTGGCTTGTCTTAATGCTTCCATGTGCCTCATCAATCAATCACCCCGGGCTTGTGCACCCAAAACTGTGCAGTAACTGTGCAGTATCAGTTCGCAATGCCTAAGCTGGAGATGGTATGGTGTTCACGCATCTGTGTCAACCTCATTCAAAGCATGCAGTTGGAAGACACCTTATTTATGGCATATGTGAATCTTATTTTAGATGTCGGATCGCATCTGAATCTGTGTCCGATAAGCTTAATGACCAACTTCTCGGCTCGGGTCGAGATTTAGGTCCGGTATCGGATTATTATAGACGTTATCGGATCTAGCTTTCAAATGGTTTGGATAAGACGATGGTGTTGGATCAACCATTCTTCCTCTTTGCGGTCACGATAGGGTGCCGACGTCGACACCCAATCGTGACCGCACACGGGCCAGAGATGGACCCACGGCCCATCTCCTTCCTCCACCTCTCGCTCCGGCTCGCTTCATCCACCAGTGTCGACGCCATGGCATTCGCTTCCGCTTCCCCGCTATCCGCCAACCCCTTCAAGCCGCTCTACCCCTCTCCGCCGCGCCCTTCTCCCAGATTTTCCGCCTCCCCGGTCGTCTGCCAGACTTCTGGTGAGTCCTCCTCCGCGTTCCTTCTTTATCGCATTCTGTCGAGCACTTGGTGTGCGCCGGTTGCTTGACCCCGACACCCACCGCCCCCCCCATCCCGGGGCCTTCGGCAGAGCCCAAGAAATGGCGAGCGGTCGTCTCGACGGCACTGGCCGTCGCTGTGGTCGGCTTCAGCGGCGTCGCGTCGGCCGACCTCAACAAGTTCGAAGCGGAGATCCGGGGGGAGTTCGGGATTGGCTCCGCCGCTCAATTTGGTTCCGCAGATCTCAAGTAACCAATGAATCTTGGTGCTTCCTCGTCCCATCAATCTGTAATACTGTGTTTTTGATTCTTATGTTCTGTTGGTATTGATCTTAATTTGCAGGAAGGCTGTCCATGTCAATGAAAATTACCGGTGACTTTTCTTTTCTTTTCCGTTTTTCTTTCCTATTATCGTCAATGTTGGGAGGCTGAATATGTTTTCTTGTCTGTAAATAGATAGATCGAAGAGTTTGTTCACCAAACGGCATTAGAAGTTTACATTAGTTTTAAATTGGTACAATTGTCTGGCCATTCACAATGCCTACCCATTAAAATAATTTTGTAGATGGATGATATTAGAATATTGAGTCTAGTCAAAATTCTAGTGCTTACTGTTGCATGCATGATGCTTGGAGTAGTGGTTTCTTTTAAATAAGAATAGAGAACATTTTTGACAATTGAACTAATCACAGAAAGTTCCAGCAGATTTGGAGATCGCGACCAGAATCAAACCCTCATCAGGAACGTGCTGCTAGCTGCAGTCACCACTGATCCCTGGCCAATCAACTGATTGGTTAGCTTCTGTTAAAATATGAACAAAAATGCAAGTAGATTATTTAGAAGTAATTCAATACTAGCATTCACGATGTTGTGTATTCTCTGAGGTGGCTTGTCAATGTGGCCCAGTACTTGGATGAGTGTTATAACTATCAGCTTGTATGGCATGAAATTTTATTGGAAAACTTTGTGACGTATCACCCATCCGTGTTCTTGAGCAAGGAGCCTGGAGCTGTATTTGACATAGAGTTGCCAAATGGGTTGAATTCATTGCAAATTCCCCCAACCTGACCCAATCAATCATTGGGCTGGGTTGGGGTTTTTTTGGAGCTTGTTTGGACAAGGGATGTAAATCTCAAGTCTAAGATTTTAGTTGGTTTGGGGCTGACCTAAAACTGAATCCCAGAGCCTAATGTACTTATTATGGAAGTTTGTAGCATAAGTTATCTTCATTATTAATTTTACAGTGATATTTGACAGAGATTACTAGCTGATACCCATCGTATAACCTAAAGGATGCATAGCAACCCCGAAGATGAATATAAAGGACTATCATGCCTGATTCAAATTGACCAATCGAACTGAGTTATTAATATCGGACTTATGCTAGAAGACACTGAAGCCCTAGCTAAACTGAGCTGAATCGCTAAATCATTTAGCATCATAATGCCATGTCATGACCTGCTAGTTTAACAAAGAATGGAAAAGAGAAGTTCATAAATTGGACTATCAATATTATGACCATAGTCAGCTCAGAATTTGTTTGCTGTTTAAAATCTTGTATTCAGTCTTTATGAGATTGGTTTTGCACCCCAGTTTTTTATCCGGTATCACAGTCAATCATGCTTCTAGGAATTTCATAATGATACAGACGCGCCAACTTCACAGCTGCCGACATGAGAGAATCTAATTTCAGTGGCTCTACATTCAATGGTGCTTATCTTGAAAAGGCAGTTGCCTATAGAGCAAATTTTACAGGTATATAAATTTGTCATTCTTTTTTCCATGAGTTTCAATTACTTGTACATTATTTCTTTTTGTAACATTTAAGCATTTAGCTCTTGTCAAACTATGTTTCTCCTTCAAGGTCAAGCGCTTTCTGAAGTCTTAGATCCACAAGGATGTTTTTTTTTTTTTCTTATGACCTTTGGAATAGAATTTTAGCACTTAATCGAATTGAAGTGTCAAACTTAAGAATATCTAAACATAGATTCATTTAGTGACTTTTTTGGTCTATGTGATTTTAGGTGCTTATTACTTGAATGGATGTTTACTGTTAACAATTGATCACCATTAGCATATCTGAATTATATCACTGTAATTTATTATGGATCTTCATAAGAAATTGAAATCAGATTAGAACACCTAATCTAGAAAATGACTCCTATTCAACCATTACTTCCCAAAGTTTAATATTTCTAATCTCAATCAACGGTTCTTTTAATATTATACTATATGGATATTCCAATTTCATTTTTTTTATACAATATCTAGTATCTATATGTATATAATCTATTAGTCCTAATCTGTCACTAGTTACCATTTTCTTAAGTGTCAACAATTTTCCAAGCTTGGATATGTGGATTCTTTGTCTTAATTTGTCTATTATTGAACCTTGTCTTTTAAATTTACCCCTTTATGCTTTCACTGGTTGGTCATCAAGCAGCTTGTGTTGTCTATGATTAACCACTGGATTTCTTATTTATAGTGATAACATATTTTTTCATAATAACTTTTATCTGGCAAAAGGTTAAGAAAGAACATTAACTTGTATATTTGCTTCTAACCAGTCTGTAGTCATGTGATGGGAAAAGTAGTCTGAACAAAGTAGGAATGACGATTTTCACAGCATTGTTCTGTTTTCAACATTCTTGGCAAGATACTCAATTATGATGATAATATTGTTCGAATAACGTGTTCAAGCATTTTGTGACACGTAATAGGCTGTTGATCTTCAAGATTCCATTTAGCATAAATGCTTTTGAAAGTTGTCAACACTATTTGATCTTCAAGATTTTCACTCGTTCTACCAGATTGTCACGAGCTTAGCTGAATTTGCCTAAGTCGTGCGGCACCCTTGCGGTAAACTTAAAGACTTAGCTGGAATTGCCTAAGTTGTGAAATAACCTTGCCCAATGTTTCAGACTTAGCTAGGATTGCCTAAGTCAAGAAACGCCCAAGCGTTATTCGTCCACAAAGGGTTAGCCCACTTACAACCTCGTGCCGGTCCTGAAGGACCTGCAAAAGAGAAGTTGATTAACTTGAAAGCGAGCGGCGGATAAGTTCCGACGTCTCGTAAAGAGGAAAGCTTTAGAAGCAATTCGTCGAACACCTTGAGTGCAACAGAGAAAAGAGAGAAAGGAGCGAAACAAGCCTTTAGAGAGTTGGGTGAACGATCGTAAGTCCACAAACGACGGTTCCGAAGGTGTCAAACGTAAGACAAGTTCAACTTGTGATGAATGCTCATGCCCGATATATAACCGAAGCCCCATCCAGCCCTGTGCCACCCGGGGGGTTCCAGGGTGTTGAGATGAAAGACATTTCATGCTGCTCAGAGCGGTCTCCACAACATGCAAAAATGCCCCAAAAACGAAATTGTTTTGGGCAGTTTTGGCTCCGCACAGTGAGCGATCGTTCTGCAGCGTTACAGACTATTTTCGCTCATATTTCTTAGGCAAAATTACATAAAATCAAGGCAAAACAGGCTGCCAAACATTTGTACAAGCAAGCAAAAGCGACGAACGGTTTGTTGAGCGAAGATGTTGCGGTTGAGCGACGATCGTTTGTGACATTCTCCCCCACTTAAACTGTCGATGCCCTCGTCGACGCTTGTTGGTAGGCTTTGAAGATGGCTTCTTCGTATTGTAGGGCGTCTTCAGGCTTCAAACTAGCTTCTGTTCGGGGAATCTTTCGCCACTTCACTAAGTACTCGGTTTGCTCCGCTCCGTTGGGTAGCTTTGTTTTGCGATCCGCTAGAATGGTTTCAACTCGCTCCACGTAGGAGGCTTTGGTGAGAGGTAGTCGAGTTGGAACATTTCGAGAAGCATCTTGCGGATCTGAGTGGCTTTCAAGTTGCTTGCGTAGAAGACGTAATGAATTTTGAGCCATGTCAGCAGTTGCAACTTGTAGGAGATATTGCCTACCCTGCTAATAATTGGGAAGGGTCTTTCATACTTGCGTATCAATCCTTTATCCACTTTTTGCCTAAAGAACTGGAGTGATGTTGGTTGGAGCTTGACCAACACTAAGTCGCCAACTTTGAACTCCTGTGGTTGCCTTCCCAAGTCGGCCCACTTCTTTATCTTTTTCGTTGCTTTCTCCAAGTATGCCCGTGCAATATCTGCATTCCGATACCATTCTTTTGCGAAGTGATATGCTCATGGGCTACTCCCTGTATAACCAATAATCAAGGTGTGAGGGGTCGACGGCTAATGTCTCGTAATAATCTCGAAGGGGCTCTTGTTGGATGCAGAGCTCCGTTGCTAGTTGTAGGAGAATTGGGCTATGTCCAAGGTTTGATCATCCGCATCAGGTAATCGACATATTGCTGATCGGACGATCTGCAGATGCATACCCGATATTAAAATATAATATAATATTTTTTTATAATATAATATTAAAATATTAAAATATTAAAAAAAGAAAAGGGGGCGACGACGCCTCGATCTTTCTCCCCGCGCTGTCACGGACAACAATATAAACAAGGTGTTCGATGAAATGCTCGTGTTTGTCCGTGTCCTTCGGTTTAGGTACATATCTCATTGCGGTCAGAGGCTTAGATCTAGTTTGATTTGCTTTATGGCCAAGTTTGGCTTGTAAATACAAGTGTGTCTTATAAGTACTTGTGGGGACTTGATGCGTAAGGACCATTATCCTTTATGCAACATCTCCGAGTTTGTAATATCCATGGGTGTAATTTGTATTTGGCTTTATAAAGTGTTTTCTTGAGTTGCTTGTGGATCCGTGGAATTGCTTCTTCCGCTCGCTTTTCTGTAAGTATAAGGGACTCTAGGAGATCTCGGGAGGGCGACCTTGGACGGACACGATGGTGCCGCACGGCAGAAAATCAGCTAAGCCCGTGACAATGTGGTATCAGTAGGACAAGCACACGTGAAGGATACAAGACAAGACAAGCCGAACGACATGAAATGTAGGGAAAGGAGTCGCCAGAGGAGCGGAAGCTAGGTTTGTCATTCAAGGAATGGCTAACCCTTCGCGTGAGAGGCACCACGAGGACAAGCAAGAAGAAGAATGCGGCACAAAGATCGGGATGGTTGAGTTCGAGCTACGACTCGATGTTGGCAACCAAAACTTGGCGTTTCAAGGCAAAGCGGGCGCTTGGTGAAAGATGAGACTGCAAGGTGGGAGGTGTTGCGTAATGGCCGAAAGAGTTGCAAAGCTCATGAGGTGAGGGAATTGCTAACTCAAGGATTCGAACTCATACAAGGACACGGACGATGGAGTGTTCGTGGCCATCCTAAGGTGCGATCGGGACTCGGTCTGAGTATCAAAACTTTCTCTCGACATGGAAAGGATACGTTCAGAGGCTAAAATATGCAATAAGTTCAGACATTGCTAGACCACGAGGGGTGCGAGACTGGATTGGAGAAGAGTCGTAATCTAGCAAGTGCAATTGCGGGGCAGAACAAGGCACAAGTTGTTCATCAAGACGGAGTAGTCCAAAGGGGATGGTGGCCTCCGATACTTCCAGTGGAAAGTATATAAAGAGAAAAGTTGCTCCAGCAGGATAGATATCCAGGAGGGATAAGTCCTAGTTCTCTAGTGGGAGAATCATGTGCAACGGATCGCATATATTGAGGAAGAGTTCCTCAAGGCTATATCTCCACAAAGCTCAATGGATCGAGTGAGCGAAGAGTCGTCGCATGATCTCGAATGAGGTAATGCATTGGTGGATGCATTTCGAGATCAAGTGGGGGAGCAATCCAAGGCAACATCATATAAAGGCACACTTAGAGTCGATGCAGAAATCGAACTCAACGGAGGGCTGACCCGTGGAATAGTGGACGTGAGGTCCACTATCAACTCAATGTAAATCGAGGAGCGGAGCGACTTAGGTGGAACTCGGTGAAGTATCTAAGCCGCATGAAGGGAGTCGACATAAGATGGAACATGGAGCGGAGACACGGAGCTTTCCTGGGACAGAGGTCAAGGGCATGAACTCTTGTAAAGGCAAGAGTGGGATAATGTCGTTCCATGGGTTCTTCATTCTGATGGGACAGACTTATTTTGCATGGTGCCAAAGATGAAGGGAGCTTGAGGCACATGCAAGCTACCTCGAGATGCATTTGAGTAACTAAGGTGGTTCAACTTACGGAGGCAAAGTTGGGATCGAGACCTTAGCACAGGGCAAGAGGATGCAGAGGCGGGTACTCTTGAAGAATGTGCCACAGTGTTACCGTTCAAGTTGTCAGGAAAGAGGTGCATAACAGAGATTGTGTTGGTAGGGGATAGTGGCCCAGGATCCATATAATGGTGCACTAATTCTAGCAAAGTCAGGGGGACTTTAGGAGCTACTAGAGACAGACTGTCCTAGATCTATGCTTCGTCCAGTTGTGACCCAAGAGTGGGTGGACGAAGGTGAATGCCAAGGAGCGAACTAAAATCGGAGATGGCAGAGGCCCGACGTGTTGGCAAAGGCCACACGTGGAGAAGTCGTAGTCCCAGTTCATCACACGAGAATCAGACAATGGAGATGTCACCGGAGGTGACATGGTGCGATGGATCGTGGTGGAATAGTTCGTGGCAACGCAATACATAATCTTGTCCGTGAGGGACTAGATTAGAGGTATAATCGAGTTCTTGGGAGCTCCACTTTAGTGACACAACAAGAAGAAGGGCTATGGATTCAAGGAGTGAATGTCGTAGCAGAGGCGGATCTTCGTGTGCATCGAAACTGCATTGAATGAAAGCCTTAGTCATCGATATGAGGGTATACCCGAGGAAGAAGTCCAAGTGCAAGTACCGGTGAGTCCCATGGAGGGGCGTGATCGTATGGATGATTAGGGCTGGGAGCTCCACTTGATGATCTGGCAAGAAGGGTGGATTCAGGGTGAACGCCATAGTACAGGAGGGTCTTAGTGTGTATGCATCAAGCAGTCGGATGAAAGCCTTGGTCATCGATATGGGAGTATACCACGAGGAGAAGTTAGATTGCAAGTACCGGTGAGTCCCATGGAGTGGACTTGATTATACAAAAGTATAATCGGGCGGAGAGTTGGGCTGGTGCTCGCGTTAAGGAGCCCGAGTCGAGGGCAAAGCCGAGTGGCGAATGTTGCTACCAAGGAAGCTAAGGAGAACGAGAATCGGTGCGAGCTGCAGCAAGGTGGCGGAGGCCATGCATGAGTTCTGATGCCTTTCCATCGAGAGAGGAGCTAGGAGGACACAATAGTGTTGAGCGGTGGTCGAAAGGCGAGAAGCGACGATGAGTCAGTGAGGCCCCTACCCAAAAGCGTCGGTTAGAAAGGAGGTGGACTCGGAGGAGCGCAGTGCCAGGCGATCTACCGATCGCGAAGGAAGGGATGAAGATGCAAGACAACCGAGTAGTCATGGGCTTGGCAGCACCGTGTCAGTAGATGTGGGACTTGAGTCATCGATCCCTTGCTCGTGGAGGGAGAGCGTTGGTTGTAAAAGGCGGAGGTGGAGAATGCAAAAGCAAACTCAAGTACCAAGGCGGTGGAAGGGCGAGGCCAAGAAACTTCATAAGACCGATGTCGATGGGCTTCTCATCAAGATAGCAAATTGAGGGACTTGGGTTGATGCAGAGTGCTCGACCAAGGCAAGTAGGCGGACAGTACTATACCTTTCTACTCGGAAGAGTAGGCGAGGTGATAGAGAAGGCGGTACAATCCCGGGCGACGGATCTATCAAAGACTTACTCCAAGTTGGGGACTCGAGTTGGGGTAAACTTTGCTCTTTTCGGACAAAACTTCTTGCATTCGAAGTTCAATGGCGGTGGGAAGGCGAATCACGAGCTAACTCAACATAAGGAGTGCAAACACTTGAGTGCTTGAAGCGAGCGAATGTTAGGAACCGATGCATGAAGTACAAACTCGAGGAGGCGGAATCGAGTAACCTTTGCCTTCTCAACTCAAGAGAACGGCAGGTACCCCAATCTTCTTATCTCGAGGAGGTGAGCCAAGTAACCTTACCTTCTCAACTACGAAGAGAATGGGTGAAGTCAAGTATCCCGGTTCTCTTACTTATCCGAGCTCTACACAAGTTCGGTGACCCTTCAAAGAAAGCTTATGGAAGACAATAATTGTCAAATCCTCACTATTGGTGATCGAGTACTACTGAGAGTAGATTTTTCACTTCATTTCCCAATTGACTAATCGAAAGTGGGAGTGATGCGAACATGCTTGGAAGTGATAACTAACAGTGGAAGAAGGTTCAATGGGTAAACATTGTGGAGGAAGGACCTTAAAAACTTCGAAGTCTGCGAGGCGATGCTCGTTAAAGCTCCAACAAGCATCTACCCAGTTCAAGCAATATGAGTATATTGCGACCATGTAATAAGGTCTTTTCTTCATCGAAGGATCGCGAGAACCAACAAGGATCGGACAACTCAAACCCACACTAGATTCGTTGGTGAGTTGAAGCGGCGCGGGTCGAGTTCGACTACTCAACAAGTAGAGGCGTTGGGAGCCAAGGCGTGTTGCGGCTAAAGCAAAGATTAAAGATTGAATAATGCGAGGAGATCGGCGTCTGATGGCTTCGACGAGGACGTCGAAGGAATAAGTGGGGAGAATATCACGCAATAATGTAAACAAGGTGTTCGATGAAATGCTCGTGTTTGTCGTGTCCTTGGTTTAGGTACATATCTTATCAAGAAGCGGGCTTGATGCTTAGACCCTAGTTTGATTTGCTTTATGGCCAAGTTTGGCTTGTAAATACAAGTGTGTCTTATAAGCACTTGTGGGACTTGATGCATAGGACCATTATCCTTTGTGCAACATCTACGAGTTTGTAATGTCTATGTGTGTAATTTGTATTTGGCTTTATAAAGTGTTTTCTTGAGCGATTGCTTGTGGATCCCGTGAGAATTGCTTCTTCGTTTCTCTTTTGTAAGTCTAAGGGACTCTAGGAGATCTCGGGAGGGCGACCTTCGGACGGACACGCATGGGTGCCACAGCTTAGGCAAAATCAGCTAAGCCCGTGGCGTGGGGGAGATGCTCCGTCTCCTCACGGGAGAAAAATGGCCGTGGGCGACCGGCGGCGGCGCGGCGACCAGGTGGTGACAGCGGCGGGGCAGAGGATGGCGGGGGCGGTATTCTTTCTTCCCCTCTTTTTATTTTCTTTTCCTCTTCTTCCCTTTTTCTTCCTCAATCGACCACCGACGATCTATTTCTCTCTTAATCGACTGCCGACAGTCGATTTCTTCTTCAATTGGCCATCGACGATCGAAATCGACCGTTGACGGTCGATTTATAACCGTCCGGCGGTCCGCGTCAGAACTGGCGGATCGGTAATGCGGGCGGTACAAGTCGAAATTGCAAACCTTGTGTCCAACAGCTTCTTCCAATCTTGTTAGTTAGCACTCACGTAGTGCTGGAGATATTGCTCCAAGAGCGAATGATTCTTTTAGTCTGGCCATTCGTTTGGGCGTGGAGGTTTGTGGAGAAGTATAACTTGGACCCCAGTAGTTTGAATAGCTGAGTCCAAAATCATCCCAAGAACTGTGTATCTCGATCACTGATGATGTTGTGCGGGACTCTCCAATACTTCACCATATTCTTCATCATCAACTTGGCCGTCTCCTTTACTGAATAGTGCAGGGGTACAACAATGAATGTTGCATACTTTGAAAACCGATCGACCACCACGAATATCGATCCGAGTCCCCCTACTGTCGGCAAGTTTGATATGAAGTCTAAGGAGATGCTCTCACATGGTGTTTCTAGTGCGGGTAGCGTCTCTAAAAGTCCCACTGGCTTCCGTTGTTGTACCTTATCTTGTTGGTAAGTAAGGCATGTTCGAACATAGGCCTCCACATTAGTTCCCATCTTCTGCCAATAGAAGACCCTCTCCACAAGAGCCATTGTTCAATGGATACCCGAATGTCCGACCCAAAGAGAATCGTAACACTCTTTAAAGAGTTCATGCCTCAAATTCTCCGCCCGGGGCACATAAACTTTGTTCCCTTTGGTGTAGATGAGTCCCTCCTGGACCTAAGATCGTCGTGCCTTGCCCTCTTGGAGGAGTTGCATCAGGGTTACTGCCTAAGAATCACTGCACAGTCCATCTTGATCCTGGAAAGGAAGTTGGAGGGTAAGTGACTTGCTTGGCCTCCACCTTCCAACTATATGGCATTCACCAGTTCGACTTTCCGGCTCAATGCATCGGCCACGACGTTTGCTTTTCCAAGCTTATACACCATTACCATGTCGAACTTAGCTAAGAAGTCCTGCCATCATGCTTGCTTTTGGGAGAGTTTCTTTTAAGTTTAGAAGTAACTCAATACGACGTTGTCCGTTCTTAGCATGAATCATGCCCCAAGAAGGTAGTGTCGCCAAACTCGTAAACAGTGGACCACCGCTGTTATCTCCTTCTCATGTACTGGATATCGCCGCTCGGTCTCGCTGAGCTTGCGACTCTCGTAGGCCACCGGGTGACCCTCTTGCATAAGAACTCCCCCAATAACTAAGTCCGAAGCATCTAATGGATTTCAAAGGATTTTCCATAGTAATTTGAGCACTGGCTCTTCCAACACAGCAGCCTTTAGGTCTTGGAATGCTGCCTCGTATTTGTCCGACTATTTCCAATCGCTCCTTCTTCAGCAACTCCGTCAGCGGAGTTGCACGCTTCGAATATCCAACAATGAAGCGCCAATAAAAGTTGATGAAACCAAGGAAGGATCTCAACTCAGGTATCTTCTTTGGTGTTCGCCATTCTGCCACAGCTAGCACCTTAGATTTATCCATTTATATGGACCATTACCGATTCGATGCCCCAAGAACAGAATCTCTGTCTGAGTAAAGCACTTTTCCCTCTTCACGAAAAATGTATTCTCCCTGAGAACTTTAAAAAATGTTTGAAGGTGCTCGACATGCTCCTCAAGCGTTTGGCTGTAGACGACGATATCATCTATGTAGACGGCCACAAACTTGTCCAAATACTCTTTGAATAGTTGATTCATTAGTGCAGATTGTGGTCAGAGCATTGGTTAAGCCGAAAGGCATTACCAGAACTCGAACGCTCTATACCTAGGCACACAGGTAGTCTTCGCTTTGTCGCCTGCAATACGCACTTGCCAGTACCCCGACCGAAGGTTGAGTTTGGAGAAGTACTTTGCTTTTCCCAATTGATCAAACAAGTCCGCGATGAGCGGGATAAGATACTTGTTCTTCCCGATCACTTTATTGACGGCTCGATAATCAATGCATAATCGGATGCTTCCATCTTGTTTCTTCTGGAAGAGGATTGGAGCTCCGAATGGTGCTTTTGAGCTACGGATGAGACCATCGCTTAACAGCTCATCTAACTACTTCCTAAGTTCTGCCAACTCTAGGGGGGCCATGCGGTATGGTGGTCTCGCTGGAGGCTTAACTCCTGGCTCTAGCTCAATACGATAATCCACGCCTCTGCATAGTGGTAGAGTTTTTGACAACTCTGTTAGCATCACATATAAGAACTCCTTTAGGATGTTCACCACCACGGTAGGTTCTTGAATGACCTCCCTGTCAAGTGCCTCCAGCTTTATAGTGGCTACAAAGATTGATTCACCTTTTTTTACCCCTTTCTTCAATTGTAATGCCGATACATGTTGTGGATCATTGGTTCCTCCTCGAGAAACTAGAACCACGTAGGGATTGTCGCCTCCCATTAAACATAGGGAGTTCAGGAACGACATTGGCACCAACTTCAGTGTGTGCATGAACTCCATTCCGAGAATCGCTTGAAAGTCGTCCAATGGCACCGCCATCATGTTGTGCTCCCACTCCATGTTCCGATCTTGATAAGGACCCCCTTTGCTAGTCTAGTATCTTTTTGGCCTCCAAGTTCACAGCCTTCATATGACTTAGGTTCTTCTCTAAGGTTAGTCCAAGTCGCTTTACTTCTCGATAGGCAATAAAATTATAGATAGCGCTCATGTCCACTATTGCACGGGTTGTTCGGCCATTTAGCTTAATGTCCACATACATCAACTCATTGCTCCTTGCCTTTATTAGCTTTGCCTTCGTGTTCTCCCTCACTTGACCCCGCAACGCATTCAACAAACGCGTTGCACCCATTCGGGTCCTTGCGACTACTTATCGGCGCTGCTAGATTCTGAACCGCTCGAACTAAGGGCGATGGCTTTGCCCTTGTCCGACTTGTGCGGGTGTATTGATGTAGTTAAAGCAATGAGTGCTTGCTTTTGTGGGCACTCCCTCACCATGTGCGGTCCTCTACACAAGAAGCATCCGCCAGGTTTCGGGGTCTTGCCTTTTGAGCTTGGTCCTTTGTGAAAACTCTTCTTCCTTTGTTCACCCCTAGACTCCTTCGCTCGGGAATATTTGAGTGGGCGATTTCTCGAGGATTGTTTCTTCTTCCCCGCGTCCTCTGAAGAAACAAAGTCAGTTAGTCTTTCTGCGGCTGCAATTGCTTCGACCACGTCGGTAACATTCCCTCGATTCAGTTCTTGTTGTGCCCATAGCTTCAGGCCGTCGAGGAAGCTAAATAGCTTATCTTTCTCGGACATGTCCTATACATTCAAATCATGCAGAAAATTGCTTCATATAGTCTCGAATAGAAATACTTTGGCAGAGTTTCTCAGCTTCCTTCTTGCCACGAACTCTGTGTTTTCTCAGGTAGGAACTGAGTTCTCAACTCTTGCTTCAAGTCCTCCCAGGTGTCTACTCGACATCGGCCCTGCTGGATCTCTCCCCAACGGGTTCGTCATCAAAGTTTTGCATCTCTATTCAGATACATTGTTACTATTGAAACTTTGGTTTCTTCTGAATTGGGTCTTGTAGCGCGAAAGTACTGTTCCATGTTGAACAGAAAATTTTCGAGCTCTTTGGCATCCTTGGTACCCTCGCAGCAATGCGGCTCAAGCGCCCTGAAGCTTTGTGGCGTCGCAATGTGAGTGTTGCTCCCTCCCGCATTAAGAGTCCTTGTGAGCAATGTCACCTTGGACATGAGTTCTGTCACAACTTCATGTAGATGTTGTATGAAATCTTTGGTGTCCTCTGTAAGTTGGTCGACTCAGGACTCAACCTTGTCGATCCGAGATTCAGCTTCTTCTTGCGAGCTCTCTACCCTAAAGGAGCCTTCGTTGGCCTTGGTAGAGTTCCTCCAAGCTTGCTTCAAGAACATCGAGGCGGGTTTCTGCCATTGTAAGCCTCTCCTCGTGGCTCCTTTTCCCTGTTGGTGCTCCATATTGCGTATCCTTCGCTCGTGGAGAATACTCAACTTCACGCTCGTCTTGTTCGCTGTCGCGCTCCTCACGAGCGCCTCCAACCGCTTGTGAACGAGTTTGCACTTGCAGCCCACCTGCGGCTGGTTAGGGCAAAGGTCCGGCTTGCCCCATCTTGCTCGATTCGCCATGATGCTTCGCCATGGCGAGATTGTGAAACTTCTTCGTTGTTTGTTCGAATTGCTTGCCTGCTTTAATACCACACTATCACAGACTTAGCTGAATTTGCCTAAGTCTTGCGGCACCCTTGTAGCAAACTTAAAAACTTAGCTGAAATTGCCTAAGTCGTGAAGCAACCTTGCCCAATATTTCGGACTTAGCTGAGAATGTCTAGGTTAAGAAACGCCCAAGCATTATTCATCCACAAAGGGTCAGCGATAGGACTCTAGTAGGGTTGAGTCCTAAATCAACCTAGAAGTAGTTAATAAAAATCCTGTGGGATTGTAATAAAACCCCACCTAGCCACTTCTATCCTATAAAGAAGTGTGGCTAGGGTTTAGATTGGGGCCTTAGGGCTTAGTGGTTGTCGCCCCCTTTATTGGGCTAGTCGGTTAGGATTTTCTTCAGCTAGGTCGACTATAGGAGGGGCAAAGGGGTAATTTTACTTAGGCAAGCACCCCCCATGGGCTAGGGTTTAGAACCCCTTATAACGCCCCCTCTCTTTTATCAAGCAAGATCGATCTACGATTCAGCCATATGGCCGACTACTAGGAGGGAGGAACCCCTCTAGTGTTCCAAGGGTTGATCCCCCTCAAAAATCAAAATCTGTAGAGCTCCTTCTAAGGTTCTATCATCTGGTATCAGAGCAGCGTTCCTGCTGCTCTTGCTGCCACATCTGCCGCTCCCACCCTTCCAAGCAATTCCCACAATTGCTGCAACATGCGCCTCCGCTGTCATTCCCAAGCTGCGGATCAAATCAATGTGCTGCTATCCCCTGCATTTGAAATTGGAGATCTGATATATTTTCATCACCCACACTTGTTCTACTGCTATTCCTTTACCTTATATGTTGGAGAAGTTTTTTCTATATTTTCCTTGCTGCAAAATTCTACCATCGCAAACGTTTTATTATCGTTGTGAAGGGGAAATGCTGCAGAAAAATTTCAGCCGATTGTTGCTTCTTGACACCGGACTTTTGCTCATCATTTTTGGCTGAAACTTTTACACAAATTCATAGATCATCTTAGCTTTCATCTAAGAATGATCCCTGGAAAAAATTTCTTCTGAAACTGGACTTATAGTGCTGCAATTCCTCGTCACGCATTGCTGGAATTTTACGACGAAGAATCTGCCTTCCGTCTTTTCATCCACTTTCCTACCATTACATTGCTGAAATTTTATCAAACTTATTTGCTGATATTACCCACATATGAACCGAGGATTTATGACAAATTTCTGCATATTTTACTTGAGTTTTCCTCTGAAAATTACGTCGAGAATTCAGTGTTTCTGTGACGCAAATTCTGTTCAGCAGGACAGCACGTACACAGCCCTTTCTTCGTCGAATTCCATCAGATTTGAGTGCTGTCTTTTGCGGGTTTTTGGACTCTCTTATTCTCATCCTCAAACCCTACTATCCTCACCAAGAACCCTTCCAAACCGCACCCTAAACCGATCCCAAACAGCCTCCCAAATCAGCCCTAACCGCAACCTACTTCCATCTACCCGATCCACCCATCCAACCAGCCACCTCTTCTCCAAAAATTCTCATGCCACTAACCCGACAATAGAAAAAAGACCTCAACATTACAGATCTAGAGGCCTACACCATGGCATCAGAGGAGGCCATCAACGCCAAGTTCGAAGCCTTTGGAAGCCGCATGGAGGAAAAGATCTGATCCCTTTTCGTCGAATTCAGCATAGGCCGACCATCGAGCCCTAGAAAATCACAGCAAGGAGAAACTTTAAATCGGTGAGATGATCCTCAAGAGCGTGGTCACATCATCCCTGATCTAAACAATCCATGCATGAAGGTTGACTTTCTTAGATGGGAAGAAGGAGACCCGATCGGATGGATCTTGTGCGCAGAGCGCTATTTTCAGTTCTACCGAACCGTCGACGCTACACGGGTGGAGATTGCTGCCATCCACCTCGAGGGAGATGTTATTCAGTGGTTCAATTAGTTTGAGCACACCCATGGAGGTCTCTCTTAGCAGCGATTCAAGAAAGGACTACTAAATCGCTTCGGACCAACCGATTTTGATAACATCGACGGATAATTGGCGAAGATTCGGCAAACCTCTATAATACAAGAATACCAAACAAGGTTTGAACGTTTATCTAATCAAACTGTGGATTGGTCTGAAAAACAACTTTTAGGGACTTTTATTGAGGGCTTAAAGCCATAAATTCAAGGAGAAGTAAAGGTGCGACAACCGTACACTCTTATGACGGCGATTTCCTTCGCAAGAATCCAAGAAGAACGATTGAACCACGAAGTACGAAGGACAAGGGTCGCTCCTCGACCAGCCATGCCGAAGCCTTCAGCCCCCTCTACTGCCATTCGAGTCCTCGCACCAAAAAAATTAACAAGTGACGAGCTTCGTAAACGATCAACCAAGGGGTTGTGTTGGCATTGTGATGAACCGTAGAGCCGAGAATATTGCTGCAAAAGGGGCGGCTCCTCGTTATTGAACCAGTAGAGGATGAGGACACTGTACCATCTGAAGAAGACCTCGAACTCGAAGATGAAGCCACGGAGGAAGAGCCCCAACCGGCCGACTATGTGGTGCACGCGCTGGCCGATTACTCTAACCCGCAAACGATGAAAGTTGGAGGACTCCTTAAACAACAACCCATCACCGTCCTTATAGATACGGGCAGCACCAATAACTTTCTCAACAGCAAGGTTGTTGCATGTATGACGCTTCAAATCGAAGGTTGCAACAAGTTCGACGTAAAGGTTGCCGACGGTTGAATCCTCAATTACAACCAACGGTGCCTGCTGTTAAAATTGCTCCTACAAGACCAAGAAGTGGTAGTCGATTTCTTCCTCCTACCCATCGATGATTATGAATCCGTGCTTGGGATTGAATGACTCACAACATTAGGTGAAATCTCTTGGAATTTTTCTAAGTTAATCATGAAGTTTTATTGTAAAGGGAGACAGGTCATATTGCGAGGCAAGCGTGGGAGCCATATCTCTACCGTTTCGATGCAGCGAATGAAGAAAGTGCTACACAAGACATATGGCGGATTTTTGATGCATATCCAACAGCCATCAAAGGAGGAGAACGTGCAAAATTTAGATCCTAATCTTCCCCTCTTGTTGGACGAATTCGCGGATGTTTTCATGGTGCCGCGTGAGCTTTCCCCTAATCGACCGCATGACCATTGTGTCCCTATATTGTCGGGCAAACCTCCAGCAAATTTGAGACCATACCACTATCCTCACTTGCAGAAGGGCGAGATTGAGAACATCGTTAAGGAGATGCTCGATATCGGAGTAATTCGATGAAACTGCAGCCCTTACTCCTCGTCGGTGTTGCTAGTGCGCAAGAACGATAGTACGTAGTGGATGTGCATTGATTACCAAGCTTTGAACACCATCACCGTCAAAGACAAATATCCTATACCAGTAGTAGATGAGCTCTTGGATGAACTAAAAGGAGCCAGAATCTTCACTAAATTGGATCTCCGTTCCGGATACCATCAGATTCGGGTATGCACTAAAGATGTTCCGAAAACTGTATTTCGCACACATAACGGCCACTACGAGTTTTTGGTAATGCCCTTCGGACTTACAAATGCTCCTACTTTTCAAAGCCTGATGAATGATATTTTCCGGAGGTTTCTACACAAGTTCGTGTTGGTATTTTTTTGATGATATCCTCATTTATAGCCCTACATTTGATATGCATTTTCAACACTTGCGAATTGTTCTAACAATCCTTCAGGAGAATACGTTTTATGCTAAACAATCAAAATGCAGCTTTTTACAACGTAAAATGGATTATCTAGGGCATATTATATTAGAGGATGGAGTGGCGGTAGACCCGACAAAGATCGAAGCAATGCAAGGATAGCCGAATCTACGAACATAAAATCGTTGTGCGGCTTCCTTGGACTCACGGGCTACTATCAAAAATTCGTAAAAGATTATGACAAGATCAGTGCCCCACTCACGTCCCTACTGAAGAAAGACTCCTTATGGTCGGATAAAGCTTCCACAGTCTTTGAACGACTCAAGGTAGCCATGACGACGACGCCGGTCTTACCGCTGCCCGATTTCAGCTGCACCTTCGTGATTGAGGCTGACGCTTTCAGAGTTGGAATTGGGGTTGTTCTAATGCAAGATGGCCGACCTTTTGCTTACACCAGCAAGGCTTTGTCTCCCTCCCATCTTAAAATGTCCATGTATGATAAAGAAATACTTGCCATCGTACACGCCGTCACGAAGTGGAGACCCTACTTGATCGGCTGATGCTTCCAGATTAAGACCGACCACCGAAGCCTTAAGTATTTTTTGGAGCAGAAAATATCTTCCCCGGAGCAACAACGATAGGTAACTAAACTTCTTGGCTTTGATTATGAAATTATTTATCGAAAGGGGAAAGAGAATGCTGTTGCAGATGCTTATCTCAGCTACTGGGATAAGCTGAACTTTCAACCATCTCCCTTCCCTTCACCGACTTCCTCAAAGATATTAGGGAGGAATGGAAAAGCGACCCAGAAACCCGAGGCATCGTAGAAAAATTGGAGAACAATTTGGGTTCCATGGGTCACTACACTTGGGATTCGAAGGACCTACGCTACAAAGACCGGATTGTGTTTGTTCCTTCTTCCCCTTGCATCAAAATTATTTTGCACGAGATGCACTCTTCACCTTCAGCAGGACACTCTGGATTTCTAAGAACATATAAGAGGGTGAAGCAAAACTTCTTTTGGAGAGGCATGAAAAGATTGATTTATGATTATGTATCTAAATATGATGTATGCCAGCAGCAAAAATGTGAAACAATGGCAAGTTCGGGAAAACTACAACCACTACCTATACCAGACTCAGAATAGATTGACATCTCTATGGACTTCATCGAAGGGCTGCCACCATCTCAAGGTAAAAGCACGATCTTTGTGGTGGTAGATCGTCTAACCAAATATGCTCATTTCTGTGCTGCGAAACATTCTTATATCGTTGCCAGTATTGCTCAACTTTTGTGAAAAATATTGTAAAACTGCATGGGATGCCAAGGTCGATTGTAAGCGACCGTGACAAGGTGTTTATAAGTAAATTTTGGACCGAGCTCTTCTAACTACAAGGCACCTAATTGAAGATGAGCACAACTTATCATCCACAGATAGGCGGGCAAATAGAAGTGGTGAATAGATGCCTTGAGACTTACTTACGGTGCTTCACTAGTGACCGGCCCAAAGAGTGGACAAGGTGGCTTCCTTAGGCCGAATGGTGGTACAACACAACTTATCATTCATCAACTAAATGTACTCCCTATGAGGCTTATATGGTTGCCTCCTGTAATACCTAAATATGTAATTGGTGCGGCCAAAGTGGATCGGGTCGACCAAAACTTAATTGACAGGGACAAGCTTCTGTAGCTGTTGAAAGACAACCTAACTGCCGCCCAAGCCCGCATAAAGCAATAAGCAGACACTCACCAAAGCGAGCGAGAATTTTCGATAGGAGATTGGGTCTACCTTTGCCTACAACCATACAAGCAGTTGTTAATCAACACCAGAGCGTCGATGAAGCTATCTCCACGATTCTATGGACCATATCAGATTTTGGAGTGTATTGGGGCCGTGGCATACAGATTAAAGCTTCCAGATGACGTTAAGATCTATCCCGTCTTCCACATATCCTTGCTAAAGCCGAAATTGGGAGAACGTGATTTGGCTCAGACTCAGTTGCCGAGCACTACAAATGATGGTAAGATTCAAGCTCAACCCGAAGCTAATACTTGATCGGAGGATTGTGATGCGTCGTCGACGCCCTTCAACTGAAGTACTCGTGATGTGGAATAATTTACCATCCGAAGATGCAACGTGAGAGTCTTACGAGGAGCTGAAGACCCGGTTCCCAGAGTTTATGGACCCTCAGCCTTGAGGACAAGACTGATTTAAAGAGGGCGAGCTTGATAGGGCTCCAGCAGGGTTGAGTCCTAAATCAACCTAGAAGTAATCAATAAAAACCCTGTGGGATCATAATAAAACCCCACCTAGCCACCTTTATCCTATAGCCTTAGGGCTGAGTGGTCGTCGCCCCCTTTACTGGGCTGGTCGGCCAAGGTTTTCTTCAGCTAGGTGGGCTATAGAAGGGGTAAAGGGGTAATTTTACTTAGGTAAGCACCCCCATGGGCTAGGGTTTAGAACCCTATATAATGATGTAGCCGCCCCCTCTCTTTTATCAAGCAAGATCAATCTATAATTCAGTCATACGACCGACTACTAGGAGGGAGGAACCCCTATAGTGTTCCAAGGGTTGATCCCCCTCAAAGATCAAAATTTATAGAGCTCCTTCTGGGGTTCTATCAGTCAGCCCACTTATAACCTCGCGCTGGTCCCGAAGGACCTACAAAAGAAAAGTTGATTAGCTTGAAAGCGAGCGGTGGACAAGTTCCGATGTCTTGCAAAGTGGGAAGCTTTACAAGCAATTCGTCGAATACCTTGAGTGCAATAGAGAAAAGAGAGAAAAGAGCAAAACAGGACTTTAGAAGGCTGGATGAACGGTCGTAAGTCCACAAACGACGGTTCCCAAGGTGTCGGATGCAAGACAAGTTCAACTTTTGATGAATGCTCACACCCGACATATAACCGAAGTCTCATCTAGCCCTATGCCACCCGGGGGGTTCCAGGGTGCTGAGATGGCTGACATTTCGCGCCACTTACAGCGATGGCCGTAGCACGCGAAAACGCCCCAAAAATAGAGCTATTTTGGGCAGTTTTGGCTCCACGCAACGAGCGATCGTTCTGCAGCATTACAGACTGTTTTTTCTCATATTTCTTAGGCAAAATCACATAAAATTAAGGCAAAATAGGCTGCCGAATGTTTATACAAGTAAGCAAAAGCGACGAACGGTTCGCTAAGCGAAGATGTTGCGGTTGAGCGACAACCGTTCGTGATAAGATGGTCATGATTGTTTATTTTGATTTATCTAAATGGTATCTCAAGCTTTTCAGTTAAAAGCCATCCATATTCAACTAATTTGGATCAATAACAATGGTAGTGACACCAATATTCTTATGTTGTTGCCACACTCCTCTTCTTTTCTTTTCTCTTCTCTCTTTTTATCTTTGTCCTCTTCAATGCTCCCTCCCCGTCCCACCACCACCACCTGTGTGCTTTCTTTTCCTCTTTATTTTTGTTTTTTTCTACCTCTTCTTCTTGTCCTTCCTTCCTGAGTCACCACCATCTTATCCTCCTACTATCGTTTTACCTTTCTTCCCTCCTCTTTTTCTCTATCTCCTTTGTCCACCTCCCACCGCTATCGCTAATGCTACCGCCATCACCGCATCTCCTCCTTGTGGTGGTGGGAGAGCGAAGGAAAGGGAAGAGATCAAAAGCAGAGAACGAAAAAAGGAAAGTATTTTATGAGTCATAATATATATTTTTTTAGTGATCCCGGGTACTAGAGGAGACCTCCCATCATTGTTCACTGACAGTAGGTTTCCAGAGGATCTGAGGCAATTTAACCAAAGGTGAGGTACCTGAAAGGCTAATTCAAGAGTACTTTGAGGAAGGCCCAAATTATTGGGTTCTCTGTGCATTCTTTCAGTTGAATGCAGCTATGCTGAGTTGCATAACACAATGAAAATTTCAGAAAGAACTTGCTATCGTTCAGTACATTGGTTTGTCATATTTTATTCTTTGAATAAATAGAGACATCAATTTATATGTAATCATCATTCTATATTATCTCAATTACCACAATTTTTTTTCTAGATCCTAGACGAGTGTTTAGTTACATAAATTCAGCATAACTTAGCTGTATTCTAATTCGTAGCTTTCCTATGTTGCTTGTGATCTCGTGCAGGTGCTGATTTGAGTGATACTTTGATGGACCGCATGGTAGGCTCACTGTTGCATTGTTTTTCAAAATTTTAACTACTTAATTGATTAACTAAGGTACTTTATGGATTTCTTTATAGCATGCATGTGATAGGTAGAAGTGGATCCACTGAACTATCAGCAAACCACTGACAGAATTTAGATTCCTTAAATGTTCAACATACCTTTTTCCTGAGAATTATGCATGAAATTGTTTTTAATTTCTCCACTGTCTATCTGAATACTTTTTTTTGTATTTTGAAATTATTGCTAGAAATGCAGAAAAAGACACTGTCAGAGATATATAATGAGCAATCTTTCAATCTACTTCAGGCAAAGTATTTCTTTTTTTTTTCCCCTTTATCTAGCATAGATGGTTTCAGGCAAAGTGCAAAGAAAATATCCAAGGGAATTTCAAATGAAAAATGTTGAAGATGAATCTACCACTACTTTTGTTGATGCAATCTCAAGTTCCATTGAAGAAACTCTGTTGGGAAAGGAAGACACAGTTTGGAGTGACCAACCTCTCAAAGAAACTTAACAGATTTGAAAGAGAAGTAATTAAAGGCATATAGGTAAATCAATATAAAAGAAAGAACAGCAAAGTGGATATGGCGAGTGCTGTGTGCTTATGTGACAGTTACAGCACCGAGCATTTGGATTACTTGAAATAGTCATGAATTTTAGCTAGTGACATCCTTAAGTTGGTTGTATGTGATTTTGTCTGGCCTTAATGGTACACTAACTGTAAAAGTAAAATTATTCCTTGAGCAGGTTCTTAATGAAGCCAATCTCTCAAATGCTGTACTTGTAAGGGCAGTTCTCACACGCAGCGATCTTGGTGGTGCAATTATCGAAGGTGCTGACTTTAGTGATGCTGTGCTGGACCTACCCCAAAAACAGGTGCCTTTTAATGTGAAACCCTAAAGGTTTTCTGGTACTAATAACTAGAATTATGTGCCTTAATTCACACTATTTCTTGATGCACGGCTGCTCTTTTCTTGATATCATATCATACTTCGGGTTTCATTTGTTGATTCTGTTTCTAATACCCATCAATTCTGATCCCAAATCCAAATTAGAAAGATGGGGATTTAGGAGAGACTGATTTGTTCAATAACAGAAATAGATCGATGATTTGGTCATGACATTATGGGTTGTTGTTGTTACTGTCGTTATTTGTTAGATATTGCATTTGATTATTTTGCATGCCACAAGCATCTGCTTGTTATAAATTGATTTCTGCAGAAGGACAGATTAAAAAAAAAAAAAAAAAAGCAAGAACGAATAGCTTAGCTATAAGCTATTTTGTGAATTCAAGAACCACCGTATGGTCATTAACATGTACAGGATCTCCTTAACATTATGGTTGATAACAATCTTCTCTACAACTTTGATTCATTTATTTTGAAGGCATTGTGCAAGTATGCAAGTGGAACCAACCCAATGACAGGGGTGAGCACAAGGAAGAGTCTGGGTTGCGGGAACACTCGCAGGAACGCCTACGGCAGCCCTTCTTCCCCTCTCTTGAGTGCGCCACCTCCAAAACTACTGGATCGCAATGGCTTCTGTGATGAATCCACTGGACTTTGTGATGCAAATTGAAGGTGATTTCGCATGAGAAACTTGTAATCTTCCTCTGTTTTGGGTCTCTGTTTTCTCTATTTTTAGCTACAATATTTTTCATAGAATAGGACAATTTTTAGTGAATGATAAAGTGAGAAGAAATTAAAGAGACGTGAAAGGCCAAAAAATTCTTGTGTGGAGTAGAATCAAACCATATAATGTTGGATTGCCGGGCAGACTTATTTAGTTGGAAGTTTAGATGGTAGCATTCAACAATGATTGTAGCACATTTGCTGGATTTGGCTTATTGGCTGCCAGCTCTGGGTCCTAGTCATCACGTCTGTGGGAGGTCACATCACCCCTGAAATGTTTCGTGGGTGATCTGGTCCATCCACATTGACATTTTGCACTCAACGTGTCTTTCACTTTTCATCAGTGACTTGACTTCCTACGCTCCCAAAAAAAAAAACAAAAAAAAAAAAGGGCATTCTTATTCACTTCTGGTTATGAGAAATCTCCAATCCATGCTAACTAAGATGCATTGACGACATCTCAATTATAATAAACGGACAGAGACATCTACAGTCGTGTAGACATATTGTGATATGATGACAGCAAAGATTTGCTGTCAAACAATGGAGCAAACGATGGAATGCAGAGTTCGAGAGAGAGATGGAGTCAGTCATCCAAATCCCTCGGCTTCATGTTATGTACATAAATCCGTGGCCTTCCACACGTTTGGACACCTATTTACCTCCCAATGATCGATCAGTATTTCCATCCAGTTAACTATCAGACGCCTTCACTTCCACAGCTCGATTTGGGCACCGCTGCTGTTGGAAGTCGAAGCACGCTCGGCATTTACCTCGAGCTTCTCAGAAGTGGAGCAGTGGAGGAGCTCCTTGCAGACGCCGTCATGGCTGAGCTGGGACGCGACGAACCTGTCGAGCACCCTCCAGTCCGTGACCTGCTCCACCGAGTGATCGGTGGCGGAGTAGACCTGAAGCCGCTTGTCGGAATATTGCATCAGGTCGTCCTGCGTGATCGCGGTTGGGTCGAGAGCAGCTGCACGGCCAACGTACAAGGGAAGCTTGGGGCTCTCCAGCTGGGGCAGCTGGAGGAATCGAGCTCCTGCTTGCCTCGGGGAATCGAGCTCCGGCACCAAGGATGCATGATCGTCGTACCAGCATGCGGGGTCATGCCCGCTTGCTCTTCTGATGGGCGTCGCCGTCATTATCTTCTTGAAAACCCTGCACACAACCCATCCCTCTTCCTGCAGCATGGAGGCATCACAAGCTCTGGCTCGGACAAGGAGAAGAGTAGTTTGAGCTCGAAGTCGCACTGTGACTTGCCTGCGGCGGCGGTGCACTCTCGTTGGATTCAAGACGGTACTCGTGCATGATCCAATCCGACTTCTGCCCGTTAGGCGCTCGACCCTTATAGAACACCAACGTCTTCCTCATCCCGATCAAGCTGTTCTTGGAGTAGATCGGCTTGTCCCTTCCGGTGGCCTTCCAGAATCCGGCCGCTGTCGCTCGATTGGTCCGTGTCCCGGTCGGATACTTCTTGTCCTTGTGGCTAAAGAAGTACCACTCGTTTGCCTCCTCCGTTCCTATCTTGCATCTATCTGATTCCAACAACAACAAAACAGAAAAAAAAAAAAAAAAAAAAACACACACATACCGAAGTTACACCGACCTAAAAAAAAGATGGAACAAAAGAAATGTACTGCTGATGAAGGCGATAGATGCCTTGAAGATCCCACGGCTCGATCTTATACAAATCGACGTCCTTTATGATATCAACATCGATCCCTCTTGATGCTACCTTCTTCCTAAGATAGTAATCCACGAGTTCTTCGTCTGTCGGGTGGAACCGAAATCCGGGGGGAACACGAGAAAAGGTATCCATCTTCTCTGGGATCTGCGGTCACTGCCTGCAGATCACATACGAGCGACCAAGCGTTTCAGTAGCCGGTTGATTCGTTATCACATCTTTCTCGATCTTATCCCTGCCAAATAATGCACATTAAAATGCCAGGAGAAGTAAGCATTTGTTGAGCTCAATCTGAATGATCCAGCGACAAAGTTCTAAAGACGGAATTCAGATGCATGATTTTATCGATAAGCTCTCAAAGCCTTTACCAGCTAAAGTAAATGGTCACCTTCAGTTAATGAAATGAAATGACTGAGCCGTGAACATATCCAAACTAATCTATTATTGGAGGTAAGCATTCCTAATGGATTAGTAGCTCTCACATTAGGACATCAGGTGTAATGCTTCTTCAAACCTACTGATAAAAGGAGCACGCACCCATGTTGATCGCATGTGTAAGACTTGTTTCTTCTTTCTATTTACATGACTGTGCATAGGATTCCAATAACTTCTCATGCAAGTGCATGCATGCAGTGTCTTAATTCATGTACTTTCCTTGTTTATGTCCTTTATGGCAAGCTGTATATGCACCTGGATACAGCATATGCTATGATCACATAAATAAACAATGTCGAGAGAGAGAGAGAGAGATTTATGACCCAAAGCTTACTTGTAGTTGGAAAGATCCTTCCTTGCCTTATCATTGGAAGAAAAGATTCAGTTGGGAAGAACGAGTTAAGTGCATAAATGCATGTTTCCAAGACAAATATGTGATTGTCCCCATGGATAAAGCAAGGCAACCTTTCCTAATTTATGTCTTTTCACACAAGAAAACCACAAACGGGCATCAGGAAAGACATATAAAGAGATCCATTATATATATAGTGGTATCTCTTTTGAGAAATGGCTCTTCACAATCCTTTTAACCTCGTTAAATTGCTGGCTTGAGCTAAAGAGGAAAGTTCACAAAAGAGTTCAGATATAATTCTGAATCAGATAGATTGGATAGGCCATCACCATGAGTTAAAGCAGAAACATAAACATCTAAAGGCACCACGAAGCAAGCTAGCTTGATGGAAACAAAATAAGAGCTAAAGAGAGTCTGTAAAGCTGTCCATACAAAGAACAACAGCGAATACCAGTATGTCATATAGCCATGCATATACATACCTTCTTACCTTCGATCTGTAACCAGATGTATGCTGAAAGTAACAAGCTTATATGTATCGGAAACATTGTGTGTTTAGATGGAGAGCGAGGAAGAGAGAGAGAGAGAGAGAGAGAGAGAGATCAGGTAAAATGAGGAAAAGGTCTTACTGGTTATAGAGATTAGTGAGACTGGCCAAATAGTTCCGACTACGCTGAATGTATTATTTGGCTTGGACACGCCTCTGATGCCGGAGTCAGTCGTGACCGAAAAGATGTAGACCTTTTACTGCTATATTAGTTTATCTTGGCTCGACAGAAGCCTCGGGCGTCGTATCATCTGTGCCGCCTCGTCCTTCTATCTTTGGAGCACCGCGAGGGAACGGATCCCAAGAACAACGCTCCACAGAGAGAGAGAGAGAGAGAGATAGAGAGAGTAAAGGAGGAGGCAATGGCGTTAAATAACAGGCGGTGTGCGATGGCCCAAAGGATATATAGTTTAGTCAGTTCCGGTGTTCTTTCAGCACAGCGTGCTGCTGCAACATTCATTCGTGTATGGGTGGATCGATGGATTGCGGGGAAAGGCTACGGAAGCAGAGAAATGGCGCCGCAATGGCCGGAAAGAGCAAAGCTTCTTTTACTTCCCTTTGGCCTTATTGGCCGCAACCGCAACCGCCACCGCCTCCACCCGCCACCGATAGCGACCAGGACGACAGGAGATCACGACGTTATCCTCCTTTGCTCCACAGAGATGGCAGAAAAAGAGAGGCAGGAGAGAGAGAGAGAGCAACGAAACGGAGTACAGCTACCTGCAGCTTTATGTAGAAGCCTGCAGGGACGAAGTAAAAGCAGCAGCAGCAGTAGGTAATCAAAATCGACGATACGAGACTACCGCTACAAGCTTCATGTTTACTCACAGTTCGTCAGCAGCACAGCCCGGGACTTATGGGGGGTGTCCAAAGCAGCAAGTGGTGCGGGGGACCGACCGCCTGCTTCTGCTCTCAATGGTTGGTTGGCTGTCTGCTTACAATTCCTTCTTCTTCTTCTTCTTCTTCTTCTTCTAATGGCTTTCCTCACATATGAGCTGCCTCCAATACAATTTTCGGGTCACTACGATCATTACCACTGGGAGAGGGGAAGAGATGCATTCTCCGGTGGTGGGGGCTCTTTCGGACCGGCCTAAGCATTCCGATGGCGACGCGTCTCCAAACACCAATCCAAACCAACAGAAACGAGGAGAAGCTAAACATGCGCAAGTAAATAACGTTGGGGGCGCTGAGACCCACAACTTTAGTGGGTCCCGGCGGGTCGCCCCCCGCGTGCGCGGGTTCAGCACGTGGCGGCTCCCGGTCCGGCGTGGGCTCGACCCGATGATTAGGGCTCTGGTCCCGTGGGACCCACTTCGTCAAAGCACCTCTGCTTTCGACACGCGGCGGGTTTTTTTCTTTTGGGGGTACCTCCCATCGTATACGTACAGCCTGTAAATTTGGGGCATACGCATATTGGCAGGTGTGTATATCTTTGGGGGCAGAAGTGAAGCAAAAGTATCGCACGCGATGCTACGGTCATCCTGCGGCATCATACGCCCTTCAGTTCTCCTCCTCCTCCTCCTCCTCCTCCTCTTCGTTGGTCAGCCACCCAAAAGCACACCACTCCTCCCCTCGTCTTCTCTGTTGTTGGTTGCCACATCGAACAGCTGTTGTCAGGAATCACATTGCCACGCATGCCGTCAAAGCTTCCTTCTTATATATGCCATGCCACCCTTCCTTCCTCCGCTGCATGAAGATTGCTTCTGATGATACGACGATAGAGAGAGAGAGAGAGAGAGAGAGAGAGAGAGAGAGAGAGAGAGAGAGTTACGATCAACGAATGGTTTGGAGAGATCGACCATGGCGAGTCGATCATTGCCTACGTAATCCCATCATTGACTTGCCTCCCCCCCCAACGCCACGTGTTTCGTCGGACGTGACAAGCTCGGTGGGGCAGCCTTCTCCTACAAGCTGCGGAGCCAATGCGAAAGGGTTGCGGCTTCCTGACTACACGCCGGGCCCCGCCGGCCACCTTCTTCTCTCCACCATGATGTCTTCTCTCCTCCCTCTCTCTCTCTCTCTCTCTCTTTCACTCACATACGGTCCACTGCGTCTTACCCGTAGATCTTTACAGATCTCCGAGGGCCCCATTGTGTAGCTTTCTTCCTGCACATACTTCAAGAAGTATACCCCCCAAGTTATCTTCTAAAAAACATATTCCTTTGGTCCCTAATATCAAGTGCCATAAAAAAAATATATGTAGAGTTCCCAAGTCCAAATCAACGTATATGATGTTACGTACATAATAGATAAGGCTATCAAAAATGTGTAGAGTTCTAAGTCCAAATCAGCGTATATGATGTACGTACATAGATGAGGCCATCACACTTAGACTTAATGGAACTAGTGATGAACTTTTAGTGTGCGTCATATGTTCACTTCTCGGAACACTGTGAAGAAGTGAAATATTCTCACCTAAACGTAGGAACTATGAGAAGAAGGACATGATTGCTTTAGGTTTGCATGTCTCGTCAAAGTCTAGTACCTATAATGACCATGGAGTGTGGTCGAACGCCACAACAAGGAGAAAAGGGATGGAATGATGAGAAGCTACTCATAGAAAGAGATTCTGATCTAATTGATTCCTTGATCTCGTTGTGCTAAAGTTTGATTTGTTTAGTTCCAATTGAACCAAGCATTGGGTTGTGTGATTCAATTTGATTAACCACATATACCATTACATAACTCATTGGTATTTTTTGGCTTGTATATACTTCTACTAGAGCATAAAATTATGAAGAACATATAGTAAGCATGGATATACCACAAATTATTGCACCTAAGAGGATTAATGCACACGTACGTTTCAGTGCATCTTTGACGTGCTGATCTCTTGTTTTATAGTCATCAGGTAGCTACAATTCATATCTTGGTTTCATACGTCTCTCGACGAGTAATAGATCTATCTATGCTTGCTGTATAAAAAATAATTTAAATAGTTAAAATTAGATTAAATAAAAAATTTAAATTTAGATTATATAACGATAAAATTTATTGAGATATAATATTATTTTAAAATTATATTTATCTTTTAATTAATACAGAATAGGTCTCTTGGATCAATCCAAGATACTACAAATTGAAATTACTCCTAATTTTCATTACTATTCTCTTCTCCTTCACCATGAAGTTCTATAGAAAAGACAACAATGGTATGATTCCAAGAATATCAAAAAAAGTGCATCGATTAAAAAGAATGAAATATTAGTAGATCCAGAAAAATTCAAAACAAAAAAATATATATAACATGCAAATATCCCTTATCAACTTATTCCTATTTTCAAAGGTGATACTTATCAATTTTGGGCTATTAAGATGAAAAATTTATTTATTTCATATGGATTATGAAATTTGGTAGAAGATGGTTTTGTTCAATATGATCTACATGATCCTAATATTAGTAAAGATCAAAAAGATCATATGAGTGAGAATATGTATAAAGATGCAAAAGCCCTCTATATGCTACAACAATCAATCGATGAGTCTTTATTTTCCATAATCATGATAGCATCAACATCAATAGAAACTTAGAAAATATTAAAAATGTATGTTTGGAGGCATAGATAAGGTAAAATTTTAAAAGCTTCAAATTCTTCGATGTGAATTTAAAACTGAAAGATTTTGAATCTATCACTAATTTTCTCAAAAGTTTCTTTTATTGTGAATCAACTAAGATATAAGAACATAATAAAAGATCAAAATATAGTAGAAAGAGTTTTATGAAGTTTATCTCTAAAATTTAATATGATTTTTATTGCTATAGAAGAAGCTAGCGATATAACTATATTGTCTATTGATGAATTAATTAACTCTCTTTTAGTTCATGAAAAAAAATTAAATTGATATTTAAATGTAACTTCAAAACATGCTCTTTAAATGAAGATAGATTAGAAAAACGAACAAAAGAGTTTAAAAATCAAATCTAAAAGGAGAGATCAAAATGACAATAAGACGAGATTTATCAAATGAAGGTAACAAAGAAACTCATCGATGTTTTTATTACAAAAAAATTGAATATATTGAAAAAGATTATTGGTATAAAAATAAAAATCTAAATGTTCCTCTTTGCTCTTATTATAAAAAATATGGTCATATTGAAAAAGATTATTGGAACAAAAACTAAACAAACTATCATGAGAAAGATAATGATGAAAAAAAGAATGAAAAAATATTTTATTTACAGCAGCATCTGATGAAGAATATTTTAAATCTATTTGGTTTTTAGATAATGGATGCAGTAATCATATGATAAAAGATAAAAGTTTATTCAAAAGGCTTGATAACGTAGTTAGATCTCCTATGTAGCGAACATCAAATTTAAATTAAGTAAAAGAAAAAAGAATAGTTGTTGCGAACACCAAATTTAGTAAAAAAATTATTGATGATATAATATTTATTTATAATTTAAAATAATATCTCATTAATATAAGATAACTAATAAGAAAAGGATATTATGATATTTTTGATGATGAAAGATGCTTGACTTATGATAAAAAATAATAAATTAGTAGTGTTAGGATAGAGTTTGGCATTAAGAGGGGGGGAAGGGTTTAATTAGTGGAGTGATAAAACTCGATTTTGAAATTTTTTTGCTTGAAGAAAATCGAAATTGAAAATATTTTTCTTAGAAGTAGTTAAGTGCTTAAGTTCAAGAGTAATAGTAAAGAAGAAACCGAATGAAGATGCTTTTCTCGGAACTAGTTAAGAGCAACTAAATTCAAGAGCAATATTAAAAGAAGACAAAATAAAGATGCTCACAGGAATTTATAGTGGTTCGGTCCACTTGACTTACATCTACTCCCGAGTCCTCCTTCGTCGAGGCCCATTGATGTCCACTAATGATCTTCTTTCAAGGGCGAAGATCAACTATCGTTACATACCTTATCCTTTTCACTAGTTTAGAAGAACAACCTTTATAATTTTTCAACCATTCCCTTAAACATAATTCACTCTTACACAAGAGGAAGAGATCTCTCAACCAAATTCTATAGAATTTCACTAAGCTTTTGTTCACTTTCTTGCTATCCCAAGCAAGAATACTTAGGGTATTTAGACCCCAATTAGTTTCAAAAATTAGAGTCAAAATATTAAATACCCTAAAATTTTGGGTACGGGTGATATCACCACCGACATCGATGGTACCACTATCGAACAGAGCTCGGGAATCTGGGCTTTGACGGTACTACCACTGAAAATGACTATACTACCATCAACAACCGATGGTACCACCACCCAAGTATCTCGAAAATAATACTTTTCAATATTGTTTCGTACCTGAGCTATAACTTATGTTGACTTCCTTCTAGGTCAACGAAATGAACTCAATCATAAGTTCAAATAAAACTTTAATTGGATTCGGTTGATCTCTAATTGAGTTTGTAGGATTTTTTTAAAACTAACTCTAATTAAAACTCTAACTACAATAATTAAGGTAAACATAAGTACAAGCAATATTCGTTGTCCGATACGTCAATCGATCTTTCGACAAACTCCTAGTAACCTTTCGAGAAACTCTCGGCAAGCTTCTGATCTGTGAACTCCCGACGACGAACTCCCTGCGAGCTCTCGCTACATTGTCCAAAACTTTGGCATACCCCTGATTCTTTCAGCCTGATGCCCAATTCTTTCGACCTGATACCCGATCTTTGACTTCAGCCTTACATCAGATTCTTCTTTAATTATTTTATCTTTTCATAGTAATAGTCAGTCCTGCATCACTTATCTCTAACATATAAGTTAGATCATAAATCAATCAATTATTTTCATCATCAAAATCTGAGATTCAATAATCTTTTCCTTTTTGATGATGACATCCAATTGATGATAGAGTTAACCTTAACTCTCCCTATCTATATGTCATATTTTAAATAGGTCAAACTTGAATTCAAAAGATATAATAACCTTTGAATTCAAGTGTAGCATTTTTTACCATTATACGACATGTCATTTTATACATTGTGCATCCTCATAGTTTTAAATCGTAACATACACGATTTTTAAAATATTTCAACATTACTTCATCAATGATATTAAAACATTAAAATTTTTAACCATTCATTACTATGATACCAATATTAACATTATTTTAGGCATGCCATTCATGAAACCAAAGCATTAGAATTTTTAATTATTTTAGCAGGCATAACATACATGATATAAACATCAAACATTCTGTTGAATCTTGAATTTTGATGATGAAATCGACTGATGAGTATTTAAATCTAATATATGTGTTAGAGGAAGAATTGCAGGTCTAACAATGACAGGAGCAATAGAGTTACAACCAGATGATAGGCCAAGATCAAGCTTGGGCATCGGGCCGGGTGCAGACAATACACTGGGCCCTCACCGGGAGTTCGTTAGGAGATTCGTCAAAGAGATCGAGAAGCTCGCTGGGAACACGCTAGGAGATCGCTAGAAGAAGACTGGAAGACTTATCACAAGAATGTCGGATGCTGTCAGATTGGCGGGAGTTAGGTCATGATTTAGCTTGTTGGTTATTAAGAGTTGTAATTATTGAGTCATAGTTATGGATTGAGTCCTAATTGAGTTGTATTTAAATGAAATTCAAATAAACTCAATAAGGCAACTAGGTCCATTATGGGCTTTGGTTGAGCTTAATTAGTTGACCAAAGAATTGCTTAACATCAAGTTCAAGCTGAAATTCAAAAAGTGGAGGGAACCACTTTTTCAAAGATTTCGACTGGTAAACCGCCGGTGAGCGATGGTTGGATCGCTTGAACACGGGAAATAGGGCGGTTGCTAGTGGCTATAAGTGGCTGAACTGCCCAGGACCGATGGGTAAATTGCATAGGCTGGGCGGCTAAACCACCCGTACACAGGATTCTGGGTGCTTTCGGTGGTTGACCTGCCCAAGCCTACGGCTGAACCGCCCGTGCCTAGATTTTACGAGTATGTTTGAATTTTTGTCTCTAATTTCTAAAGCTATTTGGGGCTTATAAAGACCTAAGCTTTCTTACATTTTACACAATAATTTTGAGGATAAAATTCTATGAAAGAAAACTTATGTGATTTGTAAGAAAAAAAAAGAAAAGGGGCAAGAGAGTAATCAAAGAATTGTAATCAAGTCTCCATTGTAAGAAAAGTATAAGGGTTTGGTCTTCACCTAAAGAAAATCAATAGTGGATGTCCGTGTACCTCAAGGAGGAGGATTCTGGAGTGGACGTAGGCCCGTTGGTGCCGAATCACTATAAAACTTATGAGTTTTTCTTTTGCTTTCCTTGCTTTCTAATTTTATATTGACGCTTATGATTTAATTACTCTTTTAAAGTAAGGTTTTCATGTCAAGCACTTCACTTACAATGTTGCTTATCTTTAATATTTCCTTATTTTTTCTTAAGTAATTTGTAAGCAATAAACTTATCAATTTTCTTTTAATTACTCACTTGCTTTACTTGAACGAAAAGCTATGAATCTTCCTATCTTAAAGCGAAAAATTTTTATTTAAAATGAGAATTTACACTTGCACTCTCCCTCCCTTAGTGCCAATTAATCCTAACACATTCATCATTCATTATCAACATATCATTTCTCGCTATTTGTTATCAATAAAAAGGAGAAATGTTCAATACATATTTGAAGCATATAAGCTAGTAAGTTTCCTTCTCCTCCTTTATAGAAGAAGAAGCACAAAATTTATTCATCACATAAAGTGTTAAATCACTTTTTTTCTTTCGTTAGAAAAGAAAGAAGAAGGGACGGATTCATTTATCACAAAAGAAAAATAAAGTATATCCAACAGGCTAAGAACCAAAATTTCTTCTTTTTTGTAAATAGCAAGAGGGAGGCTTCATTTCAAATTATCACTTAAAAGATCAGGTATACCCAAAAATCCAAGAATCAAAGTTTTTCTTTAGTAAATATTAAGAGGGAGGAATTGTTATGATCAATTGGCACTAAGAGGGGGGGTGTAGACAGGTGATTAGTGCAAGTGTAAATTCTTATTTTAACAAAAAAAAACTTTTTGCTTTACGCAAGATAGAAAATCCGAAGCTTTTCATAACAAGTGAATGATTCAAAAAAAATGCTAAGTTTCTTATTTAAAAATGATTTAAGAAGGAACAAGCAAATCCTAATAAAAAGAGAAGCAACATCGAAAGGAAGTGCTTAACTTGAAACTTTTCTTTCAAAGAGTAAGTAAAAATTGAAAACGTCTATCGGTATTTAGTTCAAAACGATTAAGAACTCAAAAAATACAAGTAGTAAATGCAACAAGTACAAATACTAACAATTATAGTGGTTTGCCACCAACCAGCCTATGTCCACTCTTGAGTCGTCCTTCTTGAGGCACACCGATGTCTATTATCGATCTTCTTTGGATGAAGACCAAACCCTTACAACTTGCTTACAAGAAATACTTCAAGAATTTTTGAACTCTAAGCTCTCTCCTTTCCCTTTTTTTTTCTTATAATTCACATATAATTTTTTCATAGAATATAATCTCCAAAATTATTGTATAGAATGCAAGAAAACTTAGGGTATTTATAGTCCCAAATGACTTCAGAATTTTGGAGCCAAAATTCAAACATACTTAAAAAATCTGGGTACTAGCGGTTCATCCACCGGCACCGTTGATTAAATCGTCGAAAGCACCCTGATTCCAGGGCATAGGCAGTTCAACTATCGACTTGTGTGGTTTACCCACCGTCAACCAACCGGTAACCTGGGTAACAATGGTACAATCGCTACTCACTAGTTGTTTACCCGTTGGAATCTCCGAAAAAGTGGTTCCCTCCACTTTTCAAATTTTGACTTGAACTTAATGTTAACCAATTCTTTGGTCAACTAATTGAGCTCCACCTAAGCTTAATCAAACCCCATAATGGACCAGTTGCCTCATTGAGTTAATTTAGATTTCTTCCAAATCTAACTCAATTAGGACTTAAACCTTAATTACAACTCAACGATTACAACCATAATGACCATCAAGCTTAAACAAGACCTAACTCCCACCAATCGGCATTCTTGTAGTAAGTTTTACGATCTTCTTTCGGTGATCTCTCATCGTGTTCCTAGCGAGCTTCCCGATTCCTTTAGCGAACTCATAGCAAACTCCCGGCGAAGTCCCACTATATTGTCCAAACCCTGACCTGATGCCCAAGCGTGATCTTGACTCATTATCTGGCTATAGCTCAATTCCTCCATCGTACTTAGACCTACAATACTTTCTCTAATATATATGTTAGATTAAACACTTATCAATTGATTTTATCATCAAAATATGAGATTCAACAATCTCTCCCTTTTTGATGATGACAATCAATTGATGACAGGAGTTAATCCTAACTCCCTCTAAATCTATGTCTTAATAAAGAAAACTTAAATTCAAGAGAACCACACCCTCTTGAATTTAAGTATTACGAAACAAATCATATTCTAAGCAAATTTCAATAAGAATTTTCATCAAGTCATCGAATCATAAATTTCAAAAAGAATTATACATCCATATCCAAGATATCAAAGTATATCATCAATATTATGTGTTATCAGTGTATATCATTAATATCATGTGTCATTAATATATATCATCAATTTACATCAAGTCATCGAATCTTGAATTTTAAAAAGAATTCCAAGTATATCATTAATATTATGTATTATTAATGTATATAATTAATATCATGTGTCATTAATGTATATCATCAATATCATGTGTCATCAATGTATATCATCAATATCATATATCATCAATGTATATTTCTCCCCTTTTGTCATCAACAAAAATGTGAAATATAGGGCTAAGAATTTTAAGGCACATGAGTTTTTGCTCCATCTTTATAAAATATGATATGGATCATAAAAAATTTTATTCTTCTTGTGAAAAGAAATAAAAGAAAATAAGGGAGGAGTTGTCGTATAGTTCTCAATTTTGTAGAGGTGAATTTCGAAGATAAGCTCAAAGATCCAAGATATTCATGAAGATTCAAAAATTTAGGAGTTACTCATTCATTTAAAATCATCTCATGTAATTTCAAGCATGTGTAGCAAATAAATCCGTAAAGTAGCAAAACATCATGCAAATTTTCTCTCCTTTTTGTGAACAATAAGATAAAGAACATGGAGATAATTTTCAAGATATTATCACTAATAAAAAATTGACTTAATATCATGAAATATAGATTAGCAATTCATATATTTTCATGATTTAGCATTCTTAACTCTCAACCTCAATCTTGTAGATATAAGATTTTAAAAGAAAATTTCAAATAAAAGCTCAACAAATCTTTCTCATATAAATATCAAGAAAATATAGCAAATAAATCTGAAGAATAATAAATCATTATCTTTATATAGATCTTCTCCCCTTTTTGTAAACAAGAAAGTGAAATCAAGGAGGAAGAAGCGAAAAACATCATATCACAAAAATACTCAATTTTAGATATAAATTTTATAGATGTAAATTCTGAAATCCAAAATCAAGCGCTACCAATGCAATTTAATTTATCTTATGTAAATTTCAAGTAAGGTAGCAAATCAAGCAAATCATACATTTTACATGCAAATTTTGATAAGAAGTACAATTTATAAAGTCCAAGAAATCTAAAGAAAAATAGTAAATCAAGCTCAAATTTAGAATTATATATTTCATATGTATTTAGAAAATTTAAAATTCTAAATTTTCTTCTAATTAAATTATTTCTCATTCAATGTTATCATATCTAATTTTCTTCTAATCGTATTGATAATTTTATCTCCTACTTTTTGTCATTATCAAGAAAGAAATATGATTGCATAATTTATTCTTAATATCTATATTCAAATTACGTCCAAAAGTACAAGGAGATAATATTATAAAATCATATCTTTAAGTATCAAAAGACATGATTTAAATTAATAAATTTGTCACTCCTTTTTATTTATGAATTTCAACATAAATAATCAAGAAATCTTATGTATTCAAAATTCTAAGTAAAATAGAAATCCAATTATGCAAATCTCATGTACTTAAAATTTCTAATTTTTTTTTAGTAAATCACTCCTCATCCAATGATGGTCTTTCATAATCAAAATATTTAATTTCATTATTATAAAAATATCACTTCTATCTCTCCTTTAGTCATTGTCAAAGTAACAATTAAAATACAATAGTACCAAATTTTAAGATGATAACTTTATAAAATGAGATATGAAAATATAGGATCTCAATTTAGATATGTGATTTCAAATCATCAAAATCATTATTTAGATTCATGTAGTTCCAAATAGATAAACATGTATTAATTTATAAATTTATTCAAATAAACTTGATTTATGTAAAGATTTCAAGTTTTATTTTCTAAACTTTACCAAATCATGATAATAACTTATTCAAGTTCAAATCATCAAATCGTCAAAATCACTTTGATAATTCAAGAGATTTATAAAAAATAACATAATTGATTCATTAATCTCTGTTAGAAAAATTTATAAGATAGAGACATTTTTAAGAAAAATGTATTCTCTTTTGATTTCATACAAGCATGCCTTTAAATCTCTCGATAATAACTTATGTAAAGATTTCAAGTTTTATTTTCTAAACTTTACCAAAATCATGATAATAACTTATTCAAGGTCAAAGCATCAAATCGTCAAAATCACTTTGATAGTTCAAGAGATTTATAAAAAAATAACATAATTGATTCATTAATCTCTGTTATAAAAATTTATAAGAAAGACATTTTTAAGAAAAATGACTTTCAAGCCAAATAAAAATATATATTTTTATTTAAAATAAAAAAGTTATTACGACAAAGATCAATAAGCCAAAAATCACAAAGATCATCATGCGTAATTTCAAAATATAAACTCATAATTATGCATCATTAAATCATCAAGCATAGTTCATTGAATATAAAACATCTTCGATCAAAATTCAACCTATCACAATTTGAACTTTTAAATGAGTCTAACTTTTTACACATAGTGCAATGAGTTGAAAAACTTATTTTTAAATTTTTATTTATTTGATATTCAAATTCAAAAGTAATCTATTATTTAACAACACACATTCAATCTTAACATACAACTATTCAACTATTTAAATCAATCATTCAATAACCATATCATTTAAGTCATTCAACAATAGACTTTTCAAATATTTAAACCAATGATTTTGAACTTATTTTTCAATCATTATCAAAATCTTATTTTCGTAAATTTTAATATGAATAATTTTTATTAACAATAACTTGGGTTCTTTTAGTTCTAATCTTAGCATCCTCTACCTATACATTATCAATCAAGGTTACGATAAGATAAATCAAAATTAGTAAATTATTTTTAAGTGGAGTCATCACAATAAGATATTTTTCAAACAAAATCCAATGATTTTTCTATATTGAATGATTCTATCATGTTATCAAGAAAATTTTCTTTTAAAAAAAATAATTTTATATATGATTTTTAGGTTTAAGATTAACACAAATCATCAACACAAGCCAATACAATCATATAAATCAATACAATAGTCATCATCAAAATCTTCCTTTTATACATATGACTATTATTCAAGATAACTAACCTTTTTTTGTTCTAATTATAGTATGCAAGGGCCATATATCATCAAGATTAAACATAATGAAAATTTATTTTTATTTTTAATAATTAATCTTATTGGTATCTAGGCTAGTGAGCTTGAATGAGTGTTAGATCTTAATTTATATATCTTGAGCATCTAAAGCATTATACGAGCTCTTAGCTTTAATTTTGAAACAAACCTACAAAAAAGATATATTCGATTTAGGCACCCATTTTACATTGGGTCCTACATAGAAAAATTTTATCTTTTTTTTCTAATCATTTTTGTTATATGAAGTTTCCATGGGAACCCAAACTAATTGATATAGATTACATTTTCTAAATAGACATTTGTTTACCTTATGTCCTAATTTTTCACAAAAATTATACTTGATTCTTGATGACATATTTAAGGTAGGTCCTTTAACAAATATGGTTGACTTTTGTTGAATATTACCAATAAAACCTATGTCATTTCTTCTATTAACATGACCCTTATTGGCAATGATTATATTTAGGGATTTGTTCTCAATTTCAAAATTTTCTAATATTGTTTTAAGCATGATGTTCTCTTCTTTAACATTATCTAGCATATCAACTTTAGAATATGTGTTATGTGATACTAATTAATCATGCATTTCGTCAAGTCTACAAATTAACAAATCATGATCATTCTTAAGCAACTTAAAGGATTTGTTAAGTTTTCTAAACTCATTAAACAAATTATGAAACATATTTAATAACTCCAAAAAAGAAACACTTAATGAATCACTAACCTTATCTTCAATCACTATTAGAGCATAGTTAGCAACTTATTCTTTGGAGTGATCTTCTTCATATGAAGAGCTTGAATTATCCCAAGTGGCCGAAAGTGCTTTCTTCTTAAGTGTTAGCTTCTTCTTCAATTGAGGACGTTCATTTTTGAAATGTCCCTATTTATTGTATTCATAGTATATGATATTATCCTTCTTTGGTTCTTTTTTATTTTTATAGTTTTTATTTTTTATATTTTTTTAAACTTTCTTGATAATAGTGTAATATCATGGTCCTCATCACTCGAGGTTTTACTCAAGGGGTCATTTATTGTTCAAAGTGCTATATCCTTCATGTTCTTTGGAAGAGATTCATCAAGCTTATTATGAGTTTTATGTTATGAGTAAATCAATTAGTTCTTTAAGAGGCAAGTTATTTAAATCTTTGGCATCTTGAATATTGGTTACTTTAAGATCCCAATTTTTAGGTAAAGATCTTAAAATTTTACTCACAAGTTTAAAATTCGAAAAATATTTTTCAAGTGCTTTAAAGCCATTGGCGACATCCATGAAACAAGTGTACATGTCTCCAATGGACTCACTTGATTTTATTCGAAATAACTTATAATTATGAACTAAGAGTTTTATGTTACGAGTGAATCAATTAGTTCTTTAAGAGGCAAGTTATTTAAATCTTTGGCATCTTGAATAGTGGTTACTTTAAGATCCCAATTTTTAGGTAAAGATCTTAAAATTTTACTCACAAGTTTAAAATTCAAAAAATATTTTTCAAGTGCTTTAAAGCCATTGACGACATCCATGAAACAAGTGTACATGTCTCCAATGGACTCACTTGATTTTATTCGAAATAACTTATAATTATGAACTAAAATATTAATCTTATATTCTTTTACTCTATTAGTTCTCTCATGTGTGATTTCTAGTGTGTACCAAATATCAAAAGTCGATTCACAAACGAAAATACTATTAAACTCATTTTTATCAATAGCACAAAACAATACATTCATAGCCTTTACATTTAAAGAAAATTCTTCATTTCCAAATCATTTAGCTCATTCATTGGTTTAAAAGATTTTTCAAATCAATTCTCAATAATATTCCATAAATCAAGATCCAAAGAGATAAGAAAAATGTGCATCATTGTCTTCCAATACATGCAATCCATTCCATTAAACATTGGAGAACGTGAAATAGAATATTCCTCATTCATGTCAAAATAATCCATTTACTCAATTATGTGTTAATCTAATGAGTAACAACCTTGCTCTGATACCACTTGTTAGGATCAATTGGCACTAAGAAATACTACGTTTCTTATTTAAAAATGACTTAAAAGGGAACGAGTAAATCCTAATAAAAAGATAAGCAACATCGAAGGGAAGTGCTTGACTTGAAACTTTTCTTTCAAAGAGTAAGTAAAAATCATAAGCATCTATTGGTATTTAGTTCAAAACGATTAAGAATTCGATAATTACAAGTAGTAAATGCAATAAGTAAAAAATACTCATAATTATAATGTTTTGCCACCAACTGACCTACGTCCACTCCCGAGTCATCCTCCTTGAGACACACCAGCATCTACTACTGATCTTCTTTAGGTAAAAACCAAACCCTTACAACTTTCTTATAATAGAGACTTCAAGAATTTTCTAACTCTAAGCTCTCTCCTTCTCCTTTTCTTTTTCTTACAATTCACATAATTTTTTCACAGAATATAATTCTCAAAATTGTTGTATGGAATGTAAAAAAACTTAAGGTATTTATAGCCCTAAATGACTTTAGAATTTTGGAGCCAAAATTAAAACATACCCGAAAAATTTAGGTATGAGTGATTCATCTGTTGGTATCGTTGGTTTAACCACCAACCTGGGCAGTTTACCTGCCGTTAGCCATCCAGAAACCTAAGCATTAATGGTACAATCGTCTCTCACTAGCAATTTATCCACTATAATCTCCGGAAAAGTGGTTCTTTTCACTTTTTGAATTTTGACTTTAACATGATGTTAACAAATTCTTTTGTCAACTAATTGAGCTCAATCTAAGCTCAATCAAACCCATAGTGGACCCGGTTGCCTTATTGAGTTGATTTAGATTTCTTTCAAATCTAACTTAATTAGGACTCAAACCCTTATTACAACTCAATGATTACAACCATAATGACCATCAAACTTAAACAAGACCTGACTCCCACCAATTCGGCAGCCTTCGGTATTCTTACGGTAAGTCTTATGGTCTTCTTCCGGTGAACTCTCGGCGCATTCCTAGTGAGCTTCTCGATCCCTTTGGCGATTCTCGACGAGGTCCCACTACATCGTCCAAACCCCGGCCTGATACCCAAGCTTGATCTTGGCGCATAATCTGGCTATAACTCAATTTCTCCATCGTAGTTAGACCTGTAAAACTTCCTCTAACATATATGTTAGATTAAACACTATCAATTGATTTTATTATCAAAATCTAAGATTCAATAAGAGTCATTTAAAAGCATAACATTAAAGATCAAGGCAAAAAGTTCATGAATCAAATTTCTTCTATTTTACGTAGGAGGAAGGATTCATAAGAAATTATTATTGAAAAAGAACTCAATTTATAAAAGTCGAGAAATCTAAAAGAGGAACTGATACATTCAGAAGATTTATCATATCTAATTCTCTTCTAATCAAATTGATCCTCATTTAATGTCTTTGTTGCAAGATAGTTATTTTATCTCCCATTTTGTTATTATAAAAAAGAATATGATGGTATAATTTCATCAATGCTCTAACCATAAATGTAAAAGAATTATATAATGAAAGTTATGTCATGAAGGATATCAATTTGGTGATAGGGTATACAATTCATGAATACAAGCGAGTCTTAAATATGTAATAACATGAAGGATATTAATATCAAATCATGAATACCAAAAGTCATGATTCAATTTTGACAATTATCCTCTTAGATAATAAAAGGAAATCTTAGAAAGTCAAAAGGTAAGCAGAATTTTAATTTATAAAAAAATTTATTAAGTTAAATATATCAAGAAGTCAAGATTATGATTAGGATAAAAACTTCTCTATAGTAAATAGCAAAAAAGACATGAGAACAAATAAAAGATCTCGATTCATGTATAAAAAATTTCAAGTCATTAAGGTCATGGTTCATAAGAAAATCTTAAGTTATAATTTCAAAAAATTAAAATATAAATCGTGATTCATTTATATAATTTTCTTTAATAAAATAAAAGAATTACAGTGAACGATCTTGATTTATATAAATATCTCAAGTTATAAGATCATAATTCTCCTCTTTAGTAAATTATAAAAAAGGGAGAGTATAGAAGTTAAATAAAATTGATTCCTATAAAAGATACCTCAAGTTAAGAAATCAGAAAAATTTTCATGATTAGATTGAAAAAAAATCTCATTTACATTTAAATCATTAAATTCACTTTTGTAGTTCAAAAGATTAAAAATTAATGGTATATATAGATTCATCACTTTATCTCTTACTGAAAACTCGATAGGATAAAAACATTTTCAAGGAAAATATATTCCACTTTTGGGTTTCAACTTATGTAATTTATTTCAAGAATGTTTTATCTTTTATGCCAAATCTATGTATTATCATTTAAAACCTATAACCAAGTTTCATTTTAAAAAAAAATCATCAAGATTATTACTATAACACATTAAAATAATAAAATATTTTTAAACAAAAGCTTTGATTTATTTTAATTTCAATAATTTTTTCTTCTTAAGTGAGTATAACTCTTTAGTTTTAGTGCAATGAGTTACTAGGCAATTATCAAGCTCATTTTAATTTAAAAAAACTATTTTACCTTATTTCAAGTCCCAATTTAAGAACAATCTAACATTCAATTATACAACAAACCTATTTTATGTAAATATATAACCCATCTAATGTTCAACCATTCAAATCAATCATTTAAAATACAAGCCAATAATTCTCTTAGTTATACAAATCATAAATACAAGTCATACAAATCATAATTTTCAACCTAACAGTCAAACTATCAATCCTATCTAAAGTAAAATAAAAATAAAAATTTAACTTCTCTTTTGAGATGAGCAAGTCAATAATTTTTTTTGTTCTTGTGCATTAATGATTTAATTATCTCATAAGTTATACGAATCACAAATACAAGCAAATAATAAGTCATAAGCATTAAGAAGTCTAGTGATTTATCATGGTTTATTTAGATAAATATTTCCTTTAGTCAATACTATAAAGAATAGCAGGCATGTGATTAATGAAAAACTTAGACTCATATAAAATAAGATTTGTTTGGATAAATATTTTTTAGAGTCTAGAAGGTTATTTCATATACAATAATACATCATCTCATTAAAGGAAAATCATATAAAAACACATCCAACATCATCATCAAAATCAATTTTTAGAAAATTTAGTAGATATTTTCCCATTAAAAATTGTTAGGATCAAGTTAACATTGAGAGGAGGAGGAGGGGGGGTGGTGGGTGGTGGGGAGTTGGTTTGAATTAGTGCAAGTACAAAAAAGACTCGTTTTAAAAAAATTACTTGAAGTAAAGAATAAATCAGAAGCATTTCTTGGAATTTGTTGAAAGTAAGTGAGCAATTAAACTTAAGACCGAATGAAGAAGCTCGATTTAGCTACGAAATGTTAAAATAAAAATAAGTAAAAAAAAAGCTCACAAATTTATAGTGGTTCGGCCAAAAGCTTAACCTATATCCACTTTCTGAGTCCTCATTTGTTGAGGCCCACCAATGTCCATTAACGATCTTCTTCTGTGGGTGAAGATCAAAACTCCTTACATTTTTCTCCTTTTCACCTGTTCAGGAGATGAACCTTTATAATTTTTCTCTCTCCCCTTAGACTAACTTTGCACTTTGTAGCACCGAAGGAAAGCTCTCAAGTTTTACATAATTTTGGCTAAGATTATAATCACTTTTCTTGCATTTTCTTATCACTTTCTTGCTCACCAAATACAAGAATACTTGGGGTATTTATAGACCCCAATTGGCTTCAAAAAATGAAGCCAAAATTAAATCTTTCCCGAAAAAATCAGGTACGAGCGGTACTACCGCCAGCACTGATAGGACCACTTCTAGCAACCGCTTAAAAACCTAGGATGGTGGTGGTACTACATCGCTTGGGCAATACTATCGCCACTCACTGACGGTCCTATCGTCAAGATCCCATAATAGTACTTTTCCTATACTATTTTATACCCGACTTGTATCTCTTGTTAATCCCTTTCCAGGTCAATGAAATGGGCTTAACCTGAGCTCAAATCTAATCTTAAGTGGACTTGGTTGCTTTTTATTAAGTTAATTTATATTTCTCTAAATCTAACTTAATTAGGACTCAAAGCACACGATGCTAACTATGACATATTAAGACATAATTATAATTATTCTTATTGTTTGACATGTCAATCGATCTTCCAAACTCCCAGTGAACTTCCCAACATCCTCTAAGGAACTCCCGGTGAATCTCTCGATCATCTTTGATGAACTCCCGATGTACTCTCGATAAAATCTCAATCACCTTTGGCAACCTCCCGATCACCATCGGTGATCTCCCAGCGAGTACCACTGCATCGTCCAAACCCCGGCCCTATGCCCAAACTTGACTCCGGCCTAATATTAGATTATATTACCTTTTTACCATCGTAATTTATCCTATATCACTCATCTCCAACAGAGGTTAGATCATAAAACCCATCAATTGGTTTCAGCTAAAGATGTAGTAGTAGATTTTCATCGAAAAAATTTCAACAGTAAAGATGTAATTTTTCCCAGTAATTCGAAATAAGGATTTGAGTAAAACTTAAGGAGAATCCATTGGTAGGGAGAGATAATGCCATCAAAAAATTGATGAAAAATTATGATAGTAAAAGATTCGGCAAGATCAAAGATAACGAGAAGGTGTTTCGGTAGAATTTTTTCATCGAAAGATTTCAATAGTATAAGGATTCAAGTAGTTTGAAATAAGGATTCAAGTAAAACTTAAGGAGAATCTGTTGGTAAGGGAAAATTAATTCTGACAAAAAATTCATGGAAGAAAGTGACAACACAAGGTTTGGTAAAATCGAATATCATTGGTATGAATTATGATAGAATTTTGCGTCCAAAGTATAATAGTTTGGACATAAAAGATCAGCAGTTTATATTGAGAATTTTTTGATAAAACTAAAAGGAAATCCAATGTTAGAAAGTGTCAAAGCTGTCATAAAAATTTCTTAAAGATTTGGATAGAAAAAATGCAACATCAAGATCAAACAAGTTTTGCTATGCAGTTGGAATTCTGTAGTACAATTTTCGTCACAGAGATGAAAACTTTATGACAAAAAGTTTGTGCAACAAAATAGGAATAATTTTTTTGGGTTTTCTGAATAAGGATAACTAAATTACAATAGCAGTAAGGTAGGAAACCAGAACTTGTTGCAATTCACGGGGAGATCAAAGGATGATTTGCGATAGTGGAGATGATGGTGGAATTCGGTGATAATTTTTAAGTAATTATAAGAATTACTTTGGGCAGCTGTGAAAGGATGATGGTGTTGGTTATAGGTGCCTTACAAGCCAATCACGTGAGTGATGACACATGTGACACGCTGTGTAATCTTTTTGCTTATGGTTAATATTGGCATATTCTCACATTATCTATTACATATATATTATGATATCCTTGGTTCTATGCAATGGGAGTCGGATCATGATAAGATCACGATAATGAGATCGATTCACCTTTAAACACAAATCCTAAATAATCCTGGTCATAGGTTACTCAAGAGGGACATTAAGATAACCGGACAGATCGGTGTACTATATACTCGTTCATATGATGGAGGTAGTTGGTCTCATAGCTATTTGTGTGGAGACACTAAGTATATAGTACATGTGTTCATTGGAATATCCAATTGAGTGTCAATAGAGGATCATCTACTCTCGGTATCACGAGAGGAATATCCATTATATGCTTGCTCAGATAAATCTCTAGCCAGGGTCATTTGGATTGAGAGAGAAAAAGTTCTCTAGGAGAATTCGATTAGAGGGAGATTATGACGGATTCCGTATGTGACCTGATAGTACCATGTCCATTATATGGTCTTTGGGATATTAGTTGGATAAGAGATTATAGATACATGGTAACGATAGACAGATAGGTCCGATGGATTTGATTCCCCTTGTACCGTCTGGGGACTATGGCGTAGTGGCCTAGTACGTCCATAGTCGATCAGTCGAGTGAATTATTATGAGGATAATAATTCACTATATCAGAAGGACTTCTGATGGGAGTGACTCATGGCCAGCTCGGTATCGGGCCTAGAGGGTCACACACATATGGTGGATGCTTTAACGAATAGAGGATTGGATGGAGATCTAATTAGCCCTTATTCTCATTAGATGAGACCTTATGCTGATGGACTCCTTATTTAAGACTCAATTAGAGGCCTACGAGGATTATTAGATAGAGATCCAATAATGTAAGGTTAGTGGGTTATTGGATGAAGATCTAATACCCACTAAGGCATGAGCCCTAGGATTTTTGGTGGCTCTCTATAAATAGGAGGGGAGACTCGTGGTTGATAGGCTGCAGCTTTAGCCACCAACTCCTATTCTCCTCCCTCCCTCTGAGCAAGAGTTGCGAGATCAGATTGGAGGAGTTTCGATGCAGAGATCCATCATATGGATACCGCTAGAGAGGAGGACGCTTGACCTCCTTCATCTTCTCCATCCGAATCAGGAATATATGGATATACGATTTCCTTAGGTAAAATTAATCTCTCTCACATCGCGGTTTTATCGATTTTTATATTTTTCTTGTGACCCCAATCTTTTGCATTATGATTTGATCTGCATGAAAAATCAATTTTTATTTTGATTTTCGCTACGTATGTGATGCACCTACTGAGGTTTCCCAATATATGGATGGCTATGGAAGGGTAGCGAGATGCAAGAACGTTGCTCTAATACAAAGTGTTAGAACCCTTATGGATTCTATAGGGGTTTCTACCTCCAAGTTGCTGCTCAAAGGCTGTAGAAATTATTCATCTATTCATGAAGAAAAGTGGATGATTACAAGGTTATTTATAGGCCTTCTAAACCTAACTTCTAATAGGACTCCTACTCCAAGACTCCTACTTCTAACAACTCCTAATGCTTCTCTAAGAAGCAGCCTCCAACCAACTTATTTAGGGGTGGTCGATTGCTTATTGATTCCTAATCAAACTCTAAATTAACCCCACCTTAACCAACCCCTCTTTAACTAGGATAAGGGGTGGCTAACTAGGGTTACACATGCCTTATACTTTCCTCAAAATATCTTCTCTTAAAATATCCTAACCTAGCCAACCTCTTCATCTCTTTAATAGGAGTAGGTTATATAGGATTTACATGCATTCCATCTTCATAAAATTAAATTAGGATTCCATTAGCTAGAATCATAATAGAATCAACATTATGATAGAAAAGTTTTGATCATTTAAATTTTTATGGATCTATGCAAATTATCTCACATGGTATAGGCCATGATAATTGGAAAATTGTAGTTGATAAGATACATCTACAAGAAAAGGATGAATGAATTTAAAGGATGACAAAAAAAGTATATATTACAGTAAGTGCAGTAGTTTATGAGGAGGTGTAGAAAGCTAAAAGCAAAAAAAAGAAAGAGAAAACCTTCGAATCTAAAGGGATTTGATCTTACAAATACAGAACCTCCACCAGATCCTCAAAAAGAAAAATATCAAATTATAAACCTAAAATAAAAGATAAAAGAATTTAGATTAAGGGTTCTTAAAGATAGGACGAAACAAAAGATAACTACTACAGTACTAAAGATCAGTTTGTCAATATCTTTACAAAACTTCGACGAAATAAAATATTTATTTATTTCAAATATTAATTTTAAATTATAATTATTTGAATTAAGGAAGTGTGTTAAGAATAATTCAAATAGTTTAGATTAGGTAAAATGAAAGATAAAAATTTAGATTAGATGAAGATAAGATTTATTGGTATATAATAGAATTTTTTATAATTTTAAAATATTTATATTTTATATTTTAATTAATATAAATGATTACTTTTGGATTAGTACGGTAGATTGAAAGTATTTGTTTTTACTATTATCTCCTCCTTCTCTGTTAAAATTTTGCAGAAAATCCAATAGCCTGGAGCTGCCTCTTATTAAGTCAACCTGCTCACCTTATAAAGTTTAGCCTAATCCTTAATTTTAAATTTAGTTGACGTTGACATAAAACATTAATTTGGGTATTCACGGGCGATCCAACCGGATGATATTTAATTTCCATTGATATTTCTGCATTCTTCATGTTGGTATTGATATGTGCCATCTCCAAGTCGAGACAGCAGAAGTATTTAGGCCAAAACAAGGACATCTATCGATCTGACCACCACACCAGTCCAAGCCATTCCAGGTTTGATTGGTGAAGAAGATTCCCCACTGCGTATTTATTCCTCTTCCAGTTTGATGCGTGCTTAAGCTTGGAAAGTAAAGGGACCTCACAGGTGGCTGAAACGGTCTGCACCATGACATCTGCAAACTGATAAGCTTCAGCCGTTGCTTTTTGCTGAATCGGAAAGCACAGCAGCAGTTTTACTACGAAGGAAGTTGGCATCCAATTGCATCGACATGGTTCTTTTGAAACCGCTGAAAGGATAACATCACCTTTTTCTCTGTAAGAATGGTGGAGCGGGATGCGTGGTGATCTTTTCCAATCAAAATGAACGTGGCCGCGTAGTGTCTCTGCATCGTCTGCACCTTCCTCGAAGTTTTGTGAACCCTCCAACCCCATTGATCCCGTACGCATCCCCTCCAACGAGTCGTAGTCCGTACAAGTCATTGCCTGTTCGCAAGACGATGAGAACACGCCAACGTAATAGGAACCAGTCCATGCACGCGCTGCGGCTGGCTTCCACGTTGCTTCCTCAGCGGACTTGTAGCGTCGGTTATTTACCTTTTTCCTTGCGTTCTTTCCGGTGGAAAAGAGAGGGCGGAAAGCACCGGACTCGCCGCCTCCGCCACACACCCCAGAAGTCAACCCCAGATGGGATGTGTACCATCGTTGACCCATAAGATGCGACCTCAAGCTCGCGGTAACTGCAGAGATTTGGATCCGGATTCGCTTAGCTCGATCCGCGGTGTCCATCCTTCTCCCCTCCTTCCCGGAATCAACGCCCGCCTGCGTTTCTGGTGGTGCAAGCAACTCGGTTAACATCCCCACTTAACACACGCTTCCTTCCTATTGAGGGAGCCCAAAAGATGGGACCGTACCACCGTAGACAAACACACAACTCCTGACCCTTCCGCTTCTTCTTCGTCTTCTCTTCTCTTCCTCTTTATATTGCTCTCGCTCACGCTTTCCTCCTCTTCTTCACTGTTTCTGTCTATGTAAGTCTGGTTTTGTTTCGATCAACACAGATATATATATATATATATATAGAGAGAGAGAGAGAGAGAGAGAGAGAGAGAGACAGAGAGAGAGAGAGAGAGAGGAAAGGAATCAGTGTGCGAAGAGACTTGCTTCTTAGCTTCGCACCCTTTCACGTACTTCATGTCATCGAGTCCTTTTTCTCTGCAACGTCCGCAGTTGCTGTAGATGAGGATGAGATACAGAGGAGGGTTCAGACTAGGCCGCCGCCTCGTGCGGATCTGGCGACGCGTCTTTCGGCTCGACCGTCGCCGCCGCAAAGGCTGCTACGTCCGCCTCGACGCCACCCCATCGGCCACTGTCTCCAAGCCTGGCCGCCGAATCGAGGCCTCTGCGCTGGCGGCGAGGGTGTTCGACTGGGGTCGGAGCCTCTCCCGCCGCCTCCGACACCGCCTCGGGGACAGGCCGCCGCTCATAGGGGAGGAGGAGGATTGGAGGCCGCCGCCCAAGGGGCACCTGGCGGTGTACGTCGGCGGGGGGAGGAAGGACGTCGGAGGACACCCGCCGCGGAGGTACGTGGTGCCGGTGATGTACTTCAACCACCCCTTGTTCGCGGAACTGCTGCGGGAGGCCGAGGACGAGGTCGGGTTCGACCACCCCGGCGGCATCACCATCCCCTGCCCCGCCGCCGAGTTCGAGCACGTACGCAAGCGGATCGCAACCGCTGGCCGCCACCTACCCCGGAAGAGCAGCATCAGATCCTTCATCCTCTAAAATCATCGCCAAAATCTCGTTCTTTTTGCCTCTTCGTTTTGGCTCTCTCTGTTGTTGGTGTCGTGCCTTTTATGGGTTCACAACTCACATGTAACACAAAGGTTTTTCTAATTTTTCTAAATTAATTTCTTGATAATTTTGTTGTAATTTGCGACAAGTTACGGAAAATATATGTTCAGTGACACATTAGCTTCATATTTCATCAAATCAAAGAAAGAGAAAGGGAGAACAACGAGCTATACCACTAACAAGTAAGGACAAAATTGGAGGATAATTATTTCTAAAAATCGAGAATTATCATTAATTGTAAATATTAGACACTTTTACTTATAAATAGCTCTTTATTTGGTTTATGCAGCAGCGTAATCGGCATGTTCGTTCTGTAAAAATTGCTGCGATGGACTTCATAGCAACATACAATTGTCCTTTACGATTGTGTTTTCTACATGAGAAGGAAAATGGCAGTCTTTAGGGAAGTTAAAATAGAGACGCATATTTTGGTTACTTTTAAAGGATATATGTACCATATTTCCTTACAAAGACACACATGAACACATTTACAGAGAACACAACATTTACAGAGAAGAGATGAGCATTTAGATGATTTCTCTCGCAACAGATTGTAAATGTTCGCTTGCATAGCATGATTACTGCAGGCTGAGATGAGAGAGTTTGAGGCGATACAAGATCATGCATTGGAACCTCAATGAGATGGGCTCCAACATGGCAGCAGCTCCATCCTAGCTTAGGCGATACAAGATCATGCACTGAAACCTCGATGAGATGGACTCCACATGGCAGCAGCTCCATCGTAGCTTTTGCACGAACGAGAACAAGCCTCTTCCATTACTTCCTTTGAGATGCCTTCATTGCATATGTTCGCGAATGCCCGCATGTGTTTCATGCCATATTGAGTGAGCGATCCACAGTTAGATTCAAACGCTCGAACCTGAGGTCAGTTGTTACTCTTGTCAGCTAAAGAATAATTCCGAAATAAGCATGTAAGTAAGAAGAGAAAATCCAACTTTGAAGGAGCATGAACTCCCTCCAATTTGAGCTATTCAACATCCACAAAATGATGAAACAAAAAAAAAAAACTCAGTTCACTTGGTTGCAGCTTCATAACCAAATATTGGTATCTAAATTGCCATATACCAACGAAAACCATGATGAAAGACAAAAGAAGAGAGAGGATGACTTACCATTGACTTCAAGCATTCCCAATCATCAACCAGTGCCTGACTGGACGGTCTTAAGGATCTGAGGATCGAAGGACCGATTTCTGATCCAAAAATTTGATTCACAATGTAATCAATGCTGTTATCGAGATGCACTCTGTGCATCATTGTCTTTGTGATCTCCTCGAGAATTTCCTTCTTTTTGCTCGACCCTTCATTCGATTGTTCATACTGGAAACAAGCAACGATGACAAAACTAATAGACATGCAGTATTTTTTTTACATTTAAAGAATGGTCATTCACGAAAGATAATTTGCATCAAGAGAGATTGCAAACAAGGTTGACCTATTGAACTCGACGATTAAGATACAGATTTGCATTGCCTGTTGATACAACAGATTATTTGCTGCATTATACATCAGCGTACCAACTTCAAACCGATGATTAAAGTGTAAACTGCCATGTTTTGTTTTTTGTTTTGTGTTTTGCAAGAAAGAAAATGACATTAATTCAAAAGTAGAGAGAACACAGGAGGCGGATAACCTCTCCAAAAAACAGAGTTATGATCTGTAGAAAATAGTAAGGTGGTGTGCTTCAGTGTCCATGTTTCTAGGTATATGACTCCACTTAGAAACATTAACGAGAATAGCTATATACAAAATATTAAGGCAAACATTCATTTAGCGCCAAGGGAAGTCAGTTGTCTTCAGATAGTGTAATTTTGAATATACAGGAAATCCATGAATATGTAGTTTCTTTTCTTTCTTCTATCTGTTTCTCTCAATAATCTGCCGAATACTGCTCTTAGGAGTTTGTGTTTCTATCACCTCTTACCTTCGTTCTCTATCCACTAAGAAAGAATATTAGAGTTAACCTGGATTCTCTCACCCTAAGCACAAGTTCTGTTGGATGGGTATATCCACAAACAGAACATACCATTACCCAGCAATTCAATTACAGTACAAAACAGATAACCATTTAGTCCAACTGTCCAGAAATGAAGATCAACCTAATAATAACTAATACAAAATTGATTTTGACCATGAAAAGATCTCAAACCCTATTTATGTATCAAGACAAGTTAACGTTAATATAGTTGCTGTTTATCCAAAAACTAAGAGAACTATTACCCATTGTTGAGACCTTGATCTTGATCATCACCATGGAAGGAAGACCAACAAATAAAATTCAATGAAAAAGAAGAAAAATTATTATCACTCACCATTTTCCACATGAAGAGAAGATCAGCATCTCTCTGATTGATCACCCCCATTGGCATTCTTTGGCGAAGGGCATTCTCAGTAACATTGGCAATGGCTGGCTCAAAGCCCTGGTAAAGGGACAGCATATCAGATTTAACACTCTTGTCACCATACTCCATCACATGAGATCCTGTGTTATATGTGTCATGATTGGATGTCCTCATCTTCACCTGAACACCTCACAGAAAAATAACACTCCCAATTAGAACCAAAGCATAGGTTAACAGGATCTACGATTCTATGGTAAAGGCTGGTAGTAGATACCTCCTCAAACTGTTTCCCAACTGTCTCCTCCTTCAGATTGTGGGTCTCACTGCAAGAAGCATAATTGAATAGTAGAACTAAAAAGACACCTAAAATCTGCTCACTATTATTCATGAACATCACTGAAACCTGCTTCGTAAGAACTTCCATTGAATTTAAGTATCATCAGCACAAGATAAATCACAATAATCAAGTCATCCTACATTATGCATGAAGAATGAAAGAACTTGATGCATTGTCAAGATAAATTGTTGTTGATGCTTATCAATCAAATATCAGCTAAAATTAGATGGATAGAAGATAACTGCTCCATTAAAAAACAAAAAGGATACTTCTGGAGAGTTTCTCCCGTAAGAAAACATTTGGAATTTGAAGCAAACTATAATTTATTTTTCAGGCCTAAACACAAACCTGTCTTCCATCCATGCAATACTGTACAAATCACCAAGGCAGGTCGTAAATTCAGGAGGTGGAGGAGGATCCATTCCAGGACAATATGTACCCCAACTGCTTTCCACAGCGTTGGATGCAGTTGTCACATATATGTTGAGGTTTTCTGGCATTAAACCTTCAAAAATGCTGCCACTCTCACATGCCTCCACATAAATAACCTGTTGAAGTAACCACTTACACATTCAGTGTACCACAATCATAGCGCTGATATAGCATGGTCCTCTTACCATTTCTTTGTAACTATTGGATGCATGTTTCATTTTCAATACTTCAATGAAATCAGCAGCATAAAGAAATGGCATGTTGGGCATTCCTAAATCAGAACAGATGTCAGCATACATAGTCAATCTTGGAATTTGGTTCCCCAGCAAGCACAAAAGAACAGGAAATTACCGAGGACCCCAGGGCCTCCATGGTCTGAGTAGTAAATGAAGATCCTATCATCTGGTTTGCTGTCTATAACCTTTCCGCTTCCACCTTCTATAGCACTCCTATCACCCAAAAGCACAGCATATAAATTCTTCGTAGTGACTTGCTCCTTGGTGTAGTCCTGAAGACAACGACTATCTGTTTTAGCGCACTGAATTTTGGAACAATAGCATGTATAACAATTAACCAAGGTCTCGGTTGGCAGAGAGACAAATCAGATGATGTTATTTCTGGATCACCCTTATGCTTTCTACTTCTTATCACAAGAGGGAGCAAGAAAGTCAAGCAAATTGATTGTCTGTTTAACCTGGAGATGTGATGGTATATGGTTTGATATCCGAAAAAACATGTCAGGTTTGATGAAAGAATTTGACATGAGCTGAAAATGTAGTGCAGCAATTGGGAGCCTCCCACTAGATCACAGGCATTTTTTATAAAAAAAACAAGAAAACTTTTTTGGCACAGGCTAAGACACTGCAGGTTCTTAGAAGTAGAAAATTTTGATGTCTACACTACCATTGCAGAAGTCCAGCATTGAATATGAGCAAAGCCCTGCCTGATGACTATAACTAGATTTTCCACAGCATATTTCTGAGCTATGTAGAAAATTCGTTGTCTCCAAGGGCAAATAAACATAAGCCAGACAGATTACAGTCCAGATAAAATAATATCCACCTAGACTTGTTATCTTTTTTCAAAAAGTTCAGAATAAAAAAAAAAAAGCCGAATGCAGCTAAATCATGATGAGGAGATATGCAACATATCTATTTAGGATACGAATCAATTTTCCCATTAGATCTGATCCATACATTGTTTCCAACATGAATCAAAATTTATGTTACTTGCTAAATGAATCCACCTTGTAGTACTCTTGTGTTTCCACAAAGGGAGTTGCTAAGACTAAATCAGTGCAAATACGACCACTTTATGTGACTTCCTAAATGCAGTTCTCATTTCCCCTATTCTGCCTACGATAAGCCAAGCGTCCTTTGGCCATTTCTGCCACGGCAGAGAAGAGAGGGCCGAACAAGAAAGTCGACGAGCTCGCGAGAATCTAAACACAGATTAAGAATGACGAAAACAGAGGAGTTCCACTGGTGTGTATGTACCTTGGGGACGCCGGCGTAAACGTCTTGGCCCTGGGGATGGTTGATGATGACTCCCTGCCTCGGGTTAAGCGGGTTGTGAGCGATGTCGTCGTGCATCATCACCACTATGTTTTCCTCCCTCAGCCCACCTCTTCGCAACAACTGGTATGCGTGGCACACGTCCGCCTGCATGCCACACGCACGCACACATCCTCATCGTCGCCGTCACAGCAGATAATGTGTTTGTTGAATTAACTCAACGACACAGAACAAGGGCGTTCGCTTAATTACCTGGTGCCGGTAGTTCCCATAGCCGGAAGAGCCCGCCACAAGCAACGCCCACTTGGTCCCCGTCTCTTCTTCGTCGTCCGGACGGCCGCCTTCTCCGGGGTCGGGGGCGAGCCTGTTAGACGGCAACCGGATGATCGGATCCCAGGGCGCGGCCGCCCGCGTGAGGCTCGGCCTGGAGGCGGAGAGAGACATGGCAAGCAGAATCATCACGGCGAAAGAGAAGAGGGCGTGCCTGGCGGCCGCGGGGGAGGAGCTCGTCGCCATGACACGCAGTGAGATCCGAGGTCCAAGTGGTGATGGGGAATATGGAATCGGACGGACAGAGTGGAAATCAGGAAGAGGAAGATGAGGAGGAGGGGAAGCGGCGGCGGCGGCCGCCTGTCGCATCCTCCCACGCAGCAAGTCGCAGCGCCATGCAGCAGAAGGAGAAGACACGTGGAAGTCGCGGCGGTTAAGTGGGTCCCGCTCACCGTCCCAAGGCGCCTTTCTCGCTCCCCTTCAGACTTTGCTCGTGCTGCTCCTCCGTCGCTTTGTTGGCGCCTGCAAGGAAGGGGCGGTGTCGAAGGAGGCGGTGTTCCGCACGGCGACCGCGCCGCGAGTACCGAGGGAGGGAGGGGAAGCGTGGATGCTGTGATCATCTAGTTACTGGCGTCCCCCCGAATTGGCTTGCTTTTCCTACCCGTGCCGGTACCCCTGTCACCTACCCACTGTCGTATTTGCGGAGAAACGTGGGTCCTCCATGTGGAACGACGTCATAGCCAGGGTAAACGACTGGGCTCGACAGGTCACGATGACACGGAGAGGTACTTTCCTGGTGTGTATGTTTAATACGCCCACATCAAGCAGCCAACAAAGTTTATGCGCAAATCTCAAAGCGTGAGAGGACGAGGAATCTATGAACGAATCATAAAGCATGACCATAACTTGATTAGACTGGTAGCCCGGCAGCGTTTGGGTAATCGGATTTATAAGACACGAATCAGTGCAACAACATTTACATCGAGCACATATGCGGGGATCTTATTGTAATGATTGACCAAACCATGTTAATTAATGTTACCATGCTAATGACCAAACCTTTGTCACCACCAGCAACCTTTCTCGTAATGATCATCTCCTTCTAAACTCATAATTTCAAGCTAATTATTATTCAATTTTAGATTGGGGAAGATACATAAACATTTTGAAGTTGCACTATTTTTTATTTATTCCTTCCATTAAGAAAAACAACTTCCTTCTTTTATATTGTTGTTGTCAGTTCATTAAGAAAAACAACCCATTTTACTGTAAAGAGCAAACCTGTGATTGAATCCCACAATTTCATGATTACACATAAGACACCTCTTGGAGTCACCAACAAAGCTAAAGTATGGCGTCTCGGGTTCCGTGACACGACCCGTCCTCAATTCGCGTCATATCGGGATGGCCGCGACCTAAGTCGAGTTGCACGAGCCGCCTCGTCCTCGGTCCCACCTTCGACAGCGTATCATAAGGAGCCCAGCGTCCTTCCCCCATTCCTCCCCAAAATAAAGAACACGCCTCCGTCTCTAGAAGGGGTCGGGTCCGTCCTCTTCTCGAGTTCTCCACTCTCCTCTCTCCTCCCTCTGCGAAACCCTAGCCTTCCGCTCCGCTCGGCCCACACTCGCCCACCGGGAGCAACGGAGTTGTCTCGCGAGTTCGCTCTGCGCGATCTTTCTTCTATCTAGGCTTTTCGCCGTTGCTTTCTCCTAGCTAAACGAGTATTTTTCCACCGTTCTAGAAGGCAATGATCCAGTTTTAATCTATTTTTTCTTGTATGTTTTGTTGTCTCGCGAGTTCGCTCTGCGCGATCTTTCTTCTATCTAGGCTTTTCGCCGTTGCTTTCTCCTAGCTAAACGAGTATTTTTCCACCGTTCTAGAAGGCAATGATCCAGTTTTAATCTATTTTTTCTTGTATGTTTTTCTCCTTTTCTTCTCATGGATCCGGTTTTGCAAGAAGATGCTATTGGCTGCCGAATCTTGGAATTTTCTTTGCTGCAGCATCTTTTACTTTCAATAATTTAATATGTTGTAACTTTTGATGCGGTCGATCTTTTTCCCTTATAATTCTTCCATCTCTTTTGTCCCTTCGGATGTCAATATAGGCAGTTTTTTTAGTTAAACATCAGCAATTTAAATATGTGATCCTTGATCATAAGGTCAGGTTCTTGAGGGTCATGCCTTGTTCTTTAAGATGTTTGATTCTTGGGTCTAATTCGATATTGCATGTAAACTGATGCAGTTGATACAGGAGGTTTGTTTTAATGGATAAAGATTCAAGTGCCGCTGCAGAATCGGCTCTTTCTTGTTCTCGTTGTGGCAAACCCGCTTATCTTCAGTATGTTCTTTAACATCATTTGCAGCAGTTACATACTTGATTGGTTACTAAGAGCTTGAATCTGAAATTATTAGGAGAAGGAATGGGCATATTCTGATTATTGAATGATTCGATTATTATTTTACTGCTATAACTTTTGGAAAGGTATAGATGCCTATTCTATAGATGGTTCATAGCTATTGACACAATGCACGGATGTATTACGGCCCAGTGACGATGAGGAGATTGTGGTCATTGCTGCAATGATTTTCTCAAGTCAGTATAATTGAGCTAATGCCTAATAATTCTCTTAAACGTAGTGAATATTTGTTCTTAAGCCTTTTTAAATTAGTCATGATCAGGTCAAGACATACATGGAACATTGTAATAAATTTCTTTTATGCTTTATATTACATAAGAGGATTGTAATGATTTTTTTTACTAGTCTGGTAGCTAGTTCTTCATCCCATATTAATTCCCTAACCATGTCTTCTGGAGCTTATGCTTTCAAAGACTAATTAGTGGAACCCACTTAAACTCTTGAAAACATAATTTCGAAACTTATAGTTAAATGTTACATAAAAAAGGGAGATGGTTACATGAAATAAATGGGAACCATCAAAATTGGAATTAGAAACCAAAGCTGATTTTATTGTTGAATCTGAATTGGGATAGAGAGTTAATAATGGTTTAAAGGATTTAAAGCTGTGCTTTTTTTATAAACTATTAGAATTTATGGTTTCAAGGAGGAAGAAAGGAGTAAAATGAAAGAGAGAGGGGCAACAATGTCACTAATGATAAAAGGATTATTGAATTATACTTATTGTTATGGTGATGAGCTCACAGGAGTGTTATACAATATAGACTATGTTTTATGGCTTTAAGAATTGATGCTTAAATTTGCAGAATTGAGGAGTTAATATGTGAATCTAAGAGACTTTGGGGGCTTATTTAAAGAATCCATGTGATCCGTATATACATTCATGTTGTTTCCTGGTTTCTGTTCCATCTATTTACATTTATATGTTTGTGTTCAGGTCGATCTTATTCTTTGCTTATATTGTGTTTGTATAAAAATACTCTTTGTTAATGCATTTCTTTATGCTTTTCTGCAGATGCCCCAAATGTGTAGAGCTAAAGCTACCTCGAGAAGGTGCTGCATTCTGGTTTGTCGCATGTCCTGCTTTGGATTTTACCATCTGTAGGCTAGCTTAAAATTATGTACAAAATATTTGGAGAGAGTGATGCTAGAATATCTAATCCTACATCAAAATTGTTGAAATGTTACATATCATTCCATGCACTGCAGTCTTCCCAGTATAGGAAGCTAATTATTTGGTATGTCATGTAGTTTTCTGAAGCACAACCAAGCCTGTGCATTGCATCTTGCAAGTTGGTCTTAGATCAATAAGTATTTGATTACTTAAAGATGCCAATCGTTCCTAGTCTAATTACTAAAACTTGGGTGCTTATACAAACTTCTGCCAGCAGACATATATAGTATAAGGTTATAGTTCTATGATATTTTGTTTGACTTATGCTGTATTTAGTCTCTGCTATGCTTTTTCTTGCAAATTCATTGTATCCTAAAATTTTTGTTTGTGATCCAGTTAGGCAAAATACAAGGAAATCCGGGAGGAAGTAGGAAGATGGATTTATTATGTTGACACAAACATGAGTTTCCTATGGAAAATTAAGTAAGAGTACTGTGCAATAATCCATGGTCTGAACAAAAAATGAAAAAAAAATCCACCCAGAGGGTAAACATATTCCATCTACTCAAACTACCTGAAACAAGTTAGTGCCACAAATTTAGGTCGAGTGTTGATCAAAATTTTGTAATTTCTTGACAGGATTTTATGAGCTTTAGTTGATTGACATACAAATTATCCCAGCTAATTTCTGGTTGATCTATGTGTGCATGGGACATATTGCATTTGATGTCACTTTGATTTAGAGATGGTTGTTGGCCTTCCATAGATCACCATGTGACATTGCAAATGAAGCCACATTAATGTAAAGCCTCATGCCTAAAATTTAATCTAGCCACTATGGTCATATTCCTTGTTGCTCCTCTTCCCTTTATTCCTCTCTTTCTTTAGCTCTCTTATGCTTGGTTCCATTGCCAAAGCACCTTATTTAGCCCATCTTTTCTTGGGTAAAAGCTACCTGTCTCCATCGTCAGAACCTCTATTGCTATTGTTGAAAAGCTGTGATCTCTGGTTGTTCTTTCAGTGACCACTCATGATGACTACATTGAGGAATGAGGACAAGGAGCTGTTTGCTTACCCTTGTGTGCAGTTGATTAATAGCCAAATGGTGATGAACCCAGCGGTGATTTAATGTGGTTGAGGTGGGATTCTCATCCTCTGCATACATCATCTCACCATCAGATATCGACCACCAACCACCTCCTCTCTTCTGGACTTTATTGAATTTAAGAGCAGTGCTTCGGAACTCATGTACATAATATGTGGATTGGGATTTCGATTGGTGTATTTCAATGGATGCCAAAGCGGATCGGAAAGTGTCATACATGCATGTCACACATGAGCATCCATTGGCATATGTCAATGCAGCCATACATGGGTGTCGGCAAGTGACATGATAAATGTTGGCATGGGCATACCACGAGAATACATAGAATGGTATACAATGCCATTGAGAACATTCGTGCAATCCCTTTGATGCCTGCACTTTCCCAGTATACCTATTGTTAAAAGGTGAACTGGATTTGCCACTAGTTAAAATTGTTTGGAAAACCTTAACATGTTACACTTACCTTTTGGTTTCTGACAGTTAATCAGTAAGATATGATGTCAGTTCTTGCAAGATAGACATCTACTTTTGGCCATAAACATTAAGATCCTGTGGCTGGATAAATGCAGATTCTATGATCTTCTTGTATAATACTTAATACCTTCTCTCTTCTTCTCTTTTAACTCATTTAATATCTTGTAAGGTGTTTGTTTTAGGTATGCTTTTTCTTGTTAAGTTCAAAACAACTATCTGCTTGCAGCACACAGGATTGCTTTAAAGCTTCTTGGAGCTCTCACAAGTCAGTGCACCTCAAATCAAAGTTAGCAAATGTTCAGTCTGAAACAACTCAAGATGGTTGGCTATATTGCTTGAGGAAGGGCCAGACTCGAACATCTGAACTTCCCTATTTTGATTGGACGGGGTACAATTATCATAAGAATCATTATTTTACCTGTTGCTTGTCTTTCCTCCTCAGGGAAAATATGCTAAACTTTGTATCCATGATCGTAAAAATATTAGATTCATTATTGGAGTATACACCTTTATGTAATGATGCAAAATAGCAAGAGACAGGAAGTTTATATTAGTGAATAACTCATGATTTGTAAAAGTTTGCACAATATCTTCAAGTCAGTTGACATTATCTTCAAATCTTATATTCGAGGGATGGAAGGACCTTCAGATCATATTTCTTTAGCTTTGGTAATTATTGGATGCAATGTTTTATTTTTTTATATCAGTATTAAGCCCTAGTCACTATTCTAATATGTCAATTATTGATTTTTTTCTGGTAGTTGAGCTACTTCTACCTCCTTAAGTGAACAGAACATCCCTCTGCAGTAATCACTTGGATCAGTGAAGAAACAAGGTTCATGATGATTCCAACATCCTGCATCTACCAAATGATGACTACCATATAATTCACTCCTACAACTTTCAATAGTTCGAATATTGCCTACTGAATGTGTAAACTATTTTAGCTCTGCATTGTTCCATATTGTATTCATATCTTATTAACCAAGTGGTTACGTGTGTGTTACATTGGATAACTAAGTTTTTAGTCATTTTGGGTCTCTCATCTAAGCAAGTCTCTACAAGCTTGGCAATTTAGCCTTGGGGAAACTGGACTATCAGTAGGCTGATTATACATGAAAAGATTACTAAAATAAAGTAATCATATCACTATAAAGATTGAAAGACATGGTTTTAGCTGAGTCCTGTATGAATCATCCTAATTTCAGCAGTTTTGACCTGTATTGATTAATAATGTTATTTCTGGTCGTCTCCAGCTGTTTCTCGTTTGAAAGAAGTTACACTTTGCACTTTGTAGTTCCCATCTTGACACAACTTGCGCTTACTGCAATACTTTCTTTGGCTGTTTAGCATTTAAACGTTTTGTTGGTGGTCCTATAAGCTCGTTGGTCTGGTGGTCAAATCATTAGAGTAGATTGACTGTGGTGATCATGTTGCATTTATCTAATTAATTTATCGGTACTAGAAACAGTTTCTATTATGTCAATGTTTGTTCCTTAGTTTGAAATATGTTGGTTTTTGGAATCTACATACCAATAATTTTGGAATTTGAACTTTTTCCCATGTTTGTTAGTAACAATTGTTATGGAGCTTCACAAGTCCTTTTTTTTTTTTTTTGGCTAAACCTCAATATTTGCAATTTTTCTTGCAGAGCATTAAGGCCATACCCAATATCCCAGCGACGTTTGGTTCTGGAGGGACTTGAGAAACCTGATTGGGCTGTTGATGTGAGTCTAATCATTTCTCCTTGCATGTAGTTCACTACTTTCCACACCTCTTGTGGCATTTGGGGAAGTTTTGTGTGGTCATGATTAAGATTAAATTCTTGGTCTGGTATGTATATCGGTCATCAGTTGGATTGATGTGGTATTGTTACCAAGTTGTATTTTGTGTCAGTATCAGTTGGTGTAGGAGGGAATGAATGTCTGGAGAGGCAAAGATTCACATTGACAATTTGACATAGACGAGCACGCATGAGCCAATGTCTCATGAGGCGATGGAGTGGACATGTTGACGAGGCCATGATTGACTAGGGTGATGAAGATGGCTGAGCAGGCTTTCTCTTACGGGAGGCGTGAGGAGAAATAAACTGTTGCTAATGTTGTTGGCATAGCGCGATGTAGATGTGCCAGTAGTAGCTGTGGTGGTGTAGGCATTGGCGCTGCATGCAAGGGCTCATGTGGGAGGCGAAAACTTGGCTGTAGGTGTGTGTGGTGATGTTGGCGGATTGGGCAGGGTTCGCAATGAGGAAGAGAGCAGCAATCAACAGGTAAAATTGGGAAAAATAATGACAGGTGGAAGAGGGATTATAAGATTGAGTGCCCATGTTGATTGGCAGGTCGTGGGCAACAGGGAAACCTATTAGATGATGTGAGACATTGTGAAACCTATTAGATGCTCAGTGCTTGCTGGAATGTGTTTAGTTGATAAAGAGACTAGAGATAAAGTTAAGACAGCCAGAACTTTATGTTACATGTTTCCTGGTTACAAGTTCTCTCTCTTCTGAGCCAACCACACTGACAGGAAAAAGTACTTAATAGTTTGTTGGTTTTTTGTGTTCTAGGTAATCAAAACAGAGCTACTGATAGCTATGTTTGGACATGGAAATTAAACGATGAATCCTAGTTAAGAAAGTAATTTTGATATAATTTGCTTCAATAATGATTTAGGATTTCATTGAATCTGGTTTTGGGACTCAAGATCGGCAGTTTAAAGGCACAATTCATATGTTTACATCAGTGAATGGGTTATGTTAGTGAATGGGTTATACATTTTTTCATAATGTATGACATACCTTAATTTTCCTAATTATGTGATATGGTGGTCCTTGACTGTTCCATTTTCGATGAGATGAAGGTCGCCCATTACTATTTTATTGGGTTTCTGCCAATGAACAGAATGGTACAATATTGTTGGTGCAGTTGAAATTTTGAACATGCCAAAATAAAGGCACAATTCATATGTTTACATCAGTGAATGGGTCATGTTAGTGAATGGGTTATACATTTTTTCATAATGTATGACATACCTTAATTTTCCTAATTATGTGATATGGTGGTCCTTGACTGTTCCATTTTCGATGAGATGAAGGTCGCCCATTACTATTTTATTGGGTTTCTGCCAATGAACAGAATGGTACAATATTGTTGGTGCAGTTGAAATTTTGAACATGCCAAAATAAAACAGCACAGCAATGCTGGAACAAGTAGGACAATTGAAAATGTTGGAAAAAACAGAAAGATGAATAGAGAAATGGGAGGGGAGAGCATGAAGATATATAGACCATTAGTATGAAACTCCAGGGTAAAAAAGAATGCCTAAAAGGAGGAGTTTATACTTGTAGAAGGACGAATTACTTGCAAAGAGGGGAGTGAGATTAAGATACAGGAACAGAGAGGAAGATGGCTTGTTCTTCCCCTAATCTCTTACTTTGATTCTTATACCAAATCACTATCTTTCAACTTGGAAATGCTTTGATTTAAGGAAGCTGTGGCTACAATTATCACATAAAGGGGTTTGGTTACAATGTTTATAAGACGCAGCAAAATTAAAGCTGAACCAAGACTAATATGGCAACCTGCTGCCATTTTAGAATGGACAGTCACGACATTAAACCATTTATCACTTTCAAATCAGATCATGTTACTTTGGAAAATTGTTTGCTAGTTCTTCTGTGTGCAGCTTGCTATAGTATGTAGCTCTTCTACTATTGTGAAATAAGTTCACTATTAGTGTTTGGCAATTGTCTTAAATTCAATTTTCTCATAGATCAAGTTCATTCAGTCCTACTCAGTGTAGGGTCTCGCCAAGGACAACTCCATCTGCACATTCTCTGCTGGTAATGAATTGGCATGATATGGCGTTATCCTGATGCTTACCATACAACCCAAAAACATGCAAAAATATGTAGCAGCATAACTTTTGGCATGATAAAACCCAAGCCTTTATGATGTCAGCATGGTACAGCATAAGCAGTACTTCCCAAAATCATTAACTCAAAACCTTGTAGTCATCACATAATTTCACAGACTTTCACCGACTTCTTCCCTCCATCTCTTGTGCATTTACATATTGCGAGTCGGGTTGAGGACCTAATTTACAAATTTTGTGGTTCATTGATTTTCTTTTCTGAATATGAACTCCTGTGTGTTCTGTTTACAAGCCTTTCTATAGTCAAGTTGTAACAATCAGTAGAATATAACTGTTTTATATAAACATTGGCAGGGTATCCCGAAGATTGAGCCTAACAGTGACTTGCAGAATATTGTGGAGGTAAGCATGGCACTAGTATTTGTTTGCTTGCTGGCTTCATCATTGGATATTCTCACGAAATTCTGCTGATATCTTCGGTTTGATATTTTAAAGATCAAGACACCGGAGCAAATCGAGCGAATGAGAGAAACATGCCGAGTAAGTATCGTAGACAGAATTCCCATGTGCTTTCCTACTTGTGTGTGTGTGCATGGACGTTTATATTTTGTATGGCTAGAGTTACAGGGCTGAACTTGCCCAGGCTCTAATAGAGCCCAAACTTGGTTTAGGCTGGGCCCAGCTAAGATGTACCATGTGTAACATTAGGATCAATGGATACAGCCTTCATTCAAATCGAGGTTGGTGCATGGATTCTAGTGCTTGGTTTTATGCAATGACATTTAGATGTCATCCTATAACCTTGGTTATAGCCAATCCAAGATTTGGGAATTAAAATTTGCAGATATCCACTCATCACATGAAAAACCGTCTTGTTTGTTATCACAATTTCTAGTAATTAATATCACGGATGATTAAGTTCTCTACCATTCTGAAGGTGCTAGTGACCTGGCTAGCTTCATCTGTTTGTTTGCCAAAAAAAGGTTGATGTAAAGTCTATTTTATTGGAAAAGAAGTTATAGTATTTAAAATGTAGGGGAAAAGGAACAGAAAATAGTTTCCCTTCTCAATTTCTTGTGTTTGCAGTGCAAGAAAAAATGAATGTTGCTTTTTGTTTTCTCTAAGGAACAGAAAATAAATGTTCCTTCTCAATTTTCTTCTCAATTTTCTGTGTTTGGAATAAACGTATGCGAAATCCACACGTGTTTTCTGAACACTTTTGTTTTCTCAAAGTAAATTCAGAAAACTAGAAGGTATGAGTATGCGCTTTTGGATGATGGTCACCAAAATCATCTCCATGTCCTTTCTTAACTTCAGTTCATTTCTCTGTGGGGAAAGGCAAAAAAATGCTTATTTCCTGACTGCAAGCCTTTTCAGACTTGGGAGTATGGTTGTATACATTGTCCTTCCTAGACCTTGCGATGGCAGGTGCCTCTTCTGTCTTGAGTCACTTTTTTTTTTTCACTTACTGGGATTATAAAACTCTTGTGGACTTTTCTCCTCCTTGGATCCTGCTCATATTTAATGGTACTGGTCATTTGCCTTCTTGTTTGTGATGTATCAAGGTTAGTGCACAATTGTCGCACTGGTAGATGTAGCAGAAGAAAGGTTGCTGAAGGTTGCAGGCACTAGGATCTTCTTTGTGTGCCTTGATGGACTATTACCCTCTTTTTATGTGTCTCATTATTTTCCTTTTCTTTTTGAAGAAAAAGTTATGGGGGAAGGTTGTGATGGAAGGTGGTAATTTTCTAAATGATATATGTAGGTAATACAATTCGAAAATTTGAAGGCATAATTTTCTATAATAGCAGCTTTTAGTTTTCATTTGGTATAGGTTCTAAGTTGTAAAAAATTTTATTTTCTTAGCAAATTTTCTAAAGGTGGAAAATTTAAAAAAAATGAATAATTCATTTATGCCTGTTCTCTTTAACCTGCCAAACAAACATAAAAAAAAAGTTCTCCACAAATATTTTTCTGCAGTAAAAAAGCTTGTCCAAATTTGGTTAATTCTCGATAGTAACCATGCAATTCTGTATACTTTTGTTTGATCAATATGTGCAAGAACATATACTTATTCTGACAAATTCTGCTCTTTGTTTCAACTTCACAATCATCAGATTGCTAGGGAGGTTTTGGATGCAGCTGCTCATATCATCCGACCAGGAATTACGACGGACGAAATTGATGAAGTGGTTCATCAGGCAACAATTGCTGCTGGTAAGTTGGTGTCATTTTTGTTTCATGAAATTTGTCAAGGACAATGTGTGATTAGTATGTTTTTGCAGCAAAATGTCCACCATTGATTTATGAGATCTGACCATGCAATACAGTGCAATCCTGTTTATTTGAAACTGTAGGTGTGGTATTACTGTTTATGAGAGCTGGCCCATTGGCATATTCTTATTTGCGGATATATGTACCCTATTGTAGTTTTGTACTCGGAAGTGGATATAATATTAGCAACTTAAATACAAATGCTTTATGCTTACTAGCCCTGCTTTAGCTTTATTCTGATATTTTACTCTCTACTTGTCTGACAACATTTTAAGTTTAGCTTGTTCGATCTTAAAGTCAATTGAATCTTCATAATTCAAATTTGATTGCTATAGAAAAAGAAACTTGGTGTGATCTAAACAATAAAATCACACAAAGATAACATTGGACTTCAGTGCATATGATTGCTATAGAAAAAGAAACTGAACTTGTATTATTAGATCAAGGGAATAATGATACATTTCAGCATAAATTGGTTTCATGTTGTAGTTTAAATATTTCTAATTGATTTCCATTAAAGTAAAACTAGAACGTAGGAAGATATAATTCCAATTGATTTCATGTTATAGTTTTAAGTATATTAGAAGCTAAGTCGCATAAGACAAAGTCAAAAAGGCCCACTTATGTCATTATCTTATTTAATACCCAATGTATCATTGAAGAGTTGTTTGATAATCATCCTTTTGTGGATGGTTGTCCAGCACATGGATTGATATTTGAGACAATTCATGTGAGTGGATGCTGGAGGTTAAGTAACACTTTTTTTTTTGAAAAAAAAAGAAAAAAGTAACACTGCTTTGTGTAATTTTTTTGTGTTCGTTAAGTTGCTACTCTTTAGATGTCGAACACGATCTCTCTGTTGCTGCTTGCAACATGAGTTTATCAGTGACATTCATATACGAACATGAGTTCTAATCTTTTCTTTCCTTTCTCAGGTGGATACCCATCTCCATTAAACTATCATTTTTTTCCAAAGTCTTGCTGCACGTAGGTTGTTTTTCCAATGCGCACCACATATTAGCATCGTGCCTCCGCTATGATTTTGCTGCATTAGTAACTCTTGATGTTTTTCAAATCCACAGGTCTGTCAATGAAGTCATCTGCCATGGAATCCCAGATGCAAGGTGCATATCTTCCTGTGATGATTTTGTGTTTTTTTAATGTTCTCCTATTTTCTTGTTGTTACCTTTATCAGATTTTTAATTTTTTTTTTCATTTTTCAACAAGTCATTTCAAGAAGTTATAAGATGGTAATATCAGTTTTAGCACCAAGTATTGCAAGCTAAACTAAAACACCTGGCTTCCTTCCCATTCAATTATGTAATATCAGCATTTGATTCGAAATTGATTGGCAGACAGGGAGAGCAATGGATCAAATGTAGCGTCTCTCTCATATTATTTAGGATCCTGGCCTTTTTTTTCTGTATTATTATTATTTTTAGTTTTGTTTTTTAAAATGTTAATTCTGTAGTTTCAAGACATGGTTGATAATATTCAGAGATGTAACCAGTTGTTGTTGCTAACTTTTTGAGTTCATTATATATTGTTCTGGCATCTTTTTTTGTGTGCATCAATTTTTAAGCTGACACTAGAGTATCATTGGACTCTATCTGCTATGCATTTTCATTTAGAAATTAAGAGAGCTCTATATTATGATTTTAATGAAGAATTATGATTCCTGGTGGTTTTTGGATGATGCATATAATTGCTGTTAAGGTTCAATTTTCTTGGAAGGAAAATATTTGTTTCTTATGTACCAAGAAGAGCAGATGAATAATTGCAAATGCAGAAGCTGCAGGGATCAACAAAGTGAAGTTGTTCAATGTGCAATTTACTTGGAGGTGATAATAACTGCAACAGCAAAGTGAATCTCGAAGTCCTTGCTATTCGGAAAGTGCATTTAAGTTGATGCTAAATGAAAGTTATGTAGTCAAGCTGGTGGTTCTTTGGTGAAGCTTAACCAGATAAGATATGTTAGGGTTCAAGCATCCTTTTTGGATGATTTGAGGATAAGTTGGTAAGATGTGATATTTATTGTTTTAATTCTTTGATGTGAGATAACAAATTGGTTGTGCAGAAAGGAGGAATTAGAAGTTCATGAAGGTGAAGCAGGAAGGTAGTTCTGAATGCTTAGGGAAATGAAACATCAACAAGCTCTTAAAGTCTCAAAATTAGAAAGTATATTGTGACTAGCAAAATCTCATAACAATCGAACTTGAAAGAATTTATTGAGCTCATTGTATCTGAACATCAGGTATTTGCTCCATTGTACTTTGAAGATTGGATAGTTCTCTTGCCTTTTTTCTCCATGATGAATAGCTGACAAAGCTAAAGCCAATCTTTGCATGCAAGATTTGGTATTGAATTTTTTGGATGTGTACTTGACCCTTTTTAATCAAGTGTAGAACCATTTGGTTGAGGTTATTCTGGGAAGTGATTTCCTGTTGGATGACTTGGTGGTGTTGCAAATTGCAAATTTAAGAACATTACTGGCTTGTAGATCTGATTTTCAGGAGGAAAGGGAAATTTCCTATATAAATCATCTGAATCTAGAGTCAGAACCAAGATGTTCACTTTGGTGGTTGGTTTGCCGGCCCGCGTGGGTTTTGGGAGGCATGCTGGCCGAGCCAGGCATTTTGTGTATCGATGCAGGTTGACATGGATATCTGCAGGCATTTTGTGAACCAGGCATCTTGTGAAGTTATTTGATAAAACTGCTTTTTGTAGTTTTCTTTATGATCCAATTCACTCTTTGGCTAGCTAGGCTTTTAGTTCAGTTTTTCTTTTAAGAAAAAACTTCCATCCAAGTGAATATATCTGCAGCTGCATCTCACATCTCATGTTTTTCTTTTGAAACTTTATCCAGAAGTATATTTTACAAAGTTGTGATAACCCAATTCTGTATTTGATGTGGTGTGTTAAAAGCAGTTGGAGTGTTTATCATAGTGTGCCACTTTATCCCTGCAGATTCTTGGCATGCTGCTGGTTCTTTGCCACTAGTCATGTACTTATGCTAGTCCATAAGACCGCCATTTTCTTACATTTTTCCATTCTGACATAAAATGGAGATGTGATGGAGAATTTTTTGCACTGATATTGCTTGACTATGTTGATGCAAGACACTGCTTGACTGTATTTATTAAACAGGATTTTTATGTTAATTTTTTCACTTTGTATTTTAATTATTCCTGCGTTATGTGTTGTTTATTTTCTTTGAGTCTCTAGCTAGGTATCTGAAAGCAAAGGCTGCTTGCTGCATAGTTATTATTGCTAGTGGGTGATTTGTATTTATATGTCATACAAACTCGATCAGCAGAAGGTAAAATTATGCCACATTGCAGGAAACTAGAGGATGGTGACATTGTTAATGTTGATGTCACTGTATATTATAAAGGTGTCCATGGTGAGTACCTTGCACGCAATTTAGTCAGTTTTTCTTTTCTATAGACTTTTATAATGCCTTTTGGATTCTGAATCTGTAGGTGATCTAAATGAAACTTTTTTTGTTGGGGAGGTGGATGAAGCTTCCCAGCAGCTTGTTCGTTGCACATATGAGTGCTTGGAGAAAGCTATTTCTATAGGTTGTTTTTTCATAGCTAACTAATAACAATAATGGTTACATTACAACTTTGCTTTCTATCAGTTTCTTGTCAGTCTGTATGTTTTCTTTAATTAGCTCTTTCGACGATTTCATTATATAAATGTCCCTTCTGTTTGTGAGAATTATTTTTAAAATTCTTGGTTCTCAAGCTCAGTTAAACCTGGGGTTCGATTCCGTGAGGTTGGTGAAGTTATTAATCGTCATGCAACAATGTCAGGGTTTGCTGTGGTAGGTTATAATGTTAGATGCTCACATTACAATTCGTAGTCTGGTATTGATTTTTGACAAATAATCATGTTTTGGGTGCGCAGGTGAAATCATATTGTGGGCATGGTATTGGAGAGTTGTTTCACTGCGCCCCAAATATTCCTCATTATGGAAGTATCCTCGCCAGTAGTCTGAAAGGAATAAAGCACAATGTTCCAAAACAATAGGGGTTATGTTTGGTTTGCAATCTTATGTGTTGAGTAGAAATATGGAGAATAGCTTATCATAAAAACCTGTTTATGCTACTTTTCAGCCAGAGTTGGTTATTTACAAATTTTAGCCCTTTCATAAGAAACTCATTGTGCTTCTTTTCAGTCAATGCATTTTATTTGTTGTTATATGGTGCTGTTGCCTTAACACTTAGCAGGAAATAAAGCAGTCGGTATAATGAAGGCTGGACAGACTTTTACAATAGAACCAATGATAAATGCAGGTCATTATTGGAGGTTGATTAGTGTCTCTGTTTATTTGACACCCGTAATTAATCATGTTGAGTTCTCTTTGCTTCAGGAGTATGGCGTGATCGTCTATGGCCAGATGGATGGACTGCAGTTACCGCAGACGGTAAACGTAGTGCTCAATTTGAGCACACACTTTTGGTGAGTGGAGCCATTTAATTGTAAATTGTTATAGTATTTCCATGGTGCTCAATTGTAAATTTTTTGAATATATGGTTACACTTGCAATTTATAATACATGCTTTCTTTACTAATCTGGTATGCTATTGGTTATATATGCATATATGGGTTCTCTTAGGAACTTACTGAACCAGTTGATTAGATGACTTGCTGTTTGATTTTGGCTGATGGTGGTGATCTATTGAAAATCAAAGGTCATAAAATTGAGTACGGTCAATCTTAATCAAAGATCAGACCACCCACAAGTTTCTTGTAGGTCGTTAGAGTTTCTACAACTAGGGAGTTTGCTGGAACATTATTCTGCTTGATACAATATCAATTGATATAATTATTAGGCTGTTGAAACAAAACTTTGAAAAGCATTTTGTGAAACCCTATTCTTAATCGTTAACTATGCTGTGCAGGTAACAGAGACGGGGGTGGAAGTTTTAACAGCACGGTTGCCCTCATCACCCAAGGTCTTTCCTTGGTTAAACTCTTAATCATGGTGTTCCTTTTGTTCTGCAATCAGCAGCTTTTTCCTGGCATCAGTCAAGAAATTTGTTCAATTTAGTGAATTATGCTGATTTTATGCTATTTGTATCAAATGACAAATATGTGCTCTTTTGGAAATTTAATGACGATATGCTTTTGTAGGTCAAGAGCTTTTAGTTTACAGAACCACACATGCGTCAGTAAAATTGCTTGCTAGGATTAGAGCATTGTTCATTAGGATTTGGTGCATGCTAACTAGACTTCCTTTCTAGACTTCCTTCTTTCTTTCCTTCAGAAATCCGTGTTTGGACATCGTGGCTGCAACGTACAGGTATTATTAGACTAGAAACCACTGAATCAAAATGGCTCAACTTTGGTGGCAGCATCATTTTTCAGAGATAATCCACGTAATTCTAAAGAAAATCCACAAACAGTCAAAAGAAGGAACCACCAAAACCGAATTTTAGCTTAGAAACCACTGAAGCCAACTAACGAGGAATACGACTCGTTCTCATCGGTTGCTTTCATCTTCCTCTCATCTCCCTTGCTCGGTACCCTCCTATTCCTCCTAACCTCATGAGAGGGACCAGAATCTAGACCAATTACTTCATATAAGTTAGATCTTCCATTTTTTGCCTCATCGAGAGCACCTTCCCAGCATATTTCAGTGACAACTTCCAGTGCTCTTTCTATCTTGTCCTCTGGTACGAGATCTCCATTCTGCAGCAGAACAAGATACACCTGATCGGCTGCAGCCTTGCGTATCTGAAAGTTAGAAAAACAAAGACCAACAATGAGCACATATGAGTCACGTGTTCTGGTGATAAACCCAATCAGTCCCGAGATCAGCATTATATAAATCAATAAATAATAACAAGGACATTAATATTACCTTCGGATACCTATGGGCAAGGAAAAATAGAAGCTGAGACAGTGCTCTGCAATTGATTGGTTCCATAACTGAAGCGATATATCCAAGTATTGAAAGGCCTGCACATAACTTGGCGAAATCCTTTGATGCCCTCAGCTCAACCGAGAGAGAATGCAGAAGCCCACTGTAGAACTCCCGAGTATGATCCTATTCACCATGACCAATTCAAGTTAAACCTATGGAAAGCTAAACATCCCAGAGAACATTTCAACAAATTCTAAAGAGTACTCTCCCATCAAAAGAGCCTCTAAAAGTAAAGTTATAGATGGCCTTAGCGATCATCATATGGCCTTTCCACTTTAATCTTTGGGTTACATATTATTCCATCCTTCCTTTGCTGTTAAATATCTGTTCAACAGTAACTTCATTTCTGTCTTCATATATATACTTCATGTAGTCATATTAGTTTTCACCTGAAGCCCTTCTACTCATGCATCACGAAAATCGGATTTAATCTAGAATATTTAATATAACATATGCATACCGGTCATTACATATGCATACCGGATATGACAAAATAGTTGTTATACAATCATGAACTTTACACACACACACACACAAATAAATAATATAAATTAGATGGCCATGGGATCTCGTGTATGCACTGATGTGTGTAAAGTAGGTAATTGGGTTTAGCAACAAAGTAATCTAATATTAAGACCCCATCAAATGTGGTAAGTATTTAAAGTATGAAACATAATCACCTTACTGAGACAGAAGTTAGAAGAGAAACATGTATATATAAGATAGAAAATTAAAACAAAATAAACTAGAGATTCTAGGGCAGCACTAACAATAAAATAAAATAAGAAAAATTACCTGAAAATTGAAAGTGAAATGGTCAAATAAAAATCTACTTGTGAAAAAGGACAAAAGACAAAAAAGGAAAGTAACCATAGAACGTCATATCCCCCGATACAATGAGGTATGGTACGAGTGGTATGTACCAATCTACCGATGATCAGCACACAAACTACCCCATATCGAGCGATATACACCAAGTAGGGTGTGTATCAATTGGTATGCCCCATGTATTAGGCGTAATGGTTGAAACTCGACCATTATCAACTTGTAACAGTTGAATTTCAACCATCCAAATCAATCTTAGGGTGGGCCACTGATGGAGTAGCATTTTATGCATGTCATACAAGATACAACTCCCGGAGCTGATGGAAGGCAACATCGAGCAAATGTGACAAAGCCTCTATGACGTAGACACAAAGCGAAGCTTGTCATATTCACACCTTCACATATTATGATCTTATGGCTAATAGATGTATGGTGATAGTTGGTCATTTTTTTCCCAGAGGTTGATTGTTCTTGTGATATAGAGTTGCAAGTCAATGACGAAAATAGAAGTTCCGATGTGTCACGAACTTAGCTGGTTTTAACTAAGTCGTGTGGCACCCTTGCGTATCCATCCGCAAAGGTCAACCCCCCCGAGATCTCCTAGAGTCTCTTAGGACCTACAAAAGAGAAAACGGGTTAAAGGAAGCATTTCCCGCGGGATTCTTTATATAGCCAATACAAATTACAACCATGGACTTTCTAAGCTCCGAACGATTGCACACAAAGGATCAAGGTCCATTACAGATCGAAGTCCCCACTAGTGTCTACATTGCACGACTGTCATTTATAAAGCCGAAACCGACCATAAAAGCTAACCAAATCAGGGCTGTCAAGCCTACTGCAAGCCCGCTTCTTGCTGTACAAAGCATGTACAAAAACCAAAAGGCACGGACAAACATGAGCATTACATCGAACACCTTGTTTATAGTCTGTGACATTCTCCCCCACTTATTCCTTCGACGTCCCCTTCGAAGCCGCTGTATACGTTGCATCTCCTCGCCTTTTACTGAATCTTTAATCTTCTGCTCTAGTTGCAACACGCATCTTGGCTCCCAACTACTCTTCGCCGCTGTTGTTGAGTAGTCGAACTTTGATCCGCCATGCTGCTTTAACTCACCAATGACTGACTCTAGTGTGGGGTTGACTGAGTTGTGCTGATCCTTGTTGATTCTTGCGGATCCTTTTGATGAAGGAAAAGACCTTTGTTTTGCACCAATATCTCAAGCGTCTCATGTCGCTTTAACTGCATAGATGCTTGTTGGAGCTTTAACGAGCATCATCTCGCAGACTTTGAAGTTTTTGAGGTCCTTCATAAAAATGACACACCGATTCTTCTTCAACTTAGTTGTTACTTCCAAGTAGGTTCGCATCAGTTCCGCTTTCGATTGACATTCTGTTGGGAAACGAAGCGGACAATCTATTCTCAATAGCACCGATCACCAATGGTGAGGATTTGACAACTATTGTCTTCCATTAGGTTTCTTCGAAGGGTCTCTAAACTTATGCATAGCTCCTCTGCAAGATAAATAAAAGAACTGGGGTACTTGGTTTCGCCCATTCTCTTAGGAGTTGAGAAGGCAAAGTTACTTCTCGCCTCCTCGAGGTTATACTTCATGCATCGAGCCGGTTACTAGTCTTCGCTTGCTCACACTTTCGAAGCACTTGAAGTATTTGCACTCATTGCATTGAGTAAGCTACTATGATTCACCTTCTCTCTGCCATCGAACTTTAGGAATGCAAGAAGTTTTGCCCGAAAAGAACAAACTTTCACCCCAACTTAGAGCAAGTCTTTGATAGTTTTGGTCGCCTTTGAGATTGTACCGTCCAAGGTTTTACTTACTGATCCATACTGATGTACCGAGATTATCTCGATACCGATATAGTATCGGTACTGGGCGGTACACAGTGTGTGTACCGCCCGATAAAACAAAATATTATATTATATATATTAAAAATATTAATATATTAAAAAAAAAAAAGAAAAGGGGTGATGATGCCTTGATCGTTCTCCGCATGGGAGATCTCCGTCTCCTGGAGAAAACGCAGGCGAGGGTGACGACGGCGCACGGGCAAGGACGTCGCATGGAAAGTAGGTTCTTCTCCTCTTCTTTTTTCTTCTTTTCCTCTTCTTCTTCTTCTTCTTCCATTTTTCTCCCTCAATCGATCGTCGACAGTCGATTTCTCTCTCAATCGATCGTCGACGGTCGAAATCAATCGCCGACGATCGATTTTTGGCGATACCACCCGGTAGTGGGTGATCCGCGTATCGATAACCTGATGCACCAATATGTACCGCCCAAACCTTGGTACCGTTTTCTCCATCATCTTTGCCACCTACTCCTCCAGGTAGAAAAGGTACAACATCACATACTGCCTACTTCGTTCCTTGGTCGAGAACTCTTGCATCAACTCGAAGTCCCTAATTTTCGGCTATCTTGATAAGAAGCCCGTTGACATCGGTCTTATGAGGTTCCTTAGCATCTGCCCTTTTGCCTTGTCTTGGTACTTGAAGTTTGCCTCTACATTCTCCACCTCCTCGGCCCTTTTCATGACCAACGCTCTCCCTCCATAAGAGCAAGGGATTGATAACTCCACGGAAGTCCCGCCTCTACGGTACCATGGCGCTGCCAAGCCCATGGCTCTACTATTCATTGCTTTGCATTTACGTCCCTTTCTTCGCGATCAGTAGATCCACCTCTGTGGAACTGTGACACTCCTCTGAGTCCACTCCTTTTATGACCGATGCTTTGCACTTGGGTAGCTGAGCCCCTCTGGACTTGTCATCGCTTCCTTGCCCCCTTTCGACCACCATCTTGTTGTAGGGCTCGCGCCAATTCTGTTCTCCCTACCTTCCTTAGTAGCAACATTCGCTTACTCAGCCTTGTCCTCTGAATTGCCAGGCTCTCTTAAGCGAATATGAGCACTGAAGCGGTCCAACTCTCTAGCCGCTCCGATCATACCTCTGTATGATCAAGTCCCCCCCCCAATGGGATTCGCTGGTACTTGCACTCGAAATTCTCCGTCAGTGGTACACAATCCCCATATGCTGATAACGAAGGCTTTCATCCGATGCGCACACACGGAAGACCTACCGTTACGATACCATGACATTCACTCCTTGAATCCATAACCCTCCTTTCCGTTGTATTGTTCACCGAAGTGGAGCTCCTGATCATACTTCCGCATGATTACGTCTCTCACGGGATGTCTCCGCATGTGTTGTATTGCTGTGAACTATTCCATCATGATTCGCTGCACCATGTCGCCTCCTAGTGACATCTTCGTTGCATTCAAATTCTTGTATGATGAACTCGGACTACGACTTCTCCATGTGTGGCCTCTGCCAGCAGATCGTAGAGCCTCCGCCACCTCTGATTGTGTTCGCTCCTTTGGCAATTCACCTTTGCCCACCCATTCTCAGGTCACCCCTGGATGAAGCATCGCTCTAGAACAGTCCATCGCCTAGTAGCTCTCGAAGTCCCCAGACTTCGCTAAAATTGATGCACCATTGTCTGGATCTTAGGCTTCTATCCCCCACCAGCACAATCTCCGCTGCACACCGCTTTCTTCATGACAACTCGAATGGCAACACTGTGACATATTCTTCAAGAGTACCCGTCTCTGCATCCTCTTACCTCGTGCTAGAACCTTCTGTTCCCAACTTCGCCTCTGCAAGTTGAGTCACCTTAGTCCCTCTATCAAATGCTTCTATAAGATAAGGTGCATGTGCCTTGAAGCTCCCTTCGTTTTTGATACCATGCAAAATGAGTCCGCCCCATCAGAATAAAGAACCCATGGAACGACATAATCTCACTCTTGCCTCTACAAGGGTTTATGCCCTTGACCTTTGTCCAAGGAAAGCTTCGTACCTCCGCTCCATGTTCCCTCTTCAACGTTCTCTTTTTATGCGGCTTGGATACTTCACCAAGTTGTTCCGTCTCTCGATTTGCATTGAGTTGATGGTGGCCCTCGCACCCACCATTCTATAGGTCAACCCTCTGTTGAATTTGATTTCCACATCGACTCTAAATATGCCTTCGTATGATGTTGCCATGGTCGCTCTCCCCACTTGATCTCGTAATGCATCCACCAATGCATTACTTCATTCGAGATCATGCAACCAATCCTCGCTGCTCGCTCGATCTGTTGAGCTTAGTAGAGACATTTCTCGAGGTACTCTTCCTCAATATGTGCGGTTCGCTGCACATGATTCTCCCTCTGGAGAACTAAGTCCTATCCCTCCTGGATATCTGTCCTATTGGAGCAACTTTCCTCTTTGTTTGGAAGTTTCGGAGACCACCATCCCTTTGGACTACTCCGTCTTACTGAACAATTTGTGCATTATTCTGTCCTCGGAAATGAGCTTGCTAGATTGTGACTTCGCCAATACAACCCCCGCTGCACCCTTCAAGGCCTAGCAACGTGTTGAACTTGTTGCACACTTCAGTCTCCTACGGACGTATTCATTCCATGTCAAAGAGAAAGTTTCAGTGCTCTATGGCACCGAGTTCCGATCGCATTGGGATGGCCACGAACACTCCATCGTCCGCATACAAGACCTTGCATGAGTACCAAATTCTTCGAGTTAGCAATTCCCCTCACCTCTATAAGTTTTGTATAACTCTTTCGATCATTGAGCAACATATTCCACTTTGCACGATCTCATCTTTTACCAAGCGCCTCGCTTGCCTTGAGCACCGTCGAGCCGTAGCTCGAACTCAGCCATCCCAACCTTTGTGCGCTATACATTCTTTCTAGCTTGCTTGTCCTCGTGGTGCCTCTCGCGTAAATGGTTGGTCATTCCTCTGAATGCCAATCAAGGATGTCCGTTCCTCTAAGTGACTCACTTCCCTACATCTTTGTGTTTGTTTCTCCCAAACGATCATACGTGCAGGCTGCCCTCCACGCAGCCCAGCTAGGTCCCCCACGTTTGCATGACAAGTGTCTTTGCATGTGCTTGTCTTGCTCTAATACCAAAATATCATGAACTTAGCTGGTTTTACCTAAGTCACGCGACACCCTTGCGTGTCCGTTTATAAAGGTCAACCTCCCCGAATACTCCTAAGGTCTCTTAGGACCTACAAAAGAGAAAAAGGGTTAGAGGAAGCATTTCCCATGAGATCCACACGTAACCACTTTAGAAAACACTTTATATAGCCAATACAAATTACAACCATGGACTTTACAAGCTCTGAACGGTTGCACATATTGAGGAAGAGTACCTCGAATGATGTTGCCATGGTCGCTGCTCGCTCGATCTGTTGAGCTTAGTAGAGACACAACTCTCTTAAAGGATAAAGGTCCACTACAGACCGAAATCCCCATAAGTGTCCACATGACACAACTCTCATTTATAAGCCGAAATAGACTATAAAAGCTAACCAAACTAGGGCTGCCAAGCCTACTGCAAGTCCGTTACTTGTTGTACAAGGCATGTACAAAAATTGAAAGACACGAACAAACATGAGCTTTACATCAAACACCTTGTTTATATTTTTGTCCGTGACAGATGTACACCACCCTCCCCACCCATATATGCCATGATCATACTTGCCACAGGAGGCTCGTCTAGTTTCTATTAAAAGAGATTTTGCTTGATTCAAAATTCTATACTGAATAATATAATTAAAACAAGGTAGATAAGACATAGTTTAAATCAACAACATGAGTCTCATTTGAGGGAAGATTATAGCTGAAATTAATTTCCAAAAGGTAGAAGTAAGAATTGATCAATTTGAGAATCAATTTGTTCCGGTAGAGTCTATACGATAAGTTACACTAGATATTGAGATAATCAATTGTGCTCCAATTTGTTTATGACATTTTTAGAAAGACATGCAGACTTACTATCAGATAAAATAAGTTTTTGTGCAAATTGAAGTTATCTACAGAGTTACAAGCGATTGAATATATAGGTCAGAATCATGTTACCTTTGTTTGGCAAAATTCAAGGGATCAATTAAAATAAACATTTGGACAGACATTTGTATTTCAAATTATTCGAGTGAGATACTAAAGGAAAGATGCAAAAGTAAAGTTTTCATCAAAAGAGATTTGCTTGATTCAAAGTTTTATATAGAACAATATAATTGAAACAAGGCAAACATGACATAGTTTAAATCAACAACATGAGTCTCATTTGAGGGAGGTTTGTAGCGGAAATTAAATTCCAAAGATAGAAGCGAGAATTGATCAATTTGAGAATCAAATTGTTCTGGTAGAATCTATAAAGTAAGTTGCACTAGATATTCAAATAGGCAATTGTGTTCCAATTTATTTAAGACATTTTTAGAAAGATATGCAAATTTACTTTCAGATAAAATAAGTTCTCACAAATTAGAATTATCTACAGAAAGTTACAAGCAATTGAATATAGATACGTCAGAATCATTTTGCCTTTGTATAGCAAAATTCAAGCGATCAATTAATATAAATATTTCGAGAGACATTTGTATTTCAAATTATTCAAATGAGATACTGAAAGAAAGATACAAAAGTCTAGTTTCTATAAAAAAAAAATTTGCTTGATTCAAAGTTTTGTACAAAATATTATAATTGAAATAAGATAGATAGATCAGAACATTTTGCCTCTGTTTAACAGAATTCAAAGGATCAAATAAACATTTGAATAGGTATTTGTACTTTAAATTATTCAAATAAGGTACCGAAAGAAAGATCTATAAGTCTGGTTTCCAATAAAAGAAGTCTTGCTCAACGATTGCAAAAGGTGCTCGGGCGCTCGCCTAAGCGCTCAGGCGAGGCGAGGCGAGGCCCGAGCGCCTCATTCGATCTCCAGGCGACGCGCTTCAAAGAGGCGCCGGCTGCGCACTCGTCCGAGCCCAGGTGCTTGGTGCTCCGGGCGAGCGCCCGAGTTAAACCAGGTGAGGCGAACCAAGCTTTTAGCTTGGTTTGATCAAATTCACATTAGTTGGTTCAATATAACCAACTAACGCTTCAATAATTGCCTCATCAACCATAATCCCACTCGCGAATCACGATTACACTACCGACTCTATTGCCACTGCTCGCCGCTCGTCGCTATCGCCGCTCGCCACTTGCCGCCGCCGCTTCCATCGTACCGCCGTCGTGTTTTTGTACCGTCGTTGCTCGTCGCTACCGCTATTGCTTCGCTCTCGATTTTTCTCAAGTCACCACCTCGTCTATCTATCATTAATGAGTATATTGTATATTAACAGTATACTATTAATGTATTGTTAATAGTAACTGTTAACAATATACTGATAATAATATTTTTATTTATTAGATTAATAGTATACTATTTTGATTTAAATTTTAATAATACTAATATTTATTTATTTATTTAATATCATGTTTCTAGATTTTCTTAATTTAATATCATTTTTATTTAAATAATTATATTTATTAATTTTATTATGTATTTTTTATATTTTAGCACCTCGCTTCGCTCGAGCGAGCGCCTAACACCTCAGGCGTTTTGGGACCTTCACGCCTTTTGGCGCTTAGTGCTTTTTAAATCATTGGTCTTGCTCAAATTAGAGTTTTGTACAAGACATTACAATCAAAATAAGATAGACAAGTCAAGATACTGATTAATTTCATATTAGCAAGTTTGCAACTCAATTGAGTTTGATGTTATTAGAAAGGGTAAAGCTTTACTAATCACTGATAAATAAGGAATCAGATGCAAAAATACTAAAGGATGGGATAAAAAACTTAACTTCAAAAAGCTAATTTCTGAAGATGTTAAATTAGCTTAAAACCCTTAAGCCAAACCAAGCATACTTCTATCCACATTTGATGTTCATAAGGATTGAAGTGGAAAAGGGATTAATGCTTAATTTTCAAATTAAGAAGGATGACATGTTGAGATTTAGGGATAGATTATGTGTCCCTAATGATCTGGACATCAAGAACCAGATTTTAAAGGAAAAAACAATTCAAACATTTGAAGATTTATTAAGAGTTTATGTCATGGATTGGAAAGGTGATCGGGATAAAGATCTTAAGAAACAATATCATTTCTTTTATTGAAGTAGTTTGAAAATACCATTGTATTGAAGAATTTACTTGGGAGAAATGATAAAGGCTTTTACCCTCTATCTTTTCATTGATTAATGTATGATAATTTAGAGGACTAAATTCCTTTTAATGGAGAGAGAGAGTCATATCCTTCATTTTTGAATTGCTTATGATATCTACAATTTTTTTAATACTTAATAATTTCTTGTATTAAATAATTTTATATTGGAAGCTTAGCAAAGAGACCTAATTGTGACTTATAGAATTTGAATGTTATTTGTGAAAGTTTTTATATTAAGTTAGTGGAGGAAAATATAAAAAAAATGAAGGTGGATGATATGTGTCACTATCTAACCAAAGGAGGTGCACCCATACTTGTAACATTGTTGACACTAATGCCATTTTTTTGGATGCTAGCAACATTGAAGTATCTTGTGTTATTTAAACACGTAATTGGAGAGCAAGAGTGTTACCAAATTGGAACCCTACTGCCATCTACCATAAACTAGAGAAGAGAAGAATTGAAGGAGAAGTGAAGTGTTCTTGGTTTGGCACGAGGATTTTGGGCTAATTCAACATATTAGGAAATTAACTTTTTGAAAGCAAATGTTCTATCCTATCCTACAGAAATTTTTGGCAATAATTCCTTCTTGTTATGAGTAATTAGTAGAGTTTTACCCTTTCTAATAGTATCAAACTCCATTGAGCTATAAACTTATCAATTTGAAATTTATGAGAATCTTGACCAATCTACCTTATTTTGATTGTATACAAAACTCTAATTTGAGCAAAAACTCTTTTATTGGAAACTAGACTCAAATCTTTCTTTCAGTACCTTATTTGAATGACTTGAAGCATAAATACCTATCCAAATGTTTACTTCAATTGATTCCTTGAATTATGTTATACAAAGCAAATTGACATGACCTATCTGTCTTTTTTCAATTATATTGTTTGGTAGAAAACTTTGAATTATGTAAATATTTTTTTGATAGAAACTAGACTCTTGTATCTTCCTTTCAATATCTTATTTGAGTAATTTGAAATACAAATGTCTATCCAAATGTTTATTTCAATTAATCCGTTGAATTATATTAAACAGAGGCAAGACGATTCTAGCCTATCTGTATACAATCGCTTGTAACATTTTGTAGACAACTCATTTATACAAAACTTATTTTATCTGAAAGTACACTTGCATATCTTCCTAAATGTCTCACCTAAATAAATTGGAGAACTATTGCCTATTCAAATATCTAGTGCAACTTACCTTGTAGATTCTACTAGAATAGATTGATTATCAAATTTATCAATTCTTGCTTCTACCTTATAGGACTTGATTTCAATTAAAATTCTCTCTCAAGTTCAATGTTCGTTGTACCAAGGCGTACCAATCGGTATAGGTGGTACTTACTAGTTCGATAGGCGACTGACACGAGTAGTACATCGATAAGCCAGTGATTAAAAAAGCGCTAGGCGCCAAAGTCCCAAAACGCTCGAGGCGCCAGGTGCTTGCCTGAGCGAAGTGAGGCGCCAAAATATAAAAAAATATACTATTTAATCTAACAATAATTTCAAATAAATACGGATTACTATTTATAATATGTTATTAATCTAATAAATAAAAAATATTGTTATTAGTATACTATTTAATAGTATACTATTAATAATAAATTAACAGTATACTGTTAATATTTAATATATCTTATACAGTATATACTGTTAATATACTATTATATTATTAACGGTATAGTATACTATTAATAATTAGTTAACTTAACAGTATACTATAGTGTTAAGTGTTAATATACTGTTAGTAGTAGAAACGAGGTGACGAGCTGACCTGACCGAAGGCGAGAGGAGCGGCAATGACAAATGGCGTGAGTGAACCACTGAAGCGCAGCAGGAACCACTGTAGCGAGTGAGCGCGAGCAATAGGGATTGCAGCAACGATGGCGAGCAACAATGACTACAGTGATGGCGGCGAAGAGAAACGACAGTGACGATGGTGTCGGCGATGTAATCCAAGAGATCGAACCAGGCTCTCGCCGCAAGAGCAAGAAGCGACAAGAAGAATGACAAATAAGGCAACGACAGCGACGAGATGCAACGATGTAATCTCGATTCGAGATGAGGATTAGGGTTAAGTAACGGAAGATATATAGCTGTGTTAGTTGGTCCAATTAAACCAACTAATGTGAACGACCGAACCAGAGCTAAAAGCCTGGTTCGATCGCTGATTAACCCGGCGCCGAAGCGCCCGACGGGCTCGGGCGCGCCAGCGCGCGCCACACCGAGGTTTGAGCGAGGCGCTCGGGCCTCGCCTCGCCTCACTCGGGCATTTAGGCGAGCGCCCGAGCGTCTATTTAAATCGCTGCGATAAGCCCTACCATACCATGTGTTGGTATACTCGGAATGACTCAGTACAACTTGGTATGTACCATACCAACAACTAGTCAGTACATGATACAGATCGATAAGTCGAACCATGCTTAAATGAGTCTCATGTTATTGCTTTAAAATCTCTTTTATCTCTTATTCGCTTATTCTTGTTATAATTGATATGTTCATGTTACCTTGATATTGCTTCATACATGCACATGCATGTTTTTATTATCTTATTTATGCTTCTGATGTATTCCTACTTTCTTGATTAGAATGTCCTTAATGTACTATAGTTTTTGTGGGATAGTGTAAACCATTACGAGAAGTAGAAAGTATGTTATATGTAGAGCCATTGATGCTCTTGCTGGCCTTATTGACTTCATTTAGACGTGGGTGAATGTAGCTATCAAACATAGAAGACTTGTGGACACCCATGCCCGAGCAGCACGAAGCGCTCACAAATATTAGAAGTAATATATATAATTAGTGAGAAGGAATTGGGTAGGAGCAGTGAAGTCACTAGGCACTGCCTAAGCACCCAAGCGAGGCGAAGTGAGATCTAAGGGCCTGATAGATGGGCTAGGCAAGAAGCGTTGGGCGGGCCATAAGCCCACCTGAATCAACTCAAGTTAGGTCGAGTTTGAGTCCAACCAAGTTGGTTCTTTGATTCGATTAGACTAGATAGACTGATAGGACCCCAACCGGGTCGGGTCCTAGTCTATTGAGTCATCTTCGCTGTTGGCCCCTGTTGGCCGGCTTAGATCAAATCTCAAGTCAATTAGGAGTCTAAAGGAGTAAGAGTTTAAGTAGGAGTGCTAAGTAGGAGTTCAATTAGGAGTTGGATTGGAGTCTCTATAAATAAAGGTGTAACACTTTTGTTTTGATAAATAAAAAATTATTTAATTTCAGCCTTTAATTGGCTTAGGAGCAAGCGAACCTAAGCATTAATTAGCTCAGGTGCATGCTTGAGCCGTGCCCATTTAAATCCCCTCACTCGGACCATCTTCGAGGTGCTTAGGCCTCACTTCATCTTACCCGAGCACCTAGGCAAGTACTCGAGCGTCTTCTAAAAACACTACAATTAAGCGACAACCATTGCCACACTAATAAATCAATAACATGTAGTTTACCAGTTGACTATATCATGGGGTTAATATACAAATTCAGGGGTTCAAGGACCTCAATCCACCAGCTATTGAGTCCCACTATTCATTTTCGTGAAAGAAGCATATATAAATTTGCTTCCATTTATTATTTAAGTTGTTGAAATCTTAAAGTTTCATGTCTTTATTGATGATTCAATATCAATGAGAGAAATGGAGAAAAAGTGTGGCACATTTGCTCCTCAACATCAAAAAAGACAAATTCGTTATCTCATCCTTATTTACACTTGTTTTTATTCAATTATAATTAACATTATATTAAATTAAAATTAGAAGAAATTAAAATAGGTTGATACATATGTCAGTACAGTACACAAGGACCGACAAGTACGTCTATGTTCGGATGACCGGAATGGCCAATCAGCACAAGATGATGAACCTTGGAACTGGAACTGTTGTGAGGTGACTGTTCAGAGGAAGTAGATAAGCAGCAAATCTATCGTTATGTAGGGTTGCACCATAGAATATCGGAAGCAAACAGATTCAAATCAACAAATTATCAAATTCTTAACCATACTAAGCTTGTTAGTGTCACCACTTTGCTGTGCTTAAATTAGATGTATTGGTAATTGTTCCTGGAATGCTGAAAGCATTAAATGCATCATATAAAATAAGATTGTATAGCCGATGTTCCATGTTAATTCTTCTAAAACAGTATATAAATATCACAAATAAAATACCCTGAAAAAATTTACAAAAACTAAACATTGAGAAAAACAACAATAGTTTGCAGTGTGAACTTACCTCCATATTCAAGAAGACCTTTTTGCTAAAAAGAATCTCAATTGTCTGTAACCAAAGAAGGAAAGTGTTGGAAACATAAAGCTATAAAGCTATCATAATGATCAAGGCTAAAAAGCAAACAAAGCACAATATTATAAGTCTATTTAGGTAAAGATGCAACATATTATTATTTCAATTTATTATATAGTTGCAAATAAACAATTGACAAATGTTAATTTTCCTTCAATGCAAGGTCTCCATACAGTGTATTAAACATTTATGCAAAACCAACATATCCTATGAGAAAGGTCATATATGGAACAAGCATAAAAATAATATCAATTCAAAAATACAAAGAAAGAATTAATGCATAGGAAAAAAGCTCATAACAGTTTCACTAGCGGTCCCCTCAACAAACTGATCTCAGAGCAACTTTTGTTCATAGGTTGTGTAGAGGCATGCTATGATATGGAAAGATATTTTTGCAGAGAACATATCATAAATTAGTCAGAAAGTGACCGTTTATAAGAAAGATGATCAGTTTTGAGACAATTTTAAGAGTTCCAAACACTTAAAAGACAAGGTTTTGACTACTAGCAGAGGACTGGGTTTGACAACCTATCAGACCAATGCAATAATTGAAATACAAAGTGGAATATCAGACTCTGCCACTCCGTATAACTGAAAAAATAATGAAAAATATAAATAACAGTTTTACTGAGATGTATGGTCTGTTAACTGTGCTTGGTTGGAATGATAAATACTAGTTGGTATATACTGGTCCAATTGATGTCTTAAACCCTGCTTTGAAACAGAGTCCAACATAGGAAGTTGTGAGCTATAGTCTCACACACAGTATATATCAAAATATCTAATGAAGAACTTCTACATGCAGGGAGATGCATTTAGGAAGATGTCAGTAAGCCAAACCTTTAATAAAGTACAAATGGTTTTGCAAATAACATTAAGGTTAGTGAACTAGGAACTGAAAACTTATAAGAACATTAAGTACACTAGCAAGCAAACTAGACAAACAAAGACATCGATGAGGCAAAGTAGGTTCTTCATAGGGTGTAGCTTCATATTGTTTTTACAGTTAAATGTTGCTCAGAGACAGGCAGATAATCACAATGTGTTGGAGAAAGAACAATCTTATAGTTCTATGACAATAATATTCGCACCACAAATGGATCAAGGTAAGGTGCAAGATGATCATGTCTACGTAAATAGAAGTCCCTGAACAGTTAAATCTACAACAAGGTTTGTCATACCGGTCCGTACAGTACGATACCCAGTACCAGGCGGTATGCACAGTGCATACCGCTCGGTGTAATATAATATAATATTATAGAATATAATATAATATAATATAATATTATATTATATTATATATTAAACAAATAAAAATCTGGCGACGTCGCCTCGATCCTTCTCCCCATGGGGGGAGAAGCAATCGCCCACCGGCAATTCTTCGCCCATAGGCGACGAATCCAGCGAGCAACGGACGACGCGGGGAACTGGTGAAGGTATGTTCTCCTCCTCTTCTTCTTCTTCTTCCTCTTCTTCTCTTTTTTCTTATTTCTCCCTCAATCGACCGCCGACGATCGATTTCGACGGTACCGCCCACCGATCAGCTGGCGGACCAGTACGTACCACCCTGTACGAGGCCTTACCGCTCGGTAAGGAGAACCTTGATCTACAATGCTTACGACATGTTAGGTGAACAGTCAAATATTTAATGCAAGCCTGGAAATGAAATTGGCTGTTTATTTGGGTCCAAAGGTGCCCAATCAGAAGATCCACAAAATGGCACAATGATTAACAACCCATGATTCAAAGATGAAACAAATATAACAAAGAACTGCATCTAAAGAAGAACTGCATTGATGCAAAGAATAGGCACTAATAACATCGAAGTGTAGACTAGTAGACAACGAGAACATGACTTTACCAACATTTGCCGCGTTGTATAAGAAAACTGTGCTAATAATGCCGAGAAACATGAGGAGCTGTACAATAAAAATAAGGGGGAGACAAGTTCGCAAGTGGAATAAATAAAGTTGCAAATTAAAGAGGTTCACATGATGAAACCAAAGATTGGAGTGACAAATGCTGAAATGGAACAGGTTCAATACTAGCAGGGATGGTTGCAAAACCTACAAAAGCAATAATAAGACTTAAAGACATACAAGCTTGAAGTTATGAAGAGACACAAAAGCCTTGAAATTTTTAATCGGTCAAATTGTTACAAGATGTAGTATCCTACACAACGGAAATGGCTATTAAACAAAATGAATGAAAAATCACCAATAGTGTAACATAAGTATTGCAGTGAGAACAAAGGAAAAAAAATTCCCTAAAGAAAACATATGTTGCACATTTGTTAGACCAAATACGAGCAAGGACATAAAAAAACTGTAGAATCAGATAAAATGAGACTAAAACCACAGGTTTAGTTTACAGGCCAGTAAAGTTTTCAAAGCTGAAGGGCATACTCAGTGTATGAGGCTCCCGTCAATGCGGGTCCCAGGCAAAGTTTGACGTATCGGTCCGTACCGGTGTACCAAGATTATCTCGGTACTAGTATCATACCGGTACTAGGCGGTATACACAGTGCATACCACTCGGACCATTAAAATATATTATAATATTTTATAATATTATATAATATATACTATTAAATATAATATTAAAAATATTAATATATTAAAAGATAAAAAAAAAGGGCGATGTCGTCTCGATCTTTCTCCCCACGCGGGGAGATGTTCTGTTACCTCGCACAGGAGAAAAATCACCCGCGAGCGAGGGGTGCGACGGCGCACGGGCGAGGACGACACGGGGAAAGGAGGTGACAGAACGTCCGTGCCGTTCTCTCTTCTTCTTCTTTCTTCTTTTCCTCTTCTTTCTTCTTTTCCCTCAATCGACCGCCGACAGCTGAAATCGATCGCCGATAGTTGATTTTGGCGGTACCATCCGGTAGCGGGCGGTCATGTACCGATAACCTGGCGGACTGGTACATATCGCCCGGTCCGCCCGCTACTAGGTGGTATAGATCAAAATTGCATTCCTTGGTCCGAGGATATCGTTAATAATTTATCCACCGCAGGAAATCAAACCTAAGTTGGAGTTCACATATTTTGCTGTGTTAGGGCAAAAACACAATGCTTATTTTTGTACGGATTAGTTGATCGATTAGATATTATATAACCTGATGCCAAAATGTACCTCAGCCGTTGTAAAGAAAAAAAAGTTTGCTTTTGTAGTGTTGCAATATATGATATCAGTTGAATCTTTAGATATGATTTGACCATATACTAACATACCTTAAATGTTGGTGTAACAACCCTGTCACATTTCTGATACTGTTGGAGAATCCAAAGAAAATCAGTACTCAACATACATTCTCTGACACTCCTTTCTTCATTTCTATTACCTTCTGAAACTTGAATATACTCGAGCAAAGCTGTTACTGAGGCTTTGCTCAGGGATTCCTGCAACCCACCAGTAGAGATTACCAGCCCGGAAAGCACATATCTGCTATAGCTGCTTATCCGAAGAAGCTGCACCAACCGTGGATAAGACACAGTAGGGACCTGGTAGAATCGAAAACAAACGTAAGGACTTCATATTTCTGGAATAGGAAAAAAAAGGTAATCATCTAAACCCTACAAAATTAAGAAAATTACTACTGGCAAAGCATCCATTTAAATGTCACAGGTGTGTGAATAAGATAGATCCAAGAAAACTTTATAATATAATAAAAAGAAATTTGATGGCGCTTAGTTTAAGTAGCGAGATAACCCTCAACACAACTCAACACAGCTTAGTTTAAGCGGTGACCCCAGATGGTGAGAACACTTAAGCTTGTTACAAGACGATCAAAAAAATAGGAAGATACATCTTACACTTTAACAAAAAATGATTGTCTTATTAAAACTTGCGACAAATACAAAAAGAAAATAATCTCAAGTGATAAATGGCAGCCAATATCTGCCCTTTTGACCACTAAAAAATTTTGCCTTATACTGTAACGAGAACAGATAAAGCATACATGATGAAGGAACACAAATGTTTATGTGGCAACAATTAAATGAAAGTGAACATATTAACATATAACTGGGCAAACAAAAGTTCAAACACTAGACAGCAGATGTTAATGTCTAATATGTCAACTAAAGCACACCATGTTAAAGATTCTACTCAAAACCGAACTCTCAGAAATGTGTTTCTCCATAAAATTGAAAAGCAGAGTGCTATCTTTTGACAGAGAAAAATTGTCTTTTCATTACGATAACTCATGCTAATATAGTGTAACTAGCAAATAGACCTGATCAATTTAAACTTTACACATGACAGAATTCTAGACAAGTCAAAAAGCATAAATTATATATTGTCTGTAGCAGATCTTATTAATTAGAAAAGAGTAACTCAGTGTTTTATTTGTCAAATATTAAGACCCGCTGTGGTACTTAAATAATCTGATAAGCTAAATAACAAGCTTAGACAAAGTAAATAAGGAAATATAAACACAATAAACAATAATTAAAAAAGACTGAAGCTTAGACATTCAGGACCAAAACAAACTTACAGTCCACTTTAGATCTGGATCATTTGGAATAATCTGTTCTAGTATTTCCCTGTGTGATATAAATGCAATAAAGTACTCTTGGTTGTATAAAATCCTCTGCAAAGTCTTGGCAGCTATATCTCTTATTTTATCTATTTTTTCGACAGCTTGCTTTGCAATGCCGCCTACTAAGTCAGTGACAATTTTTGCATCAATAAGCCGGAAGCTAAAGTCAGCTGCTAGAAAATCAGAATCACATGGCTCAAGCTGGTGCTCAGTGACAAGTGATCTGTTAGACCCAAGACTGTCTTTCTTGCAAAGGATGTACATGCACCTCTCAAGAGCATCCATAGCAGCTTCACGCACCCAAGAACCAACATCACCTCTGTTATCGACAGCATAGTCATTGAGAGCTTCAAATAGTGTTTGCATCACTTCATTCTTGATAAATAAATATAAGGATGACAATTCTTCATTGAAGTTATCATCAAAGGAAGAACTAGTTAGCGTTTCACAGACTGCAATTAACCCACGGACAGCATTTACACGTGCTTCAGCATCTGGATCATCAGGTTTATGCTGCATACAGAAGCAATTCATGAACCAATAGTACTACCGAGAAGGTTCCAATAACTACATTATTTTTGAGACATTACCTTAATTGTACAAGAGCTACAAAGTTTTGTTATAATGCTTCTCCATTTTCGCACCAAGAATTCATAAGGCAAGATCCCAAGAGCCAATGCTGCACCTCTTCTTGCAGCTACATTAGGATCATCTAGGAGTTCAAGGTACTTCAAGATAATCTCATTGGCAACTTTATCTCCCAATGTAACAAGATAAGCAGGAACAAAGTTCTTTAATGCATCAACAGCAAAATACTGAAACAAAAATTAACATCCAGATCATAAGAGGCCATATGACTACAAGATAGATAAATACACTATTACAAATGAAAGAATTAAAAGTCACATACCTAAAAAAATCAATGATAATTGCTTATACTAGTGGGTTCTAATCATAGTTATTCCTGGCACATGAAAATTTAGGAAGGCATAGCCAGAGAAGTTCCAGGTAAAGGAATTTTACCTGTATCTGAGCATTGGGGTGCTTTAAATTCTCATTTAGAGTATCAAGTAAAGTCCTTTTTGTCTTCTCATTTAAGGGAATTTCAGAGAGAGAAAGACACTGGATGAATCTTGAAACTGCAGAACGCATGATCTCTCCTCCCTTTCCCCTATAAAGGCGTGCCTTCTCAATTGCAGGGACAACACCAGATAAAAATTTTTGCTTTTCTATACAACAAAATGGAATGTATATAATTAAGGGCTCCAAGATAACTTCTCAAAGTTCTGATTGAAAGACTGGAATGTGTAAAACATAAATGTAATGTAAGCATATAGATTGAATACTTGCTAAATGTGCTAACAGATAAAATTATAAATAAAAAAATTATGAGAATGAAAAAGGGTAGTCTCATATGATTCTAATGGTCAGATACACAAATCCACAAAAATGATTATAAGTCTTGAAATCAAGGTTCACCATACCGGCATACCGAGTTTATCTCGGTACGATATGGTACCCGGTACCGAGTGGTATGCATAGTGCATACCGCTCGGTATAATAAAATAGAGTATTATATTATATTATATTAATATATATTAAAAAAAATAGATGAGGCGTCGTCTCGCCTCACAGGAGAACGACGCCTCGTCTCCTCATGCGGGAACGAGGCGCCAAAAAACAGATGAGGCGTCGTCTCGCCTCATAGGAGAACGACGCCTCGTCTACCCATGGGAGAACGAGGCGGCGCCTCATCCCGCGTGAGGAGACGAGGCGGCGCCTCATCCCCTCGGGAGAAGACAAGGTGTCGCCTCATTCTCCCACGGCAAGACGAGGCGGCGCCTCGTTCTCTCACGGGAAGACGAGGTTACGCCTTGTCCTCCTGCTAGAAGACGAGGCGACGCCTCGTCCCAGTGTGGGAAGACGAGGCGTCACCTCGTTCTCCCGCTGGATGACAAGGCATCGCCTCGTTGCCTCGTTCCTACATAGGGAGACGCATAGTACCGCTCGATAGCAGGCGGTCACATACTGGTACGTACCGCCCATACCGGGTGGTACAGATTGAAACGGAGAACCTTGCTTGAAATATCTAAACAGTTAGCCATTAAGAAAAGCAATGCAGTATGACAAGAAATCAAGGGTTGACAGGCAGACCTCACAGAAATAGTTGCACTAGAAGGTTGCTTGGTTCATAACAGTGATTGCTTGTACATATACCATGTTAGAAGGTAGATTAATAAGAAGAGATTTAATAATTTGCATTCATTAGGATACAAAGCCTCCCCTGATTCAGGACATGATTTCTCAAATATACGAGTGAAAAGAACAAGGAAAATATGATGCTACCAATGTATAGTATATTATTTAGAAATCAAAAGTCCTATAAGCCCCTCAAACTCAACTCTTAGGGTGCTTCTGATTATCGCGTCAGATGTGGTGAAAGTTAACCAGAAGCCCTAGATGAGGCATTTGCTAATGTGGTGGATCATAATAACTCCATAAAACCAACCAGTCTCTTTGACCTTAACTAGTCCAAACTCCAAAAAGACTTTCACTTTTTACCTTCATGTATAAAGATTCACCAATGCTTGATATGATTAGCCTACACCTCACTATAATAAGATATGTAGCAACTACCCCAAAGCAACTTTTCTATATGATCTGAACAACATTTGAACATAGCAAGCTCATGTAACTGTAGCAATAAAAGAAGAAACATTACAGTGAAAAACAGTGTATCGAAAGGAATATCCAACTTGCATTTAGAGACTAATATATAAATAGTTTGAAGCTCCAAATGTGCAGGTACCTACCAGGAGGAAAAACAAAGCCATTCTGATGCAAAGTTAGAAGAAGCTCCCCAGCAGCCAATGTAGCACCATGTCGTGTGCACAAGTCAGATGATAATGTGCTTGGAATTAATTTTCCTAGGACAAAATCTGCAAAATAATTGGGATCATATTTTGCAAGGGCCGAAAATGCCTCTGCGGTAAGTTCTCTCAGGCTCTTGTCCTAGAGAAAAAGTAAACGATGTGGAAAGTTAACAAAGATATTAGTAATTTAATTCTGATAAAGAAACAAATCCTAAGTACAACTATTATGTGGCCGATGCATGGCATACAGCAAAGTGACAATGTTTATATAATTCAAAGCTTTTAAGAGATTGTTATCAGATAATAAAATGTTCATCATCTCAATAAGATGCAAAGCAAATAATCATTTACTGACATGATTTGAAATGTTTCTGGTGCTAGATCAATAAAACATCAACAAACAATATACCAAAATTAACTGGTGGAATACCAACATCAACAAATGCAATCTTTTACATACCATGTATATATGTATTATATATGGTAATGAATTACCACAAAAAATGAAAAGCATAAAAATAAGCAAAAAGATTATTAGATATCAGTAACAAGGTTCGCAATACCAATACCAGTGTACAGCTCGGTATGGTATGGTACACTAGTACCAAGCGGTATACACAGGCATACTGTGTGTATATATATATATATATATATATATATATATATTATAAAGTTAAAAAACAAAAAAAAGGGTGATGTCGTATCATTCCTTCTCCCCACGCGGGGAGAAGAAATCGCCCACGGGCGACGGATCGGGCGAGCAACGCCCTCTTTTTCTTCCTCCAAGTTCTCTCTTTTCTTCTCCTCTTCAACACCCGCTTCTTCTTTCTCACTCTCTCGGCTGATATCATCCGAAATCGACCGCCGACGGTCGAAATCGACCATTACCGGTCGATTTCAGGTAGCAACGGAGCGAAAACATCCCTAATCGACGGAACCGCCAAGTAGCGGGCGATCCATGTATTGATCAGCAGGTAGACCGGTATGTACCGCCCATACTAGGCAGTATGATTCAAAATCACCAACCTTGATCAGTAATATATAATGTGATGTTCATGTCAACAAAAGGCTTACGATAAAAGATACAGAAAATCAGAAAGATGGCGAGACATTGCTTTGGATGCAAAATAAGGAAGAAAAATCAAATAGTTGTGAAAAGATAATAAAAAACTTTTGTAGCACCTTGAAAATGGTGATGGAGATAAACAAGTTTGCATGAAATTTGTGGAGTTAAGTGGATTAAGCTTATTGATCTTAAAACCATAAGAGTGAAAGAAAAAAAATATAATTTTCATCTTGAAAATCAGTCTCAACACATGTAAAAGTAAAACAATTGCTATACAGGTGATCAAAAGGCCAAAAAAGAGAACAGAGATCCCCAGATGGCCTTTACTAGTTAATAAAGAAAATAAAATATGGTTCCTTGAGTATCTTAGTTTTTGAAAAAGAGTATCTATCAACTTTCTATTTGATCAAGGAAATGTTAGACTGCGGTTTGCAGGATAAGCTAAAAGTGTCATTGGTCATGCATAATTGGTCTTGAGCCATTACTTATTAACATTAGTTATGGATGTACTCAAAGGGCATAGTAAGTTCCGTAGCATACATTATCAGCTGTAGCACTGTCTTCTCCTATAGCAGTATAGGATAAAGAGCATCAATACAAAATATTTGAAGTTAACAATCAAGGTCTAAAATCTTGGTCTGATACTGGCTTCAATACCTTCTTAAGAGTAGTATAATGCTGGTACACCAGGTGGTGTACTGCCTTGTAGTGGTTCATATCACTATACTATATAAATTATAAAGATAAATACTGACTATTATCAAGTTACATGGTCTAATACTGGTCCTTGGTCAGACCAATGATACCAGTCGGTGTATTGGTCTAATTGGTATCTGAAACATTGACTTCAATAAGTAAGCTGAGCGTGTAAAATAAAAAAGTAAGCTGAGAATAAAGCTGGGGTGAGCCTTAACAGCTGTATCAGATACCATGTGAGGATGGCATGGAAGGTATACGTACGGTCATCTGAACTTGCAAAGCTTACTGGAAGTGAGAAGCAGATGCAACAAGGCTCTACTGTCACATGGGCTACATACCTCACCAAGCTTGGCTGCAGAAATCATGGGTTCTAGGATAGCAAAAAACTGTCATCTGTGGAGATTTGAGAGAGCTGATGTATTCAAGCAATGGTGACCAAGTTGCCAGAACAACAAGATAAGCTTTTTATCTCGGCATTTTATTGTACCAAGAAAGAGAAAAAGACTGTACTCCTCAGAGTCAATAGCATGGTAGTTAAATTAGAGATAGATATGGTCAGCTGTTTTATCAAACAGTCCTCTCAAGAAAGTAAAAGTTGCACAGAACATTACAAACCAACCATCCTACACGAATAAAAAATGTTAGGGATTAAGAAACATGTCCATACTAGTTTAGTAATGGGGAGGATGTTATATGGATGACAGTTTTTACAGGAGAATATTATGAATAGCTGCATTGTGATCAGTCAAAGACATCCACAACAAAATAGATGATGAAATATAATTGACTAAAATGGTTTTTGCATGCCCACTAAAACCTTAAGCACACTATATAGAATTAGAAAATAAGAAAATTAACAGGAATTAGTAAAAGCAGTAAAGAGGGCAGAACGGTCCTGAGACAACCAGAGGATGTCCCCTAAATGAACAGATTAATACTTATGGCAAACAAAAGCTTGTTATTGTTTGAATTTCTGCAAACAAATGGTTGTAAATGATCCAGCATCATGAAGTACAATTTCAAAAATTTTTTCTCAGTTTATGATATCCTGAAGATTAAAAAAAAAGATTACTTGATTGTGACTAATATATGCAGTAAACCTAAAAAGGAATCGATATTTATCACACATACCTTGAGAGAGGTTAACAAAAAGCAACTAGGTAAACAGAATGAATTTAAACTAGGTAAATAAAAGATACCCAGTGATTTATTTTGCTGCAAAGCAACTCGTCCACAAAAGAATAGAGATAGTCTCCATATTGAGCTATTAAGGTAGCAACATGAAGATAAGAATTTGCTCGTGAGGCAAGAGAGAAATAATCTGCTTTATTGACTATGTCAATGCCATGTGGAAAATTTCCCTGTCTTCCTACATTCTCCTGAAAGGCAGCCGAAGCTGCTCTTCTACAGTTGACCTACCACATAGATATAGCTTATTACGCTACAAAAAGACTAAGAAAAATTTATTAAAGATATGAAAAATATCATGTTAACAAATTAAATGAATTCTGACAACACATAAGAGCATATACTAACCTCTCGGTCGTAACAAGCAACCGTTAGAAGATGTGGAGCAAGTTGCTCCAGAGTATCTTTCATATCTCTGTTGGAGTAAGCTCGACCGAAAGCCCAACATACATATGCAGCAGCATCACGCACATGAGATCCAATACTATGGGGACCTCTCCTTACATCATAATGCAAAGCCTGAAAACAGATGTATTCCCAGCAAATGCTTACTGAGTCGTTTACTTAAAATACAACAAATTATCCAGATAGAAAGGCTATCTGTTATGAAGTAATCGAAATATGTGATTCAAAAGATAGGACTACTTAATCCTTCAGCAAAGAATGAGAAATAAGGTTACTAAGTGATTATGTCATCAAACTGATTGCTATTAAATTAACTTAAGAGTTGAAATATTAAGTAACATCATAATACACAAAGGAACTTATATGTAGTTTTAACTCTTTATGGAGAACTGGATATTCACTCGTCTTTCTGATTTGTCAGAAGAAGCAGAGCAAAGATGGAGATTGTTTCTGTCTAGCAATCAATCTGACACAGAAATATTGTAAATAGAGCAACCCAAGAATTGACATGTTGTAAATTTCACATGATTATAAATTTGCAATTAAAAGTAGTACTTCATGAAATCTTGATTCTTTGTTGTGAATTTTGTAAACATGGAGAAAGCATCTCTAGTTAAAAATTTTGAGTATTAATGGATGTAGTTTGGCAAAAAACCCACAACTAGGCTGTTCAAAGGTCAACGAAATTAACCTGAACAATGATAAAAGCACCACTAGAAACTAGGTGAACCATGCTCAAGGTTTCAAGAATAAAATCAAGAGTAATATGAGCCATGTCATTCTTTAATATATGACATTCGTATTTCAGGGTTGCCACAAAAATTTATTTAATATCAAATGCATAACCATTCTCCACATAAAAATGAATTCTAGAAAATACAGTAGAAGTTAGTACAACCTGATGAATAGTGATTCAGGAAACTTCAACTTCTAGTTAGTTATAGAGTTAGTACTCATCTAGACCTTTATTCCTTCCTGTATCTTGCTGACTATAAGGGAGGCAGACAGGCCACTGTCAAGTTGTACATATACAAACATCAACACATACACTTGATTCAGGAAACTTCAACTTCCAGTTAATTAAAGAGTTTTAGTACTCATCTAGTCCTTTACTCTTTCATGTATCTTGCCGATTGTAATGGAGGCAGCCCGGACATTGTCAAGTTGTACATATACAAACAATGTTCACTGTACCATGTATATTTATGTATATTATCATAACCCCATTCTCAATCCCTTCTCCAAGGTTCACTGTACCATGGTATACTGTCCAATATGGGTGGTACATATGGATTTGTCAGTATGCCCACTGTAACATATGTACATTAGTACAATTCGGTATGTATCATATCGATGCCAGGTAGGTACATTAGTATGGAATGGTAAGACGAACCATGCCCTCCTCTATTATCCTCTTCCTCCTCCGCCATCTTTCTTTTTTTCTCTACCTTAACCTATCTGATGCAATTGCCACAGTACACCACATGCAATCAGTGTGACTTCCCTATTGCAGCATAAACAGGATCCTTGCACCAGCAACATCTCAGGCTTTCCATGAATGACTTTTGACAGTGGCAACCATAGGTATCTCTATGCAAAATGCAAGACTACACCAGCTCAGATTCTTCTATTTATTCCAGTCTTTCAGATTTTCAGGCACAAGCAAAGGAGAATTTTAATTAGGTTGCCTACACCGAACCCAACCATGATCAAACAATTTCTGGACTAGGATCACTTTAGCAGTTAAAATTACTTAATATATGCAATTAGATCATTGATCTTATGGATTGCACATCACCAAGATTCTTGAGACCAGGTAAAATGGGTATTGATGCATGAGAAATAGTTTACAGATCATATTGTACCTGATATATATCATACATACAATAAACAAGCCAACTCCAAGGAGGATAAAATTGTAAACTTCAGAACCAAGGAACAGGCTTAGTGGGAATCAATCAAAGTTGAATGAGTGATGCACAAACAAAAAAGCTAAGCACAAGCAGTTGATCCTCGAATCCAAAAAAATGCTTTATTGGAGCTGATGCACTATTGATCCCCACTTAAAGTGCTGCTGAACCAATACTATACCTTGTCACCTGGTACAGTAAAAGCAGAATAAAAAAAAGAAAAAGAACAACAAAAAACGTAAAAAAATTCAATACTACCCAGTTCCCAGGGCTGTCTGGAAGTTGGACACTCCTCCCTCCTTCACTTGAAGATTAAAATTGCTGAACTGGCTAACGACTATAATCATTGAATTGGTCAATGTAGTTTAATGGCTTAAATATTTTTCAAATGAAAATGGTTAAGATTCATAAGAATTTAACAGAATTGGTCAAGTTTTAATAAGTTCACTTCATAATATGTTATTTCACCTAAGTGGTGGTGCCTATCAGCTTCAAACTGGCAGGTATCATTGAGCAAGATTAGCAAGGTGATCATTGCACTGAATCATTTTTTATAGGATAAGAGAATTTAGGTTAGCACAATTTTTTTATGTTAGTTATGACTAGTTATAAAAAAACCAAGGTTTGCCTTACCAAGCGCTAAGGCCCCGTACAAGGCGGTACATATCGGTCCGCCAGCTGGCCGGTACACGGACCGCCCACCACCGGGCGATACTGCCTAAATCAGTCATCGATGGTTGATTTTGACCGTCAACGGTCGATTGTGGGAGAAATAAAAAAAAGGAGAAAAAAAGGGAGAAGAAGAAGAGGAGAAAAATACCTCATGCACTGCTCTTCACCGAGCGACCGTCAACAATCGATTGTGGGAGAAATAAGAAAAAGGAGAAGAAGAGGGAGAAAACGAAGAAGGAGAAGAGGAGAAATACACCTCATGCGCTGCTCTTCACCGGTTCCCCCGTGCAGTCCGTCGCCCACGGATCGCCCGCGCGATTAGTCACCAGCGCAAGGAGAAGGATTGAGACGACGCCGCCAGCTTTTTTATTTTTTCTAATATATATTGTATAATATTTATATTATATTATATTATAACAATATTATATTATATAATAATATATTATAAAATATTATATTATATTATAATGTATCGAGCGGTATGCATACCATACCGTACCAAGATAAACTCGGTATGCTAGTACGGACCAATATAACGAACCTTGAAAAAAACACCTATTCAAAACATGTATTGAGTTAAATCATCTACTATCCTAACATATCTTTTGCTCCATTCTCCTTGAATCAGTCCATGGTTTGTCCACAAACATGGCATCCTCAGAACTAATTCTATATTCTCATAACACTATCATACCTAGGACAATAGAAACTTGTCATGTAAACCCTAACCACCAAAGTCCATCCGGTAAAATATAATGTGAACCATAAACCAAGGTTTGACATATCGGTTCGTACCGGTATATCGAGATTATCTCGGTACCAATACAGTACCGGTGTACCGAGATTATCTCGGTACCGAGCGGTACGCACAATGCATATCGCCCGATACATTAAAATATATTATAATACTTTTATAATATAATATTAAATATTAATGTATTAAAAAAAAGAAAAAAAAGGGGCAACGTCGCCTCGATCTTTCTCCTCGCGCGGGATAAAAATTGCCCGCAGGCAAGGGCGGTGATGGCGCATGAGCGACTTGCGGGCGGCGATGGCACGCGGGTGAGGACGACGCGAGAAAAGGAGGTACTTCATTCTTTTTCTCCTCTTCTTCTTCTTTCTTCTTTTCCCTCAATCGACCGCCGACAGTCGATTTCTCCCTCAATCGGCCGTTGACGGCTGAAATCGACCGTCGATGGTCGATTTTGGCGGTACCACCCGGTAGCAGACGATCCGCATACTAATAACCTAGCGGACCGGTAAGTACCGCACGTACTGGGTGATACGAAATTGCATTCCTTGCCATAAACAACAAATTACAAAATTAAGATATAGTATCACGCAAAGTTTGCATATTAGTAAAGCAATAGAGTTCCATGATTCCATCCTTAGATAAAAATTAGTAATCAACAAAACAATATAATAGCTACATATTAACAGTATGAGACTATGTTCTTCTAGCCCAATAGAAAATCTAGAAGAAGATGCCAGTTACTCATTCACAATAGATTAGATGAACTTGTGGTGAATAAGAATTCAATAGTGATGATATTTCTCTTAAGTGTGTGTTAGCCAGCAGCATCTCTGACATGAATATGAGAAAAATCAGCAAAGTCCACTAGATAATAGCTCATCTGTGGATGAAATCAAAATTCCCATTAGTTGTTACCTTCACAATTACAGGAACTACTTTCGGAAGGCTAACAGGTAGCAGCAACCCTCTACGTGCCAGCTCTGCCAAAGCTAAGCAGCCTCCATGCCATGAACCATCTCCCTAGAAAGCTAGTCAATCAGATGCCTGAACTTCCTTAAACAAGACACAGAAAAACACTCAAGCTAAAGATGAAGATCTTCATAAAACGACAACCATTTGATGACCTAGGAAATCAGAGAGGAGCAGAAATCCTCTTGAGCATCAGATACTGACATTCAACAAGTAGAAGTTTTTTTAGCAAGATAAACAGAGATTATTTGAGATGCCAACCTCGCCAGGTGAAAATAACTCCAATACTGAAGACAATACATCTTCCGCAAAGGCAGATGTCAAACGTGCAGTTATGCGACCGACACCTTTTGCAGCTGACCACCGCACAACTGTATCCTGCATTTATGAACATAATTGTGCTGATAGTAAGAAAAGGGCTACAAATGAAAACATAACTTAATCAGTAAAGGTATTCTACATAAAATAAGGGACAACAAAAAAGGATTAATTAGGTCCAACTATTCAGTTAGTTGAGAGGTGAATGATTTTCAGTAAGGAAAGTGGCACATCAGTATATCATGAACCATTATGTACCGAGTCTCGGAGGCTAGACAATAACAACTCAAGTATCTCTTCTACAACTTCTGGAACATCCATGTCCTCATCTTCTCCTAAATCTGAATAATGTGTATCATTGGAACAATTAGCATGTTGTCCAACGTTATTGCCATAAGCTTCCCCAGAATTTTTCAGTAAAAGGTTTTCTCCTAATGAACTGCTTCTTCCCTGGATGAAGAAACTAGTAGATTAGGTCAAGGAAGCTATAAAAACAGGAATAATTCCTCAACCTAGAATTTAGAAATGGAACATGAACTTGAATCTATCAAGTCTGAATGTGTAGAGAAAGAATGTAAATTACACAAACTTCTAGAAGAAAAAAATGCCATGGAAGGTGTTCCTCCACAAGAGGGCAAAAACACAACAAAGTTTCAGTAGCAAAATTCTCCAGAAGTGAACAAATGCACATAATTACATCCATGACCAAAATGCTGGATGAACAACGTAAGCTTAAAAGCTAACTATATGATGCATATCTGACTTATAACAGGCCTCAAAAAGATCAATCTAAAAACGAAATATGACCGATACTACTGCTGTACTTATTTCTACTTTCATAAAATAGTTTGATGTGACAGGTCAAACAATCACAAATTACTTGGGAGGCTAAGTCAATGATTTTGAACAAAAGTTTCTGAGTCCCAAATAAACATAGGAGAAAAGGCAACAAAAAGAACAAAAATAAATTGTTAAATCTATTTTTAAGTTTCAACAATATATATATATATATATATATATATATATATATATATATAAACATCTGCAAAATAGGAGCCTAAAATGGTACCAACAATGTTACAAAATAGGAGTCTAGTCAAAACTAACTTTTCCAATTCTTTTCTCTTTCTATGCTTTTGCTGGAAGGGGCTTGCCTCATGCATTGAGCCTTTTGTAATTACCACCTTTAACAACTTATTTTCTTTAAGCAAATGAAATGATCAACTATTGGATTTTTATGACCAAACTTCCAACTTGAGTATTTTATGATTTCTTTGCACTCCATGTATAGAACAATTTGATCTATTAATCATTTTTTGCTCATATTTTTTGCCAAGATGTTTAGGGAGCTTATCTGGCACATTGATTATCAATTAATAGTTCAATCATTTGCTTCCCAACAATCTGTCTGGTTTGATGCAAAGAGGAGGTACTCAATCTATGATCATGGAGATTCTAAACCAAGTGAGTGTGGAATGGATGAAGTATTTTGCTACTTTTCAATCTCAGTATCTCAGGCAATAGTCATCCACAAGTCTGCCAAGCATGTGTTCCAGTAACCAGATGAAATTTCCATTGGCATAGATTTGATCTTTCAGCTAATCCATTTAATCTAGAGATAATTCAGAGATCAATGTTTTGATGAGGTTCATGTAATACTTCAAGCACTTTTAAACACTTCATATCCAAAAACCACTTATTGTGTTCTACTTCTCCAAATGCTCCACTCCAGCATAGACATGTGGAAAACCTTCTTTGATCACTTAGTTCCCTTTTGAATTATTTACATCCAGTGCAATACCGAATGGTACCACCCGTACCGGATGGTACATATCGGACCGCTCGTTACTGGGCAGTAACAGCTTGGTTGTGGCCTGGCTACGGTGAGGCTAAGGGAGAAGCGTCGAAGAAGGAAGAATAAGGAGAATCGAAAGAAAAAGAGGGAGAATGAACCACGACAATCCTAGACCGCCCGTTACTGGGCAGTAACAACTTGGTTGTGCCCTTTCTCGATCCCGATGCGATGCGGCCCTCCCTCGACAATCCTGATCCACAAGAGGCGGAGCTGGAGGCACAGGATAAAATGGTGAGAGCAACGGAAGAGGCCTGCAGCATTTGACGAAGCAGGCGACTCTTCCATGCCCTTTCTCAATCCCGATCGAGCGCCGCCCTCCCTCGACAATTCTGATTCAAGAAAGGAGGAGCTCGAGCTACAGGGATAGGGGAGGCGACGCAAGAGCAATGGATGAGAAGAGGAGGATAGGAGGAGGTGACGATAACAAGGTGCAACGAGGAGAAGAGGAGGAGATGATGTCATGGTGCCTCTTTTCTATTTTTTATATTTTTATATATTAATTTTTTATTTTTTATAAAAAATATATTTTTATTATATATTTATTTATTTATTTAAGCGAACCGAGCAATACACCCTAGTGTACCGCTCGGCACACTATACCATACCATACCGAGCAAAGCTCAGTACACCAGTACCGCACAAAATTTCAAACCTTGTTTACATCATCATGGTTAAGCTACATATGGAAGAAAATGCAATGCCTTATCCTCCATACGATCAAATGTAATATGAAACAAGTCAAACAAAATTTTTTTTGATTGATGGTATTACAAAATCCAAAATAACTAAGTCTATTAAAGTTACTGATAGCAAAATACAGATCCAATCTAGGTAAAACCACAAAATCATTAAGAAACTAAGAAAAATACAATGAAGTATCTTGATATAGCTAATGGGGAAAAGATCTATTATCCAATGAAAGACTAAGAAATCTGAAGTTGAAGCAGAACAATATGAAAGTACTAATACGCAAGGAATATATTTAACAGGTAACCAATTATGTTCAGTGGCAGACCAGATAGCACCATGATTGTGAACGATGAGGCAAACAAGTAAGCCCAATGCGCTGTGATAATTTGACCAAAAACTTCCGAAGCAAAGGACTGCGAGATGAAGTAGTAGACTTCATCAGGAGGGAACAATCCATCCAAGTGGTAGAAATCACACTAAGCAAAACCTTTTTACTGCCGACCTGTATTGTGGAACTCGAAGAAAGAACAACTACAGCTCTTTAGTAGGCTGATAAAGAACAAAAATTAAATTAAATATAATTCTTGACATCATTGCATGATCTTTTGAACAGAACGAAAGTAAACCAATAAATTTAAGTAACTGAACATGTATATCATAATTCCAATACCCATGTTTGTTATCCTGTTATGTACTAAATACACCCGGTACATATCGGCCTGTTTGGTGCTTAACAGCACATGCACCTTTTGTACCAATCAAAACGCTCTGCTTTCAACCTACCAAGGGGAGACTCACTATGCTCCTGCTAATGTGGGATGAGAAGCATCAATGTATGTAGCTTTACCCTACAAGCAAAGAGGCCAATTCTGTAGCTGAACCTTCGACGCCCAAGTCACAAAAGGATAAACGTATTGTGACACTAAGGCTTCCTCTCTCATTAAAACACTATTTTTTAACCTGTTGAATAGAAAATCATGCTCTTCAGCTGGTTTTATCTATGTATCAACCAATCATTTAAAAATTTATGTCTATAATATGTTTTTGGAGGTGTGCTATTTAGGTTTATATGCACTCTTTAAATTCCTCTGCAACCCAAGACACTCTATCAATTTCCCTTCCTGATATATTTTTCCACTTGTTCACATCTCTTGTTCTTGCTTCCTCAAGAACTCCCTCCATGATGCCCACACTACTTTAAGATCATCTGTGTGGATCCCCTTTCCTTTTTGCTTATAAATCCATTATTAGTATTTTGAAAAAATACTATTTTTTTCTTGATCAACGTAACAGAAATTTATTTGCAGTTATTTTTTATGTCAGCCAGTTGTATGTTAGATTTTGAGAAAACAACGAAGTGTAATCTATTTCTTTACATGTGGTGCACATGAAGAGAACTAGTTTTGATGCTAAAAATGTTGAGTAAATAAAAAAATCCACAACAAGTTACTAGGTGAAGACTGATTGTGTACTATAAAATAGTTTGCTGCCGCTCTCTGTCACTATCTTTCTTATGTCCATCAAGAAAGAAAGGAAAAGAAAAAGAAGTGTGGAAGTGCGGACTTGGAATAGATTAGTACATTAGGTCTAGTGCTTAACCTTTGTAAGTAGAGAGCTTGTGTCAACCAGAATATACCATAACCACAGAACAATGAGGTCCAAGCTAAGTGAGAAAATAACTGACAGACCTCATTTGATACACATAGTTCCCATTAACATGTTGTAAGTTCTGTAACAAGTGAAAAATGCATCAATTGATAAATCAAGACTGGTAGGTATAGATACCATGGGATTCTGCAAAAATGTAAGTCATTCTAAAGAGTAAAGACCACCTAGGAAATCAAAATCCAAAAGCAAATCTTCAGATTTCAGTTTTAAGCATCATGTAAGAAAATTGCAGCATCTTGTTTCAAGTTTCAAGAAAAGGAAATCTAAGAGACATACCTTGAATACAGAGGAAAGGGCTTCAACAAAACCAAGTAGCTTGAAGCGGTCCACAACATCTTCTGTCACAGATAACAGGACTTCATGAGCCCACTCAGTAAATCTGATAGATAATCAAGATTGAGAAGTAAGGGCATAAATCTTGTTGGCATATGACATGAGAAAAAAGGATCTTTTGGCTTTGAACCGAAAAATACCAAAAAAAAAGGTCCATTAAGTCCCAAAAAATAAGACAAACAAATACAAATACAAATACAAATATCAACACTTTAATTAACTCATATACGATATACTGAATTTCTAAATTTTTGGGAAGAGAACTTCAAATAGTTCAAGCAATCAATACATATTAGTAAAATTGTGAGTTTGCGTTGTTTACTATCAAGATTCACCTGGTGCCAAGCAGCAACTTCTAAACACTGATAAAGTTGTGAATCCATTTTGTGCATCTTATCATTTCATTATGTCATTAGTAAAAGAATAGAACAAAAACTTCTAACGATTCATGTTTGTTATCCAATTTCATCAGGTCCTTTTTAATGTTATTCTTCTTCTAGCATCATGGAATCACCTAAAAGAAGCCAATCTAACGATTCAAGATTTCAATTTCTTATAGGTGAAATTTCCTTTCACCTATCAGAAGAAATTTCACTTGTGTCCAAAAAGAAGAAAATTCTTTTCTTTCAAAGAGGCTTCATGAATCATTCTTTACCAATGAAGCTGGATCAATTTAAGTGGTATAGCATGTACACAAACCTGCTAAAAGCAATTGTCATGTCTGGACGAGTTAAAAGCCTGGCAAGCAACAGTCCAGCCATCCTACGCATAGGACCAGCGCTCGAAAGGTAATCCTTGGAAATCTCCAATATTCTCATGACCAATGGTGAAGGCTCGGATCCACACATATTATCTATATTCACAGCGCTTGTGTCCACCGACACGATATCAAAAGGGATTAAAACAAGTATATATAGCCAGAGGAGAACAACGCACTTGGTCTCCATCTCGCCAGTGCTTTCCTGCCGCAGTGATGTCGCTGACGTAGTTTGGTGACACATTTCAAGAAGATCGACCGCCAATTCAAGATCCGAAACCTGGTGCGGGAAGAACCTAACGACACTCTTGTAACCGCATACAGTAACGAGCGAGTATATAATTATACACAAGGGCTTGATGACTTCAAGGGCTTCATCCGAGGAATCCCTGAGCTGCATGGCTTTGGAGCGAACAATCGACAATAGAGGCGTAATTATACGCTCCAGGTAGGGTTCTAGCAATTGACCCTGTTCTTGATACTTGTCCATCTGAGTAATCAAATGAAGAGAGAAGAGATTTCGATCAACACCAAATCGTCCATTAACTAATATCGGACAAAGATTCACCAAATATTTCCAAGATCAGGACCGATTCTTGAATCGAGAAGCAAGATCTCGTGCGGGAGGAGGAGGAAGCTTACAATGGACCGGATCTTCCGGACATCGGTGGGCGAGGAGACGCCGCCACCGGCGACGATGCGGTCGAGAAGGGACTTCACGAGCTCCCATTCCTGGAGGAAGTAACGCAGGAGGACCGCCTCTTTGGAGTCGTGCTCGTCGTCTTCTTTGGGGTCCAAATCCACCGCGTCGGAGACGGAGGCAGCGACAACGGTCTCGGCAGACTCGGCCATGGGCGATCAAGAGGTGGGTGGGCGAGTTCGCTGCCTGTCGATAGTGGAGTGAGAACCCTCGCGGTCTGTATAATTGAATCTTGATTTAGGATTTTTTTTTTTTTTTGGCATAAAATATTGGCGATTTCATTTATAAAAATATTAAATGTTAACTAAGTTGTTATATATTGATATTCTAAATATACTAAATATTTGATTTAGAGGAGTCTTAAGGGTATGCACTGGCCATAGTTGGACGGGTTCTGACTTCTAAATAGTTGGGTCAATAGGATGAGGCCGAACCAGATAAGCCGCCTTATTTAGGCCTATTTCCAGCCCAACCACTGTGGCTTTATGACTACGGAACGAGCCGCGGCCCACGAATACAAAGCATTGAACGCGCATCGGTTAGCCCTCCGGCCTGCGGCTACCGAACATTCCAGAACCAGGAAGAACGCCCTTCCCACGACTTCATAAGCCCCTTTTGGTGTACGCCTCATCTCTCCGCCATCGACATTACATAGGGACATCGAGAGCCGCCACTCTCTTCGTTCCCTCCACCTTCCCCCCACCCCACCCTTCCATGGCCGAGGACGCGAAAGCCAAGGGCAACGCGGCCTTCGCCGCCGGCCGCTTCGACGAAGCTGTCCGCCACTTCTCCGAGGCAATCGACCTCGCCCCCGCCAACCACGTCCTCTACTCCAACCGCTCCGCCGCCTACGCCTCCCTCCAGCGCTACGATGCCGCCCTCGCCGACGCCCGCAAGACCGTCGAGCTCAAGCCTGATTGGGCCAAGGGCTACGGCCGCCTCGGAGCGGCCCACCTCGGTCTCAGCGACGCCGAGCAGGCCATCGCCGCCTACGAGAAGGGCCTCGAGCTAGATCCCGCCAACCAGGCTCTCAAGGCCGGTCTCGCTGATGCCCGCACTGCCGCCTCTCGGTCTCGGGGTCCCCCGCCGCAGGGAGCTTCTCCTTTCGGCAAGATCTTTCAGGGGCCGGAGTTGTGGGCGAAGCTGACGGCGGATCCGACGACCAGGAGCTACCTGCAGCAGCCGGATTTTGTCAAGATGATCCAGGACATCCAGAAGAACCCTAACAACATCAACATGTATCTCTCGGATCCGAGGATGATGCAGGTGATTGGGGTTCTTCTCAATGTGAAGATGAGGGCACCCACAGATGAGATGGCGAGTGAATCTCCCGAGTCGGAGCAGGCGAAGCCCCAGCCGGAGCCAGCAAAGAAGGCATCAGAACCGGAGCCGGAGCCCATGGAGGTGTCCGAAGAGGAACCCGAGCCTAAGAAGAGGAAGGCCGAGGCACTGAAGGAGAAGGAATCAGGGAATGCTGCTTACAAGAAAAAAGACTTTGAGACTGCGATTCAGCATTATACTCGGGCAATGGAGCTTGACGATGGGGACATTTCTTACCTCACTAACAGAGCTGCCGTTTACTTGGAGATGGGAAAGGTGATACCTTGGACCTCTTATAAGCTTAATTCAGTTGTTTTTTTGCTTTCTCAGAATATGGTGAAATTGCTGGTCTAATTTTATATGCTTTTTAGATTACTGTGTTCTGTTAGATGGTTTTTATCGTGGCACATAAGATTGTGCACAAAATCTGCTGTTGGCACTAGAGTTGGTTATTGACTTTTGACGTCTGGATATTGAAGTGATTGTTGCTCTGTACTAGCTGCTGATTGAGAGCATAAGTTAGAAGCCATGCTTTTATAGATTAAAATCATTTATGTGCATTGCACTATAGATAAATTGAAACTTTTTCTGACTGAATATACGCACAGGTCAAAGATTTAAAAGTAGTGACCAGTAGATTCATATCTTTGGTGCAAGTGATTTAACTCCAACCTTAATCGAGTAGGATGGATGTTGGTACAGTTCAATTTCAGTGGAATAATTGTCCTGTACCTTGAAGCATTTTGACCCAAATTAAAGCACTCAAGTTTTTTTTTTTTTTTTTTTACTTATTGAAGCATTTATGGTGTTGGTTATCATACTGAATTCTATTGTGTTGGGCTTCATACAGAAAAAACAACAAAATTTAGGAGCTTCATTTTAAAATTATTGATCATTGTGATGTGTGAGTCACCCTACTTTCTACTTTACCAATTTGACATTAGTTGGTTGTGCTTGAGGTTCTGTTTTCAAATGATATAGACTTAGGGGTTTGCTACTGTTGATGTTATAGGGTTGACTTCATAGAACTCTTTGTGGTTTATTTTAATCATATGATTTCACATGGTATATATGGGATGGAAAAGCTTTAGCATCAAAAAATGGTTTCTAGTTTGCTTTGAATCATTCCTATCATCTTTATGGTAACAACAACGGTGATTAGAAGGATTAATGGTGTTCCTTCTCTTATCATTGTTCCTCTTATATTCTATGTGCAGTACTTTAGTTGTAAGCCTTAATATGGTCTAATCAGTTCTACTTCTTGTTGTTGACTGTTTGAGATGACATGCAAGAAATTCAGAAAAGCTTTAGTACTGACTTACAATGTGTCATCCTTCAATCTTATTCTTGAATTGATGAGCAATGGCAATGGTGTCTTTGCACACAGTGTCAAATATTAGAGCGTTGTCTGGACATTTGTTAGACTGTGTCCTTTTAGACCGTCCTTTTTTCTCGTTTCCATTTCAACTGAGACCTTTCATAATGCATTGAGAGATTTCAAACCTTAAGTTTTCTTATTTCAATTTTGCAGAGTGGTGGACCAAGTTGTGTTGTTCTTACATGTAGTAAATGCTAACAATTTCATATTGACTTGCAGTACCAAGAATGTATAAAGGATTGTGATAAAGCTGTTGAACGAGGCAGAGAGCTTCATTCCGACTTCAAAATGATTGCAAGAGCATTGACCAGGAAAGGTACTGCACTTGTGAAACTTGCCGAATGCTCCAAGGACTATGAACCTGCTATTGAGACTTTCCAAAAAGCCCTAACTGAGCACCGCAACCCTGACACTTTGAAAAAGCTCAATGATGCTGAGAGGGCAAAGAAAGAATTAGAGCAACAAGAATACTTTGATCCAAAAATAGCTGATGAGGAACGGGAGAAAGGTATTTGTTATCTGAGAAATACATCTTCTGAGGTTTACTTATGGTGCATTCTTGCTTCTTGATAGTGTGATTATTCTGTTGGTATTAAGTATAAACTCTTTAAATAGAAATATGCTAAGTTGTCTTACCATGGTATGTTTTTTGTTTATATTTATATACTTGACCATATTACCTTGTTGCTTTGATCAAGTATTGAATTTGTGATGGTCTCAGAGTTCTTGAAGAATGATTTAGAGGGCAACTTCATCATTCTTTCATCCATTTGTATCTATCTGAAATCTCTTATATGTATTGTTGGTTATCTATGACACTTCTTTGAATTCCTTGACTGGTCATTGAATAGTTGCCTTATAGTACTGGAAATGTTCTAATACTTGTCAATTTATTTACTTATGAACTGAAAATGATCAGTCGTCCTTACCTAGTCATAAGTAACATACCATGGTGTAACAAAGTCAACATGGAGTTACATAATCACAAATAACCTATCTTTATCCATTAATAGAATTGCCTGTCTAAATTAAGTAAGAAATAGGCATGTTAGAACTTTTAGGATATCTAAATTTACATTTGTTTTCTGTTATGAGAAGATGCAGTTTTTGTCTGTGTTAGTGTATTTCTTTGAGAATCTACCATATATTTGTTGGATTTCCTTCTCCACTTTCACTCTCTCATGTCCATAAAGAGTCTTTCCATATCTTTCACTGGCTTTGTTTTTCCAGCTTCAAGTAACTTCACCCAACCCATGGCTATTGTGACATGGCATATATTCTAATGAAGTTACTCGTTACCTGTGTGGCATTAGGAATGGTGCAGATGTTTTCAGTTTGTCTTTTACGTATAAAAATGAATGTGATGTGTATTTTACAAAAATGACAGTTACATGGTTAAATATCTATGCAGGCAATGAGCTTTTCAAGCAGCAAAAGTATCCAGAAGCAGTACAACATTATACCGAAGCTCTAAAGAGGAACCCAAAGGATCCAAAGGTACTTTTTACTACTCACATTGTTTGCTTAACTATGGACAGAAAATAATAAACTTGCATAGTAGTTCGAAGTTAGAAAAGCTGGTATGCCTTTTTGTTTAGGCATTTGAGATATCTCTATCATCCAGTGAAAATAGCAGCAGCTATTGTATCTTAACATGGTGTTATCTCATGTATGTCTCCCATGTTATGTTGACCATGTCAAGTAACGAGCAAAGCATAATTTCTCTACTTAAGTGAATTATTCTCTCCAAAGTTATTCTTCCGTGGGTCTCACTTATTGCCAATTAAGCTGGCTTCATGAAGACTGCAATTCTTTGTTTCTGTTTGCATCAATTTGTTCGGCCGATGGAGTTTGCATCAATTTATTGGATATTCAAAAAAAATTTCTTGTTTATTTGTAGTATATGTTAATTCTGATTGACATTTGGAATATGGTATTTTCAAAGGTATACAGCAATAGAGCTGCATGCTACACAAAGCTGGGTGCTTTGCCCGAAGGTCTAAAGGATGCAGAGAAGTGCATCGAGTTGGATCCATCCTTTTCCAAAGGATACACAAGGAAAGGTGCAATCCAATTCTTCATGAAAGAATATGACAAGGCATTAGAAACATATCAGGAGGGCTTGAAACATGACCCAAACAATCAGGAGTTAATGGATGGTGTCAGGAGGTAACTAAACTGAGAGCTTTAATTTAGACAACTGGCCTCTTGGAGTTGCTTGATATAATAAACAATGTCTATTTCACTGGATGCAGTTGCATTGAACAGATCAACAAGACAAACAGAGGGGACATTAGTCCAGAGGAATTAAAAGAGAGACAGGTTAGCATATCATCTTCGTGTTCATTACTCTTGGACGTTCACTTTTGGAATATATTTGTTGTTCACTTTGTTGTTTGTTTTGCAGGCAAAGGCCATGCAGGACCCAGAAATACAAAATATTCTAACAGATCCCGTCATGCGACAGGTATTATTCAGTTAACATTCTTGTATTCTACAAATTTATATTTTTGTTGTCTTCTGTCTCACATCATGCATCACTTGTGCGTGCATGTAATTTCTCTACATGACGATCGTATTGTTGTCTTTCCAGGTGTTGATCGACTTCCAAGAGAACCCCAAGGCTGCACAGGAGCACCTCAAGAACCCTCACGTAATGCACAAGATACAAAAGCTTGTGAGTGCGGGGATCGTGCAAATGAGATAGGAGGCCAAGCTTCGGATGTGTTTGATGTGTTCCTTTTCAGATGGAAAAGTTTGGATGGACTTCCTGAGTCTGGTATTACTTATGAACGCTTGCACTTGATGATGTCTTTCAAGATAATTGTTTCAGTGAAGATACTGTAATGGTGATTTCTCAGCTTTATTTGGTTCTATCTCTCTGCGATTGCTTGGCCAACTGAAGACTCAGATATATGTTAATGCTAAGACGAACTAAACCATGATAATGTGGCTGTGTACGTGAGATATGAACCGTATGAAGGAGCATAATAACGCTCTCCTTTTCTGTCCCACTAAAAGATAGCTTTGCGTTGCGACTATGGTTCCTAAAGTGCTCGATCGGTTTTATTGGATAGAGACCCAATATATCCTTATCAAACAAACCTTTCAAAAGTATTCTTTTTCAAGTGAAGCGTCCTAAAATACCCAATACGACAAAGTATCTTAAAAGCACTAGGTATGTCTTTGGACAAAACATGGAAAAATCCATAATGACTCTTCTCAAGCATAACAATCTAAAGTGTTTTGATGTGTCCTTAAAAGAGCCTCAGGTAACACGGCTCTCAATGATAACCCAGATCTAAGTCTCTAGAAAAAGTTATACCTCAACACTAACAAGGTATTATAATTTGAGAAGAAGACAAATGATAGAAAAACATTTGACCCCAATTAGGACTTGACACATGAGTATTGGTTTGGCTAGAGAAAAAAAAATACATGTATTATTACATCATTAGTAAATATTCTCCAAATCATGAAATATTTGAAAAAATATTTTTCCTAGTTGACCATTAACTATAACAAGTAGTCTACCCATGTCATACCAGATTCTTCCTCAAAGATATTTTAAACTTTTTAATGTAAACGTCGGTGAGACTATACCCTATCATGGGTTCTCCTCAGTCTTCTATTGCAAAAAGGGACGGAAACACAGTTTGGCCTCTTGACATCTTCACCGCTAACCTCAAGGCTTAATCCAAGAGTGATTCTCAAGTTATGCAAGATTTGGGATTCTGGCTAGATTTGATTGTCTACGTAATTTGATATACGCTATCGAGTCTCTAGGTAACATTCTTGTCAACATGACATTTTATTTAGTGAAACCATAAATTGATCATCACTTATGTCGTGTGGTACATCCAACTTACTGGAGCAATCTAGTTAGAATCTCATTTAAGGTTGTATCACCTTGCTTGGGTGCCATAATGAAATTTTTCTCTTAATTCTAACGTACACGGAAAATAAATACTAAAGCTCATAATATTAAATGAGAATAAACTAACTTATCACGGAAGAATTTACTGTGGCAATTGTGTAGCTCAATTTCTCAATTTAATAACCTAGTTTGTGTTGATAATTGGAGAAATATGTAAAATGAGAACAATTATTATCATTATGGGTCTTCGGGAAAAGGAAACTTTAGATGAGTCACGTGTGAGTAAAATATATAGTTGGATGTTAATTGTTTATATAGTTCAAATTATGCATTTCCTTCCTATTAGTTGTTATCAATTTCAGAGCCAATCGAGGTACCTCCCATGTTAATCTCGATATGGGTTACATTTCTTAAGGCTAAATTTAGATAACTAAGCCGAGAACATTCCTAACCAATGCTCTTCCAATGATTTAAGTAATAAGTTTCAACAAATTCTTGAAGAAAATTATGTGTGGAAAATACACCTAGGTTTTATATTGCATTTTGGAGTTGCTAATTTTGAGATTATCAATAGTTTTGAAGAGCAATTATGCATCATTTTTTAGCCAAATCTAGATAGTGATATCATTGTACGTCGAATATGAGATGTCCCTTGATTGAGGTGTATCGAATTAGAGATGTCCGCTGATTAACCTAACTTGGTCTTGGTGTTAAGATGTCGACCACATATAGTTCGTGTGACCTCGAGTTGTTAGCATATTGATCACATGGTGTCCACTTGGTGTTGCACTATCAACCACGAGGTGTCAGCCATGCATTATCCACACAACCTCAATTATCGATGTGTCAATCATATGGTCCAAAGGTGTCAACTAGGTCATCATTAGCCACTTATTTTTGGGCTCGCCTGAGTGCAGCAAGGTCTTAAGCCAAGAAGTGACTTAGTTGACATTATCAACATTGTAATCTAAAGTCGCGGGTAAGTAATTAGGGTGTCATCGATATATGCATTAGGCCATTTTCATTGTGCATTGGTAAACATGTTTGGCCATTTTTGGTTACACATTGTCAATATACACATTCAACCATTTTGGCTACGTGTTATCGATATGGATGATCAACCATTCCAACTATGCATTGTCAATATGGATGATCAACCATTTCGCGGTCTCATGCAATCACATGCTACCACCTATGTCATTGTCAAATCCTTGATGATCAACTATGTCATTGTCAATATGGATGGTCAACCATTCTAAACCATCAAGGATTCAAAAGATCACCATAATTGCATTGTTGTGGTCTCATGAAATCATGGGCTACCACCATGCAGTCTGTCAATTGAACCATCGAGTAGCACGGCGGTTAGCACAAAGGCAAGTCAAAAGCATTTGGGCCTTCAAAGCATTCGAGCATTCCTAATATCCAGAAAACTTTTAATTTAAGTCCAGATGTCTTCCACATTGGAGTCCAATTCCTCTTTCACTGCTAAGCACTTCAGTGATTAGCAATCAATCCCTTCTTCTCTAATGATGTTAGCCACAAGAAACTTTTCCCTCCAGTGAAGGGGTTGAAGCGGCTACGATGAGGAAGGCAGCGGCCCCTTTTGAAGGTGAGAGCCCCTCGCTTAGTGGGTTCTTGGAAGCTATGTCAAGATTCTTTACTTTAACTCTCGTATCTCCTGGTTGATCTAAAACATATTAGAAAGGCTTTTAACATTCTGACAAAGTTTGACTTAAAATCGCTCATCGGCCAAGTGATCGAGCTTATGTGTTGGATCGTTATTTTATTACTTCTCCTAACTCCTTATTAGAAATGCTTTTTTCATTAAAATCCTTAGCTCTTGGAATTTATCTCTTGCCTAGGTGGCATCGAATGCGTAAGGCTTGACTGGAATATTGAAAACTCAATATTATCCCTTCATTGACTCTACTGCATTCATTATATTTACTCGAGTTGGTTACAAAGTCCTAGTAGTCTCTACTTCAAACAAAGGGTGGAAGTATCAATGTTTTTTTATTTTTTCATGGAGGGGATGAACAGTTAACCTGACCTAGTCCACTTATAAGTTTCATAATGTCATCTTGAGGTTGAGTGGGTCGGAGTGAGAGCAACATCGTCGACTGGCCGATGCTCAATTCGAGACTATGATAATTTTGTAGATGAGTGAAAGGTGGCTCGTAAAAGCAAAGCTTAGTCTCACGCCTTTGGTTGGTATTCAAAGTCAACTTTTTTGTTGTTTGTCTCCACTTGACCTCATTTTGACATTATCCTTTCTATAGATATGGATCTTTGTATCAATATCTTTTAAGCCACTAAGGTGGTCGAGACGTCACATTAATGCAGGGGCTATAAACACTCGGGCCACAACCTATTGTAACACCCTACTCCTAGTTCTATCCATACCCTATATGTATAATTCAAGTAGGATGCCACATTTTGATTTTCATTACTGTTATCGATATGAATGCAACAGAAAGTAGTTAATATTAAAATTAAAATATACTAATTATTAAATAAAATGATAGGGTTTCCCTTGTACATAATATTTTTGAAACCTATACATAATTTATAATATCTAACTAAAAGAAAACTCAAACATAACATGTTCAAATTTTATATACACAAAACTCCCACAGGTTATTGTCCATATCTACGTTGGCATAAGCTTGCACGTACTCACTAGTAGCCTTACCTACAATATAGGATCCATAGTGAGTAATCACTCAGTGAGTATAAGCCTTTATAAGTTTCTTCGGGTGAGCATACATGCCGTATATATTACATTTCAAAATCATAGGTATAAGATATGTAATGGTAAACAACTCATCTTATAACTTCTTTAGCAAGCACAATCCGACAACAAAATATCATAAGGACAAAAAAATCTACATTGAAATAATTTAAAATTATTGTATGCACATGTAGAACCATAGTAAATTTATGAACTTCTATACCGTATATCATGACATATGTATACTTCCACACTGTACGTCATCATAATATATACGTACACTCTCATACTATACGTTATAATATATACATGTACTCCCACACTGTACATTATAACATATACATGTACTCTCATACCGCACATCATAATATATATGTATACTTTCACACAATAGATTATAATATATATATATATATATATATATATATATATATATATATATATATATTGCATGTCATAATATATTTATATACTCTCACATCGACGTCACATGGACTCTCAATATCGCATGTGATCATATATGAATACATATAAGATATTTTTATCATAATTTATATATTCCTATGTTTATAAAATATAAACATTCATATTTAGCTTGTGACAGTCATATCATTTGCATATTATCATATACATGTATAAAAGATATTTTTATTATAATTTATATATTTTTATGTTTATAATATACATATATTCACCTTTAGCTTGTGATAGTTGGATCATTTGTACAAGACATCTTTATCGTAGTTCATATATTCTTATGTTTGTAAAATATATACATTCACATTTAGGTCATGACAAGCTTATGAGGATCATATCATTTGAAACATGTCTTTCAAAATATATTATATATATGATAATTTATACTATTATTATTTTATAATAAATTAAACTTATTCTTAACTCATTTAACTCAAAAAAGTATAAAAGACCATGTTATAGAGTACGATAAACCTTCTCCTTCCTTAAACTAAGGTTTTTTGACCTCCAAAAAAAGATTAATGATTTGAGATCTATGATTCAATCTCTTGAAATCTCCTATATCTCCTTTTTCTTTCTTATTTTCTTCCTTTCCCGAGATATTTCTCTTTCCTTCATTTGCTTATTCTTTTCTCTCGTCTTATTTTTTTTCTCCTCTCTTTCTTCTTCGTCCCTCACTTTTTCTTTCCCTATGCTTCCCTTCTGTCCCTCTCTTTCCTTCTTCTCTATTCTTCTCTTCTCCCCCACAGCCGCAGCGCTCTTCTCTTCCTCTCTTTCCTTCTTCTCTTCTCTCCCACTGCCTCAGCGCCCTTCTCTTCTTTTCTCCTCCTCTTTCTCCCTTCTCTTCCTCTCTTTCCTTCTCTATTCTTCTCTTCTCCATAGCCGTAGCCTTCTTTTCTCGTCTCCTCCTCCCCTTTCTCCCTTCTCTTTCTCTCTTTCCTTCTTCTCTATTCTTCCCTTCTCCCCCATAGCCGCAGCACCCTTCTCTTCTCCTCCTCCCCTTTCTCACTTCTCTTGCTCTATTTCCTTCTTCTCTCCCATCGCAGCAGCCAACTTCTCTTCTCTTCCTCCCCTTTCTCCCTTCTCTTTCTCTTTTTCCTTCTTCTCTATTCTCCCCTTTTCCCCTATTGCAATCTTCTCTCCTCCTTCTCCCCTTTCTCCCTTCTCTTCCTCTCTTTCCTTCTTCTCTACTCTTCTCTTCTTCCCCACAGCCGCGACCCCCTTCTCTTCTCTTCTCCTCCTCCCCTTTCTCCCTTATTTTCCTCTCTTTTTCTCTCTATTCTCTCCTCCCCCTTAGCCGCAGCCTTCTCTTCTCTTCACCTTCCTCTCTTTTCTCCCTACTCGCAAGTAAACAAAAAAATATATATATTACTATACGAAAAAACTATCAATAAAAATGATATAATATTAAACAAAAGTTAACATAATAATTATAAAATTATTTTTAAATATAATTACACTAAATTCCTATTTATAAAACATAATAGTAACTATCTCACCATACTTTGTTACCTATTATCTCAGCCATGATTAATCACTACCTACTAAATCTTTAATCATAGGTCATTATCTCTATAACTCATACATATATTAACTACATATGTAACTACTATTAATCAATTCTCAACACTCTCCCTTGATTCATCGTTAAATATATCGATTTAAGACATGAAATAAATATGTTTCTAATCTGAAAGTGACTTTGTGAGAATATCAGTAACTTATTCATTCAGGCCATAATACTTCATCATTATGGCTCTATTTGCTATAAGATCTTGGATGAAATGATAATATATCTTGATATATTTCATTCTTCCATGAAATGTTGGATTCTTCGTCATTGCAATTATGGCTTTATTGTCATAAAATATTTTCGTTGCTTCTTTTTGTTCTTGATGAAGATCTTCAAGAAGACTTCTAATTCATATAGCTTGATAAGCTGCTAATGTTGCGGCTACATATTCTGCTTTCGATATTGATAATGCAGTTGTTGCTTACTTATTTGAACTCTAAGATATAACTTCTGATTTGAGGCTACAAATATCGATTGAAGTACTATTTCTATCATCCAAATCTCTTACATAATCACTATAAGTAAAATCAAATAATTTATATTTAAAATTATAAAAATACCAAATTTTATAATCTACAGTTCCAATAATATAATACAAAATTCTTTTAACAGCTCCAAGATGATGTTTACTTGAGCTCTGCATAAACCTGGATACTACACCAACAAAGAAGGTAATATCTGATTGAGTATAAGTTAGATACATCAAACATCCAACCAAACTTCTATAGTATCTTACCGTTGTCAAACATGTATCATCTTCAAGTTTCAATTTCTCATTTACATTCATGGATGTACTTGTAGCTTTGTAATTAATCATGTTAAATTTTTTGAACAAATCAATTGTATACTTTTTTTATGAAATAAAAATTCTATTTGATTCTTGTTTCACCTCCAACCCAAGAAAATAGTGCAATAGACCTAGATCTGACATTTCAAACTTATTTATCATGCATTTTTAAAATTCTATCATAATAGAGTTAGATCAACCCATATATATATATATATATATATATATATATATATATATATATATATATATATATATATATATATATATATATATATATATATATATATATATATATATAATATCATCAACATAAAGGTAAACCATAAGAATATTATATTCACCTTTCTTTTCTAGATAAATGGTATATTCATTATCGCTCCTCTTAAATCTATTTTGATAAAAATAATAATCAATTTTGCTGTACCATGGCTTTGGAGCTTGTTTGAGCTCACAAAGTGCTTTTTAAGCTTATATACCTTTTCTTCATGTCCTTTAATAAAAAACCTTTAGGTTAAATAACAAAAATCTCTTCTTGTAAGTCTCTATTTAAAAACATAGATTTCACATCAAATGATAAATAGGTCAACTCAAATGAGTAGCTAAAACAGAAAATGTTCTCACGATTTTGTATCTAGCAATTGGAGAAAAAATATCATCAAAATTAATATCTTGTTGCTGTGAATATCCTTTTGCTACAAGTGGAGCTTTATGATTTTAGATACTTCCATCTGCATTATACTTTGTTTTGTATACTCATTTCAATCCAATAACTTTCTTTTCTTTTAGTAGATCTATTAGTTCCCAGGTTTCATTCTTCTCAATTGATTTGATTTCCTCCTTTGTTGCTTTTCGTTGTTCCATTTTTTCAACTGCTTCTTCAAAACTTATAGGATTCGAAATAAATAAAATAAATATTAAATCATAAATCTCTATCAGTGATCTAAACCTTCATGGAGGGGTTTCATATGAGAAATCATTTGCTGAATTTAAACTACTACTAGGGGAGGTTGACGATGAACTTGTTAGAGTGGGATCTGTTACTTGATTTGGTGGAGTGACTAGTTTTGCTGAAATACAAATTTATATTTCACCTTCATTGATCTTCCAATTATAACTTGTCCTTTCATCAAACACAACATTTCTATTAATAATAATTTTGTCACTAATAGGATTTTACAATCGATATGCTTTGGATTATAAGAAATAACTAATTAAGATCAATTTTTTTAGATTTTTCATTAAGCTTATGATGATTTTATGAATTTACCAAAATATAAGCAATACAACCAAAAATTCTTAGATGACCTACATATGACTTTATACCATACCAACCTTAAAAGGAGTTTAACTCATAACAGCCTTTGTTGGTGAAATATTCAACAAATAAACTGTTGTTGCAACTGTTTCTGCCCAAAACTAATTTGGAAGATGCTTTCCTTTAAGTAAACTTCTTATCATTTCGATGATAGTTCGATTTTTATATTCGGCTACACCATTTTGCTCTGGTGTATATGGTGTTGTTAATTCCCTACGAATATAATTTTCTTTACAAAAGGAATTAAACTCATTAGAAAAAGATTCACCACTTCTATTTGTCTGAAGTGTCTTTATGCATCTAATATTTTACCTTTTTATACATTCCTTTAATTTTTGAAAGTTATCAAATACTTTATATTTAAATTTCAGAAAATATACCCAACTTATATTATAATTATCAATAAATAATAGAAAATATTGACTTTCCCAAATGGTTTTATATTCATAGATCTATATAAGTCAACATGAATTATTTCAAGATATTTATATACTCTCCATGCTTTTCCAACAGGAAATGATTTCTTAATTTATTTATTATAAATACATCCTTTACAAATATCAAGTGTACTAATTTTGAACAATCTATAAATTATTATTTTTTATTTAACAACCTTAAACCCTTAATGTTAAGGTGTCCATATATCAAATGCCATAAATTTAATTTGACTCATTTTTTTTATTTGCAACAAGAGCATATTTTTCAATATTTGAAACATCAATTGAAAATATCTTATTTTACGTCATGCAAACATTTATTATAATCAAACCAGATTTTTATCCTTAATAGTATATGAACTATTATCAAATATAACTGAATATCCAACATCTATCAATTGTCCAACACTCAATAGGTTATGTGATAAAATAGGAACATTGAAAACATTATCAAGGTGTTTTACCTTCTCAATAACAAGTTATTGCCTTTATTTTCCTCTATATAGCTTACTTGCTTTTCTCTTTTCCAGTAATCTGTCTTCATATGAGCAAACTTTTTACAATAGTGATATTAAATTCAATTTTTATATTTTTTTTGTGTTGAATCTCAAATTTTGATGATGAAATCAATTAATGAGTGTTTAATCTAACATGTGTGTTAGAAGAAATATTACAGATCTAACTATGACAGAGCAATTGAGTTACAGCCAAATGATGGGCCAAGATCAAGTTTAGGCATCGGGCCAGGGTTCGGACGATGTAGTAGAACCTCACTAGGAGTTCGTTAGAAGATTCACCGAAGGGATCAGGAAGCTCGCTAGGAACACACTAGGAGAAGACCGTAAGACTCGCTACAAGAATGTTGGAGGTTGTCGGATTGGCAGGAGTTATGTCTTGTTTAAGCTTGATGTTCATTATTGTTGTTATCATTGAGTCATAGTTAGGGTTTGAGTCCTAATTGAGTTGGATTTGGATAAAATCTAAATCAACTTAATAACGCAACCGAGTCCACTATGGGTTTGATTGAGCTCAAGTTGAGCTCAATTCGTGGACTAAAGAATTGGTCAATATTAGGTTCAAGTTGAAATTCGAAAAGTGGAGGGAACCACTTTTCCGGAGATTCCGACGGCTGAACCGCCAGTGAGCAGTGGGTGTACTGCCACCGCCTAAGATTTTGGGCGATTGTCAATAGCTGAACCGCCTGGGCTAGGCAGCTGAACCACCTGTACCTTGGATTTTGGGTACTTTCAACGGTTGATCCACCCATATCGGTGGCTGAACCGCTTGTACCCGGATTTTTTTGGGTATGTTTGAATTTTGGCTTCAAAATTCTAAAGCCATTTAGGGCTATAAATATCTCAAATTTTCTTACATTCCATATAACAATTTTGGAGATTATATTCTATAAAAAATTATGTGAATTGTAAGAAAAAGAAAAGGAGAAATGATAGAGCTTAGAGTTAGAAAATTCTTGAAGTCTTCATTGTAAGCAATTTGTAAGGGTTTGGTCTTCACCCAAAGAAGATCGGTAGTGGACACTGGTGTGCCTCAAGGAGAAGGACTCGGGAGTTGACGTAGGCCGGCTGGTGCCGAACCACTATAATTATGAGTGTTTTTACTTATTACATTTACTATTTGTAATTGTCAAGTTCTTAATCATTTTGACCTAAATACCAATAGATGCTTCCGATTTTTACTTACTCTTTTAAAGAAAAATTTTAATCTTGCTTAAAATGAGTTTTTTTATTAAAACAAGAATTTATACTTGTACTAATTCACCCTCCCTCCCCCCCAAGTGCTAATTGATCATAACAATTGGTATCAGAGTAAGGTCATTACCTATTGGATTAACACCCACTTGAGTAAATGACTTATTTTAGCATGAATAAGGGACATTTCATTTCACGACCTCCCATGTTCAATGGGATGGATTACACGTATTAGAAGATAAGGATGCATATTTTTCTTATCTCTTTAGACCTTGATTTATGAAATATTGTTGAGAATGAATTTGAAAAATCTTCTAAGCCAATAAATGACCTGAATGATTTGGAAAGGAAGATTTTTTCTTTAAATGCAATGACTATGAATGCCTTGTTTTGTACTCTTGAAAAAAAAGAGTTTAATCGTGTTTCCATTTGCGAATTTACTTTTGATATTTAACACACTCTTGAAATCACACACGAGGGGACTAGTATAGTAAAAGAATATAAGATTAACATTTTAGTTCATAATTACGAGTTTTTTCGAATGAAACCAAGTGAGTCTATTGGATACATGTACACCTATTTTATAGATGTCGTCAATGGCCTTAAAACACTTGAAAAATATTTTTTAAATTTTGAACTTATTAGTAAAATTTTAAGATCTTTACTTAAAAATTGGGATCCTAAAGTAACCGCTATTCAAGAGGCTAAAGATTTAAATAACTTACCTCTTGAAGAATTGATTGGCTCACTCATGACATATGAACTGAACTGTAAAGCTCATGATGAGCTTAATGAACCCCTTCCAAAGAACAGAAAGGATGTAGCACTTCGGACAACAAATGACTCCTCAAGTGATAATGACCATGATATTACATTGTTATCAAGAAAGTTTAAAAAATTTATAAAAAAGAATAAAAATTATAAAAAAAATCGAGAAAGACAATGTCATATGCTATGAAATTAAAAAACTGGGACATTTCAAAAATGAATATCCTCAATTGAAGAAGAAGCCGACGCTAAAAAAGAAATCACTTTCGACCACTTGGGATGATTCAAGCTCTTTGGATGAAGAAGACCACTCCAATGAAGAAGTTGCTGACTATGCTCTAATGACAATCGAAGATGAGGTTAGTGATTCATTAAGTATTTTTTTTGTTATTAATTATGTTTCATGATTTATTTAATGAGTTTAGAAAACTTAGCAAATCTTTTTAAGTTACTTAAGAATGATCATGATTTGTTAATTAGTAGACTTGACGAGATGCATGATTCATTAATATCACATAACATATGTCTAAATGTGAGATGTTAGATAGTTTTAAAGAAAAAAAATATCATGCTTAATACAACATTAGAAAATTTTGAAATTAGGAACAAATCCCTAAATATAATCCTTGCCAATAAGGGTCATATTAATAGAAGAAATAACATAGGCTTTGTTGGTAATATTCAACAAAACCAACCATCTTTGTAAAAGGACCTATCTGTGAAAAAATAGGACATTGTTAGGACCCTAGCTAAGTCAGATCCATTTATTCAGGTTGAGTCATGTTAGCCAGAGTCAGTTATGGGTCGGGTGAATCTCATCAAGTCAATTATGAGTAGATTAAGTGGTTTTTATCTTCAGTTGGGATTGAGTCCGTTATTATTTCCAGTTAGGAGTCTATTAAGAGTCAAAGATTAGTGAGACTCTTGGTAAAGCCTTATAAATAAGGTAGTAAATCCTTTTTCATAATCAATGAGAAGTATTAGTTTTAGCCAAAAGGTAAAACCCTAGGAGGCAGATCCCCTCGAAGTGATCTAGGAGGCCCGATCGCCTCAAAGAGATCGTTTATCCTCCTTTTCCACCCTCTTCCCCCACGATAGAACCATAGGATTCTACAATTGGTATCAGAGTAGCGATCCTCGACGTTCTTATTATGATTTCACGATCACTCCTCTCATCATCGTCGTCGTCGTCACCATCATCGTCAACATCACGTCGTCACTATCGTTGTCATATCTACATCTGGCTGTATAAAATTTAAAAAAACAAGAGAAAGAAAGATAGAGAGAGAGAGAGAGGGGGGGGGGGGTGAAGAAGCTGCAGATCTCCTCATCTTAAAAAAAAAAAAAAAAGAGGAAAAAGAAAAAGGAAGAAAGGGAGAATAAAAGAGAAGAAGAAGAAGGGGCCCCCGCACTTTCCCCCTTCTTCCTCCCCTGCTCCTGTCGTCAGCCGGTGCCGCCTCAACCGTTGCCTCCCTTTCTCTCGTAACCACTGGCGCCTCACGCCACAACCTCCTTCCTCTCCCGCTGCCACAGCCCTCGCTGGACTACCACTGCCCTCTTCCTTTCCTCCTTTCCTGCCACAACAATCGCACGCCCTCTGTGTGGTCTTCCTCTCCTCCCTCATCTATCGTTGGCCATCGCTTACTGCCAAAGTCGCTTCTAACTGGCCTTCTTCACTGCTGCCTGCCACTACTGCATCTGCCTCCTCATCGCCACCTAACACCGCCTCACATCGCCGTAACCCTCTTCCTTGACCACTGCTCCACCCGCGCATCGCTCCATTCTTCCCCCCTGCTCCTGCCATCAGCCAGCGCTGCCTCAACCGTTGCTCTCCCACTACCGCAACCCTCATCGGACCGTCGATGCCCTCTTCCTTCCTCCTTTGCCAGCCGCAGCCTTCACAGCCCCTTTTGCCTTGCTGACCCTACCTTCCTGCAGATCCTACCTTCCTATAGATCCAGCATCGCTATTGCTACTCCCTCCAGTGCTGCCCAGCCACTCCTACCATCCGCTACCATAGCCCTTGCCAAACCCCCACTGCCTCCTTCTCTTCCATTGCCGCTGCTGCCTTCCATCCCTCAACCGCGTCACTGTCGCCCATTCTTCCTCCCCGTCGTCGTGCAACCGAAGGTGAAGGCTGCATCCATCTCCCCTTGCTGCCGCAATCGCCTCCAACCGCGCCCTCCTCATCTTCTTTCCTTTGTAGTCACCTCTATCATAGCCTTACCCAACTATCGCCAGCAATCGCAGCCACCCCTCGTCGGACCCGCTGCTTGTCGAACCCTGCTGCTCCTACTTCGTCTTCCTCGTTAGACCCCATTGCTCGCTAGAACCCGCTGCCCCTCCTTGTTGTCAGCATCTCCATAACCGTTGCCCCTTCCCTATGACATAAACTTATACCCCTAACTCGACAGCAGAAAAAAGAATTGAACATCACTGATCTACAATCTTACACATTAACTATAGATGATACACTTGATGCAAGATTTAAAGCCTTCGAGGCTCGCATAGAAGATAGATTTCAAGAACTCCTCCATGAAATTATAAGAAGTCGATCAGAGAGTCCTAAGAAAACTCAACACAGTGAAAGTTCCAAAGGGAGTCGATTTAAAAAGTATGATCAGGAGCAGGACACAGGATACACACATATGAGGGTGAAAATTTTCAAATGGAAAGATGAAAATATGATTAGTTAGATTTCACATGCTGAAAGATTTTTTCGTTGTCACAGGACTCTAGAGAAATCCAAGGTGGAGATCGCCTCTATTCAACTTAAAGGAGATGCGATCTAGTGGTATGATTGGTACGAGCATACTCATAGAGAACCATCGTAGTAGCAATTCAAAAGCATACCTTTGATTCACTTCAGACCATCGGAGTATGAAAAAAAAGATGGACAACTTGCTAAAATCTGTCAGACCTCTACCGTACAAGAGTACTAGAGCAGATTTGAGTGCCTCTTAAACCAAACTCAAGACTAGTCCGAAAAATAACTATTGGGAACATTTATTGAAGGGCTCAATCCAGAGATTTTGTGCGAAGTTAAGGCTCGACAACCTCGTACTGTGATGACTGTCATATCATTCGCTCGAATGTAAGAAGAAAAGCTCAATAGGGACAATCACAGAAATAAAAGCATAAATCAACCAGTAGTAAGCAAGTCGACAGCTCCACCTCCCTCTACTCCAACCCCTCGAAGACTTACCAGAGAAGAGCTCTAGGAAAAATCAACAAAAGTGTTATACTGGCATTGTGATGAAAAATGGAGTATAGGACATAGATGCAAACAGGGCCATCTTCTAATGATAGAACCAATTAAAGAGGAACTGAAGAATGATGATGTGGACTTTGATCAAGAAGGTATATATTCTGACAATGCTATTAGACCTTTTGTACATATAGTATATGCAATAGTAGGTTACTTTAACCCACAAACTATGAAAATTGAGGGAATTTTGAAACAATAGCCTCTGACTATTTTAATTGATACTGGTAGTACTCACAATTTCATAGACAGAAGGTTTGCTGATCGATTGGCCTATCAAATTGAAGACTGTGACAAATTTGAAGTCAAGGTTGCTGATGATCGAATTTTAATTTGTAATAGTAAGTGCTCAAGAATCAAACTAATGATACAAGGCCAAGAACTACGAGTGGATTTCTTTCTGATACCACTAGAAGATATCGAGATAGTGCTTGGAATTGAATAGTTGTCAACCCTGGGTGATGTCACTTGAAATCTTTTTAAACTAATTATGAAGTTCCTTATTAATGGAAAGCAGGTGATCCTCAAAGAAAGATATGGAAGCAAGATCATAACCGCTAGTAACCATCGAATAGAGAGGCTTCATCACAAGACTTCAATGGTAGCTACACTAAAAGGTTGACCTATTGCCTACATGAAGTGGAGACCTTATTTAATTGATCAAAAGATTGTGACGCGTAGTAAATATCATAGACCGAAGTACCCCCGAAGTTCGATGCTGCTCAGCCTTGAGGACAAGGCTGATTTGAAGAGAGCGGGTCTGTTAGGATCCTATCTAAGTCGGGTCCATTTATTCAGGTTGAATCATATTAGCCAGAGTCAATTATGGGTCAGGTGAATCTCGTTAAGTCGGTTATGAGTAAATTGAGTAGCTTTTATCTTCAATTGGGATTGAGTCCGTTATTATTTTCAGTTAGGAGTCTATCAAGAGTCAAAGATTAGTAAGACTCTTAGTAAAGCCTTATAAATAAGATTGTAAACCCTTTTTCATAATCAATGAGAAGTATTAGTTTTAGCCAAAAGCCAAAATCCTAGGAGGTAGATCATCTCGAAGTGATCTAGGAGGGCTGATCCTCTCGAAGTGATCATTTATCCCCATTTTTCACCCTCTTTCCCCATGATATAACCCTAGGGTTCTACCAGACATAAGACAAACAAATGCCTATTTAGAAAATGTAGTCCACACCAATTAGTTTGGGTTCTCAAGGGAACTTCATATAACAAAAAACGATTAGAAAAGAAAGATAAAGTTTTTTTTATGAAGGACCCAATATAAAATGGGTACCTAAATCAAAAATATCTTTCTTGTAAGTTTGTCTCTAAATTAAAGCTAGGAACACAAAATGATATCTTGATAGTAGATGCTCAAGACACATAATTGAAGATCCGACATATTTTTCTAAGCTCACTAGCTTAAATGAAGGAGTTATCACTTTCAGAGACAACAATAAGGGTAAAATTATTGGAAAAGGAACTATAGGTAACACATCAAACCTCTTGAAGATGTATTGTTAGTTGATGTCTTGAAACACAATTGGCTTAGTATTAGCTAATTATGTGATAAAGAATATGTGGTTAAATTTTAACCTAATGCTTATATAATTGAATTGCCACATAAAAATAAATCTTTAATTGTCTTAAGAAACAACAATGTATACACCAGAGATATTAAAAAATTTTATGATGAAACTCATTTTTCGACTTTGAATGATGATGCTTGGATTTAGTTGGATAAACCTATTTCCAAGTCCTTACTCAAGGAATGGAAGTATGTGAATGATCATCTTGAGGAGCTTATAATAGGAGAAACATCAAAAGGAGTTTAAACTTAGCCTTTTTTTACAATTTTTTGTGCAAATATCATGTTTCTTTCCCAAATTGAACCAAAGTGCATTAATGAAGCCCTAAGAGATGATTATTAGGTTAATACAATACATAAAGAGCTTAATCAATTTGAGAGAAATGAGATTTAGGAGCTTATTCCTAGATCTAATAACCATTTAGTAATTTGTACTAAATGAGTCTTTAGAAACAAGCAAGATGAAGATAGTATCGTGGTTAGAAACAAGGCTAAATTAGTGGCCAAAGGTTTCAACCAAGAAAAATGAATCAATTTTGATGAAACCTTCGCTCCTATAACTAGACTTGAAGTCATAAAGATGCTCCTTCCCTTTTCATCTTTTAAAAATTTTAAGTTATTTTAAATAAATGTTAAAAGTGATTTTCTAAATAGTTTTATTACCAAAGAAGTGTATATTGAACAACGCTCTGGTTTTGAAAATAATCTTCTTCCTAATCATATTTTCAAACTTACAAAAGCTCTATATGGATTAAAACAAGCATCTCGGGCTTGGTATTAAAGACTTAGTTCTTTTCTTCAAATAAATTTTCTTAAGGCAAGGTTGATACCACATTATTTTTTAAGCATTTTAAAAATGATCTTCTTGTTATTCAAATTTATGTTTATAATATCATTTTTGGATCTACAAATGAATCTTTATGTGAGTTTTTTGCTAAAAAAATAAGCTAAGAATTTGAAATGAGTATAATGGGTGAGTTAAAATTCTTCTTAGGATTACAAATAAAATAACTAGATGATGATATTTTTATTAGTCAAACTAAATACACCTTAAACTTGATAAAATAATTTAGGATATAAAATGTTAAAGCATTAAACAATCCCATGAGCACATCTACAAAGTTAGACTTAGACAATGAAGAAGAAAACTTTGATAAAAAAACTTATAGAGGAATGATTGGAAGTTTATTATATTTAACTATCACTAGACTAGATATCATGTTTATTGTTGGATTGTATGCAAGGTTTTAATCTAATCCTAAACTCTCTCATTTGAAAGTAATTAAATGAATCATTAGATACTTAAAAGAACCTCAAAACTAGGATTATGGTATCCAAAATCAAAGAACTTTGACTTGATTGCTTTTTCATATGCTGATTTTGGTGGATGTAAAATAGATAGAAAGAGTACTACTGGGATATGTCAATTTTTAAGGCATGTACTTGTTTCTTTGAACTTCTAAAAAATAAAATTTAATAGCTTTATCTACTACAAAAGCATAATACATTGTAGCTAGTGCATGTTGTGCTTAAATCATTTGGATGAAAAATACAATAGAAGATTACAGAATAAAAATAAAAAATATTCCTATAAAATATGATAATACAAGTGCTATATGTTTAACCAAAAATCCTATCTAACATTAAAGAACCAAACATATTGAAATTAGACATCATTTTATAAGGGATCATATAAATTGTCAAGATATCTCTTTGGAATTTATTGACACTAAGCATTAATTAGCAGATATTTTTACAAAACCCCTAAATGAAGAATAATTTGATTTTCTTAAAAGAGAACATAGATTGCTAAATTATGAAAATATATGAATTACTTGATTTTATAAGATTAAGTTATTTTTCTTTGTGATAATATCTTAAAAACTCTCTCCATGTTCTTGTTCACCAAAAGGGGAGAAAATTTACATAATGTTTTACTACTTTACGGATTTATTTGCTATGCTTGCTTGAAATTATATGAGATAATTTTAAATGCATGAGTAGCTCCTAAATTCTTGAATCTTCTTGAATATCTTGGATCTTTGAGCTTATCTTTGAAATTTACCTCTACAAAATTAAGAGCTATACTTAATGATGTTTTAGTACCTCTACAAGTGAAGATATGAGGAGTCTACCAGGCCCGGAGGTGTTCTAGTCATCCAGGGGTTCCTTCCTTGTTCCATGGTCGTGTACCTACAAGAAAAGACCTTCGTCCAGGGGAGGGCCTCCCAATGAGGTCCCTCCAATGGCTAAGTTCGCCTTTTGAATGGGAGTATCTCCGACGCCTTCTCCGTGTCACAGCATTCTTTTATATATATTGTGACAGTGGGAAGAGTCCCTTGAGAGCCCCCCAGGGGTAGCTTTTATACCTGCTTGTCGGAAATCAGTTGTACCTTTCTCATCAGTCTTTGCAGCATCCTCCGCTGGGGTGTTCAATACTACAGGCACCGTCGGCGGCTGTCCGCACCGTGCGTGACGGGCATGTCGCGTATGGTTCCTGCCCTGCTATCGTGATCTTTTCTGACCCATAAGATTTGATAGAGATTGCATGACGCCTGATGACGTTATGCATTGGGCTTCTCCCCCTATTATGGTGCATCGTTCGTGGGTGTTAGGGGGCATATCGCGTTCCAAGTCAACCAATCCTACTCTATATCAAGCCTGTCTATTCCACGTCGACTGGTTAGGGGAGGGGGGCCCATTATTACTCCTATCACTTGAATCCAGATGGTCTTTTCCCAATGGTACTTCCAGTATCAGTTTGGCGGGCTCAAATCGAGTGTCTGGCTTACAAGATTCTCAAGGGTCGGGGATTGGAGTCTCCTTCTTGCCCCTTTTGGGAATGGCTATTGCTATCAGGTAGCATCGCTTGGACTCCCGCAGGCCGCTCCTGACCTCTCCAGGCCCAACGCTGGTTGGGAACTTCATGCTGCGGTGATATGTGGAGATGACCACCCTTAGCTTGTTGAGAGTCGACCGCTCAATGATAACATTATACGCCGAGGGGAGCTTGACCACCATGAAAGGAACCATAAAGGTCTTGGTTCTTGGCTCATCGCCAAAAGTCATAGGGAGGGTTGTGATGTCTATTGGAGTTATCATGTCCCTGGTAAACCCTGCCAAAATTGAAGTCATGGGGATGAGTTCTCAATTAGTCATGCCGAGCATTTGACAAGCATCAAGGTATAATATATCAGCGGAGCTCCCTATATTTATCATGATACGCCTAACGCGGGTGTTTGTAATGTGAGCCTTGATCACTAGGGCATCATCGTGGTCTAGTTATTCACTTTCGAATGTGAAAGTGATCTTAGGATCACACTATGCTCAGGGTCTCTTTTGGAATTATACGTGGGCATAAGCTCTCCTCACCGAGGAGCTATCGTTGCCCACGGTCGGGCCGCCAACTATGATGTTTATTTGCCTCTCCACGGGACCTTTCGGGTGGAGAGATGGATCACGTGACCTTCTTATAAATTAGTCGAGGTGGTCGTGACGAATGAGATCTTCAATCTGGTTCTTCAAGTTATAGCACTCCTCAGTGTTGTGTGTATAGCTATGGTAGAAGCGATAGTAGCATCTACGGTCACGTTCCTCAGCTCGAGTCCTCATCAGGTTAGGGGTTTTGAGGAGTCCTTTCTCCTGAATTTGGAGGAAGATCTCGGTCCGGGTAAAGTTAAGTGGAACATTGGGCGAGTCGGGGAACGACTTATTTGGCTCTTTCGGTCCTCTTCCTTAGGAGCCCGGGTGGTGGGCCTTGAGAAGATTTAGCTCATGGTCACTTCTGATCTTTGCACTTCTCTGCCACCAAAGCCTTGGTGATGACATATTGCCCTTTGTAGCATTTTCAGCACAGTCATTAGGGGTCGCTCTACGAGCAATCGAAAGAGCAGGGAAGGTCTAATCCCGATCATAAATGCTTGGATAACTAACGATGGATACAGGTCGGGAATGGCCCTGATCTCCTTTGTGAAACAGGTGAGGTATAGGCCGAGGTGCTTCTCTTCCTTCTGCCTCATTCGGAGAAGGGATGCGATGATTGGTTTCGGTCGAGCCCTAGTGAGGAAGTTGGCCTCGAACTCTCTCGCAAGCTAATCAAAAGAGTAGATGGAGGTGAGTTGTAATCGGCTGTGCCACCCTCGAGCGATCCCACACAAAGTCATCGGGAAAGTCCAACACATTATGGCGTCTGATGTGCCATACAAAGCCATCTACGCCCGGAATGTGGCTACGTGCTCCATGGGGTTGGAGCCACCATTATACGCCTCTAACATCGGGGGGAGGAAGTGCTGTGGGATGGGTGTATCTTGGATTTCTTGAATAAAAGGAGAGCCCCAAAGGGGACTCTCGCCACTCTCGTCCTTCATCCTGATGGTCTTATGGACATCATCAATTCTTTGATTCATTAGACACAACTGTACCCTCAGGGAATCAGTGGAGTCCGAAGAGAGTGTATTGAGGTCTAGCAAGCTATGGATTGATGCATTGGGTGTAGATATCGGGTGCCTAACTACATCACCCAAAGGGGCTTGGTCAAACTCTGGCGGGAGCCGAGGAAGATTGTCAACAGGCTGGGTCACCGAATGCTATCCTATTGGTGACAGCGTCACCCCTGCCTGTGTCAGGGAGGCTGCTTAGGACTATGAGCTTGGTTGTTGGGCAAGCTACACGATGTAGGGGATAATTGCTTGAAGCATTCCCACTATGGCTTGGACCTGATTGGTAAGCCCCTGAAAAGCCTCGGGAGTTACCACCGGGATCCTGAGATTAAATCGGGGTAGAGTCAGTCAGGGGTCATTGAATAAGTGCTAGTACTGCACTGGAGTGCGGGAAGGCAGGTTCTCATCTCCAAACAAAGGGAGGGGAGGTGGCGGTTGCGGGGCTCCCCTGGAGGTCAGTTGAATCGCAGGAGGGACATCTTCCCCGAGGTTACCGGGTGCTGAGCATTCTTATGACATCAGGCTCTCCTTCTAGCTCCAAAATATTACTAGATAATCCACCGTATTCGAGGAGTCAGCACGACATGGTACGTCCTGCACATGCAAGAGCAGCTCAGCAAGACCTAGAGCTCGGGGAAGATATGAGGAGTCTACTAAGCCCGGAGGTGTTATGGTCGTCCAAGGGTTCCTTTCTTGTTCTGTGGTTGTGTACCTACAAGAAAAGACCTTCGTCGGGAGGAGGGTCTCCCAATGAGGTCCCTCCAATGGCTAAGTTAGAATTTTAGATGGGAGTATCTCCAGTGCCTTCTTCGCGTCAGTTTTTTTTGTATGTATTGTGAGAGTAGGAAGAGTCCCCTGAGAGCCCTCCTAGGGGTGGCTTTTATACCTGTTTGTCGGTGATCGGTTGTCTTGGGAAACCTTAGCGGGTGCATCACATGTGCAGCGAAAATCAAAACAAAACTAGTTTCCCAAATAGATCAAATCATCGTGCAAAAGATTTGGATCACGAGAAAATCATAAAAATCGATAAAATCATGATGTGTGAGAGATTGATTTTACCTAAGGAGATTGTATATCCCTGTATTTCCAGATCTTGATGGAGAAGATGAAGGAGGTCAAGCGTCCTCCTCTCTAGCGGTATCCAAACGATGGATCTCTGCAGCGAAACTCCTCTAATATGATCTCGTAACTCTTGCGCAGAGGGAGGGAGGAGAATAAGAGAGGGATGACAAAGCTGTAGCTAATCAACTATGAGTCTCCCCTCCAATTTATAGAGAGCCACCAAAAAACCCTATGGCTTATTCCTTAGTGGGTATTGGATCTCCATACAATTACCTACTAACATTGCATTGTTGGGTCTCTATCCATTAATCTCCTTAGGCCTCTAATTGGGCCTTAACCAAGGAGCCCATCAGCATAGGATCTCATCTAATGAGAATAGGGGCTAATTGGATCTTCATCCAATCCTTTATTCGTTGAAGCATCCACCATAAGTGTGTGACCCTCTAGGCCCGATACCAAGCTGGCCGTGAGTCGCTTCCATCAGAACTCCTTCTGATATAGTGAATTATTATCCCCATAATAATTCACTCGACTCATCGACTATGGATATGCTAGACCACTACGCCATAGTCCCCAAACGGTACAGAGAGATAGAATCCATTATACATGTTTGTCCATATTTATCGTGTATTTATAATCCCTCATCCAACTAATATCCGAGAAACCATATATTTGACATGATATTATCAAGTCACATACGGAATCTGTCATAGTCTCGCTCTAATCGGTTTCTCCCGGAGAACTCTTTCTCTCTCAATCTGAATGACCTTGGCTAGAGATTTGTCTGAGCAAGCACATATGGGATATTCTTCTCGTGATACCGAGAGTGGATAATCCTCTATTGACACTCAATTACCTTCGTAAGGTTGGCTACTAATTTTGATAATCAGTTGTACCAAATCTAGAACTTTTCAAACCGGTAAGACTGGCGTCAAAGAAAGGAGTACTCACACAATACATCACTAGTGTCTCAAGTCTAAAGACCAGATACACAACTAGGACTATGGAATCACTATCTGACATTAGATATCATTAACCATACAACATTCGATAAATGGATCAATTAGTGAACTCATTCTCTAATGAGCACTTGTACTATATCCTTAGTATCTTCACACAAGTGGCTATGAGACCAGCCACCTCCATCATATGGATGGGTATATAGTACATCAGTCTGTCCAGTTATCTCGATGTTCCTCTCGAGTAACCTATGACCGGGATTATTTAGGATTTGTGTTTAAAGGTGAATCGATCTCATTATCATGATCTCATCATGATCTAATTCATATTGCACAGAACCAAGGACATCACAGTATATATGCTATAGATAACATAATATGGGAATATACCAATATTAATCATAAGTAAAAAAATTATGCAATGTGTTACACGTGCCATCACTCACGTGATTGACTCGAAGGGCACTTGTAATTAGCAGATTGTACCTTTCCCATCAGTCTTTGTAGCGTCCTCTACTAAGGTGTTTAATGCTGCAGGCACCGCCGGTGATTGTCCGCACCATGGACGGGCATGTCGTATGTGGTTCTTGCCCTGCTACCGTGTGATCTTTTCTGACCCACAAGATTTGATGGAGATTGTGTGACACCCGATCACGCTATGCATCAAGCTTCTCTCCTTATTATGATACGTCGTTCATGGGTGTTAGGGAGCACATCGCATGCCAAGTCAGCTAGTCCCGCTCCACATTAGGCCTATCTAGGCCACGTCGACCAGTTTGGGGAGGAGGCCCATTATTGTCCCTATCACTTGAATTCAAGAGTATGTGGTTCTCTTGAATTTAAGTTTTTCTTATTATGATATGGATTTAGGGGGAGTTAGAATTAACTCTCGTCATCAATTAATTATAATCATAAAAAAGGGGAGATTGTTAAATCTTATATTTTAGTGATGAAATCAATTGATGAATGTTTAATCTAATATATGTGTTAGAGGAAGTATTGTAGGTCTAACTATAATAGAGCAATTGAGTTACAGTCAGATGATGGGCTAAGATCAAGCTTGGGTATCGGGCCGAGGTTCAAACGATGTAGTGGGATCTCATCGGGAGTTCGCTAGGAGATTCGTTGAAGGGATCAAGAAGATCATTGAGAACACATTGGGAGATCACCGAAAGAAGACCGTAAGACTTGCTACAAGAATGCTGGAGGCTGCCGAATTGGTGGGAGTTAGGTCTTATTTAAGCTTGATGATCATTATTATTGTAATCATTGTCATAATTAGGGTTTGAGTCCTAATTGAGTTAGATTTGGATGAAATCTAAATTAACTGAATAAGGTAATCGGGTCCACTATGGGGTTTGATTAAGCTCAAGTTGAGCTTAATTAGTTGACCAAAGAATTGGTCAACATCAGGTTCAAGTCAGAATTCGAGAAGTGGAGGAAACCACTTTTTTGGAGATTCTAGCGACTGAATCGCCAAAGAGCGATGGGTACCACCGCCATCCAGGATTTTGAGTGGCTATGAGTGGCTAAAAAAATCACCCAAGCTAGGTGGCTAAATTGCCCGTACCCTGGATTCTAGGTGGTGTACCTCAAGGAGGAGGACTCGGAAGTGGACATAGGTCGGTTGATGTCGAACCACTATAAATTGTGAGTATTTTTACTTGTTGCATTTACTACTTGCCATTGTCGAGTTATTAATTATTTTAAGCTAAATACCAATAGATGCTTTTGATTTTTACTTACTCTTTGAAAGAAAAGTTTCAAGTTAAGGACTTCCCTTCGATGTTGCTTATCTTTTTATTAGAATTTGCTTGTTCCTTCTTAAGTCATTTTTAAGCAAGAAACTTAGTATTTTTTTGAATAATTCACTTGTTATGAAAATCTTCATATTTTCTATCTTACTTAAAGCAAAAAGTTTTTTTGTTAAAATGAGAATTTATACTTGCACTATTTCACCACCTCTCTCTAAAGAATTGGTCAACATCAAGTTCAAGTCGGAATTCGAGAAGTGGAGGAAACCACTTTTTCAAAGATTCTAGTAACTGAATCGCCAGAGTGCGATGGGTACCACTGTCGTCTAGGATTTTGAGCGGCTATGAGTGGCTGAATCGCCCAGGCTATATGGCTAAATTGCCTGTACCCTAGATTTTGGGTACTTTTGGTAGTTGACCCACCTAGGCCGACGGCTGAACCGCCCGTACCCTGATTTTTTGGGTATGTTTAAATTTTAGCTCCAAAATTTTAAAGCCATTTGGGGCTATAAATACCCCAAGTTTTCTTATATTTAGTACAATAATTTTGGGATTATATTCTATGAAAAAATTATATGTGAATTGTAAGAAAAGGAAAATGGGAAGGGAGAGAGCTTAGAACTAGAAAATTCTTGATGTCTCCCTTGTAAGAAAGTTGTAAGGGTTTGGTCTTCACCTAAAAAAGATCAGTAGTGGACGTCGGTGTACCTTAAGGAGGAGGACTCGGGAGTGGACATAGGTCGGTTGGTGCCAAACCACTATAAATTATGAGTGTTTTTACTTGTTACATTTACTACTTGCCATTGTCGAGTTCTTAATCGTTCTAAGCTAAATACCAATAGATACTTCTAATTTTTACTTACTCTTTGAAAGAAAAGTTTCAAGTCAATCACTTCCCTTCAACGTTGCTTATATTTTTATTAGAATTTGCTTGTTCCTTCTTAAGTCATTTTTAAGTAAGAAACTTAACATTTTCTTTGAATAATTCACTTGTTATGAAAAGTTTCAGATTTTCTATTTTACTTAAAGTAAAAAGTTTTCTTTTGCTAAAACGAGAATTTACACTTACACTATTTTATCACCATGTTTTCTTGTTAAAATGAGAATTTACACTTATACTATTTCACCACCCCTCCCCCCCACCCCCCACCCCTCTTAGTGCTAATTGATCATAACATTTTAGTCATAGTTTGATTGCTTTTGTTCATCATGTCCATCAAAGTGTCATCTTTTTCTTCCTCTTTCATTTCCTCTACTACGAAATCCTCCTCTACCACATCCTTTTCCTGTTGATTTTTTATCTTCTTTTGAAGTACCAGACTCCACCTTAACTTGAAATGCTTTTTCTTCATTTTCTTCAAGTGATCTGTTCAACTTTGCTTCATATGCTAGCAAGGAACCTATTAATTCATCAAATGAATAAGTAGATAAGTCATTTGACTCCTCAATTGCAACAACAACATGATCAAATTTTGGGGTTAAACTTCTCAATACTTTTGCAACAATTATATGATCATGGAGATGTTTACAATAAGATTTCATTTGACTAATAATTTCAGTCACTCGAAAAAGAAAATCTTGCACCGATTAATTATTTTTTATAAATAAAATTTTAAGCTCATGATGAAGGATTTAAAGTTTTACCATAATCATCCTTGATGAGCCTTGAAATTTATTTTGAAGTATCAACCAAGCTTGTCTTGAGGTTGTCGCTGTTATAATTCTTGAGAAGATTGTCTCATGTATAGCTTGTTAAATGAAGAATAATGCTTTTGAGTCCTTTATATTCTCCCTAAGCCTTATTTCTTCATCTGAATTTACATATTTATTTTTTATCAAGTCCCAAAGATCCTGAGACTTGAACAGAGTCTTCATCTTGATACTCTAAAATTCTTAGTATTTGCTCGAGAAGATTGGAATAAGAGGTTGAGACATAGAATTGTCATTGAAAGTCAAAATACGCAGTTCAGATTGAAACACAGTTTCGATACCACAAATGTTGAGAAAGGAGAAGCAAAAAATAAAAAAATAAAATACTACGATGTAATTAATGAAAATAATTTCAATCAAGAAAATTTTGACATAGTATTAAATAGGAGGCAATAGAACACTTACAAGATTATCTCTAAATGCAATCACTCTCTGCTCACTTGCTTCATGAACTAAGATCTTATTTATTAGACATAATAGTAACTACCTCACCCCATTTTAATACCCCACTATCTCACTATCTTACCCATGATTAATCACTATCCTACTAAATCTTTAATCATACGTCACTACCTTTATAACTTCTACACATGTTAACTACCTATGTAACTAACATGAATCAATTTTGTACACTCTTTCCTCCTCTCTTCTTCCATTCTCTCCCATAGCCGCAGCACCCTATTCCTTTCCTCCACTGCTTTCTCCCTTCTCTTCCAACGACGGAGCCTTCTTCCTTTCTCTCCTTCCTCTCTTCCCTTCTTTTCTTTCCTTCTTCTCCTTTCTCCCTTCTCTTCCACCGACACAGCCATCCTCCTCTCTCCCTTCTCTTATTATCTTTCTTCTTCTCCTTTCTTCCTTCTCTTCCACCGACTCAGCCTCCCTTCTCTTCTCCTCCCCCTCTCCATCATCGCATCCTCTGTTTCTCTTCTCCTTCTCCCCTTTCCGCCGTCGTAGCATCTTCCTTTTCTTCTCCTCCCCTTGCCACTATCACAGCCTCTCTTCTCTTCTCCTCCTCTTTTCACCACCGTTGCCTCTCCCTTCTCTTCTTCTCCTTTTTTTTATTATTTTAAAATTTAATATTTTTAATATCTATATTTATAAATAAATCCTCAAAAATTAATATTATTATATTCTTCCCTCTAAATGAAAAGTTTACTCCTACAAACTTGATGTATTTAATTTGAAAAATAATTAATATTGATATATCTTCATGACATCAATCATATCATAATATTATGGTTTAACATTTTAAGATTTATACAAAATCTTAAGATGTTATCCATCTCAAAGATTGATCATTGAACATAAATATTTTTACTCTACAATAAATATTAAGATGACTTAATCTTGCATTCAAGCTCGCTAGCACATTTTGACTTATTGTGCTATACTTAGTGTAAACAATAATATTTATATATGCTTAGCTAATAATTTATAAAATAATAAAAATAATATATTTTAAAAATCATATACTTCAATCTTAAGTTAGCATATCATTTATCATATTTATGAAGCATAAATATCATAAATTATATCATAAAATAAGGATAACATATACATATTATTTATATTTCTATTTACATACTAATTGTAGTATGAATCAAGCACTACACCAACTGTCGACTTATCATGCCGAGGAAGTCGTGTGGGAATAAAGACAAGAGCCAACCTCCCTTGGAGAGTTTAGAAGTTGCTCATGCACCAGCCAGCAACCGGAGGTCCACCTTGCCCGTTGAGATTCAACTTGATAAGTACCATGTAGGGCCTCTACCCCCACCTCCCACACCATTGAGCCAACACTCGAAGGGGCAACGAAGCTTCTTCCTCCTCCCGATAAGCAAAGACCGCTTGAGAAAGTGGGAGTCACGAGGGACATTGTTGTCCATCAATAATGATCAATAATCAGCCCATCTCATCTCCTTTTCTATGCCCCAGAAGGTCGATTTTTTTCTAAGACCGCTTGAGAAAGTGGGAGTCACGAGGGACAATGTTGTCCATCAATAATGATCAATAATCAGCCCATCTCATCTCCTTTTCTATGCCCCAGAAGGTCGATTCTTTTCTATGCCCCAGAAGGTCGATTCTGATTAATGCTTTTAATATCTACCTCGTTGATCAGTCGGCCTTCTAATTAATTACGAGAGAGAAAATTATAATAAGAGGTTTGGCCAAAGTCAAGTCTAAGCATCGGGCTAGAATAAGGACAATACGGTTGGGAACTCGCCTGGAGTGTGTCGAGAGCTCGCCAAGGGTATCGAGACTTTGCAAGGATGGTACAAGGGAGTTCGCTAAAAGAAGACAGAAAAACTTGTAAGAGTTGGGAAGGTCTTGAAGTAGATTTGTTGGCCATATTGATTATAATTAATTAAGTCATAGTTTAACTATGACGGAGAAAAGAAATTACAACCAGATGATGGGCCAAGATCAAGTTTGGGCATTGGGCCAAGGTTCGGACGATGCAGTGGAGCTCGCCGGGAGTTCACTAGGAGTTCACCGAAGGAATCGGGAAGCTTGTTAAGAACACGCCGGGAAATCACTGGAGGAAAACCATAAAACTCATCGAAAGAATACCGGAGATTATCGAATTGTCGGGGGTTAGGTCAATTATTAGACTTGATGGTCATGTATCGTTGTAATCAAGTGAGCCGTAGTTAGGTTCGAGTCCTAATTGGGTTTGATTTGGAAGAAATTTAAATCAACTCAATGAGGCAATCGGGTCCACATTTGAGATTGGATTGAGTTCAAGTTGGGCTCAATTGGTTGACTTGAAAATTGATCAACAGAAGGTACAAGTCAGGATTGGAGAAGTGAAGGGAATCACTTTTTCGAAAATCCTAGCGATTGTACCATCAGTGAGCAATGGTTGTATTGCCAGCGCACAAGAATCCGAGTAGCAGGTGATGGTTGGACCTCCCATGCCGACGATTGTACTGCCCGTACCTTATTTTCAAGGTGGCTTTCGGTGGTTGTATCGCCCGTACCCAAATTTTTTGGATATGTTTTAATTTTGGCTCTAAATCCTAAAGCCAATTAGAGCCTATATATAACCCAAGTTTTCTTACATTTCAGACAATAATTTTTGGTAGAAAATTCTGTGATAAATTATGTGTAAAAATTATAAGAAAAAAAAAGGGGGTAAGGAAGAGAGACAAATCTTGTAAAACTTATAATTCTCCCTTGTGAGTTTGTAAGGTTTATCTCCTAAGCCTATTAAAACAGATAGGAAGTTATAAGAGTTTGATCTTCACCCAAAGAAGGTTGATAATGGATGTTGGTGGGCCTCGAAAAAGAGGACTCGGGAGTGGATGTAGGTTAGGTTGAGGCCGAACCATTATAAATGTGAGTGTACTTTAATTGCTTTCACTTTACTTTTGATTTCTCTTAACACTTAATAGTTAGATATGAAATTTCAATCTCTCAACTTCTTTTAAATTGGCTCTTAATCAGTTTTATCGAAATATCAAAAGAAGCTTCTGTTGTTCACTCTTTATTTCATGAAAGAGAAGTGTTTAATCAAGCACTATCTCTCTTGCACTAATTCGCAAACACCCCCCCTCCTCCTCTTAGTGTCAATTGATCCTAACAATTGGTATCAGAGCAAGGTTATTTCTCATTGTATTAACACTCACTTGGGTAAATGACTTTGTTTGGCATGAATGAGGGACATGTTGGAAAATCTCAGTGGGAGCATCACATGCACAGTGGAAGATTAAAACAAAACATGTTTACCATGCAGATCAAATCATCATGCAAAAGATTAGATTGTGAGAAAGTCATAAAAATCAAAAAATCATAATACGTGAGAGATTGATTAACTTAGGAGATCATGTATTCCTATTTTGAAAAATCCAGATGGAGATGATGAAGAAGATAAAGCGTCATCCTCTCTAGTGGTATCCATACTATAGATCTCTATAGCGAAAATCCTCCAATCAGATCTCATAACTCTTGCATAGAGAGAGAGAAGAGAATAGGAGGGGGTGGCCAAAGCTATAGCCTATCAACCATGAGCCTCTTCTCTTATTTATAGAGAGCCACCAAAAACCCTAGGGGTCCTGCCTTAGTGGGTATTGAATCTCCATCCAATTCCCCACTAACCTTACATTATTGGATTTTTATCTAATAATCTTCTTTGGCATATAATTGGGCCTCATGCAAGGAGCCCATCAATACAGGGTCTCATCTAATGATAATAGAGGCTAGTTAGATCTCTATCCAATCCTCTATTTGGTGAAACATCTACCATATATGTATGACCCTCTAGGCCCGATACCGAGCTGGTCGTAAGTCGCTCCCATCAGAACTCTTTCTAATATAGTGAATTATTATCCCCATAATAATTCACTCGACTCATCGACTATGGACGTACTAGGCCACTACACCATAGTCTCCAAATGATACAAGGGGATCAAATCCATTGGACTTGTCTATCCATAGTTATCATATATCTATAGCTCCTCATCCAACAAATATCTCAGAGATCGTATATTTGACATGGTACTATCATATCACATACAGAATCCGTTTAAGACTTGCTCTAATCGGATTCTCCCAAAGAATTCATTCTCTCTCAATCCGAATGACCCTAGCTAGGGATTTATTTGAGCAAGTATATATGAGATATTCTTCTAGCGATATTGAGAGTGGATGATCATTCAGTGACACTCAATTGCCTTCATAAGGTTCGTTACCAATCCCGATAACCAATTGTACCAAATCTAAAACTTTCCAAACCTATAAGTTCGACGTCAAAGAAAGGAGGACTCAAACAAGACATCTTTGGTGTCTCAAGTCTAAGAACCAGATACACGACTGAAACTATAGACTTGCTGTCTAACATTAGGTATCATTAACTATGCAACATTCGATAAGTAGGTTAATTAGTAACCTCATTCTCCAATGAGCACTTGTACTATATCCTTAGTGTCTTCATATAAGTGGCTCTAAGACCAGCCGCCTCCATCCAGTCTGGTTATCTCAATTTCCCTCTCGAATAACCTATGATTAGGATTATTTATGATCTGTATTTAAAGGTGAATCAATCTCATTATCGTGATCTTATCACGATCTGATTCCTATTGCATAGAACTAAGGACATCATAATATATATGCAACATATAATATAATGTGAAAATATGCTAATATTAATCATAAGCAAAAAGATCGCACAGCACGTCACACATGTCATCACTCATGTGATTGGCTTGTAGGGCACCTGTAACCAATAATCTCTTACTTGACCTAAAGCCAATCACATATATGTTTTTAACTCCTATTACGCTCAAATACAATATAAGCCAATGACTTTGTCAACAGATCTGCAATATTATCTTTGGATGAAACTCTATACATTGATATATCTTTACAGGCTATGATCTCTCTAACCATATAGAACTTCCTCAGCATAATTCTGATGAGACTTGGGTTCCTTTGCTAGAGCTATCGCCCTGTCGCTATCGTGGTATATGTGAGTCAACTCTATGCTTCTTGGTACAACTCTCAAATCCTTGATGAACTTCTTCATCCATACCCCTTCCTTTACTACATCTACTACAGCAATGTATTCTGCCTCTGTGGTCGAGTCAGCAGTAGTATCTTGCTTAAAACTCTTCCAACTTATTGCTCTTCCATTTAGGGTGAAAATATATCGTGAGTTCGACTTGCTATTATTAATATTGGACTGGAAACTCGAGTCCGTATAGCCCTTAACCTGGAGGCTACTTCCTCTATATATCAGTAAAAGACCCTTAGTCATTTTCAAGTACTTATAGATACACTTTATTGCCTTATAGTATTCTAAACCTGGATCTGCTTGATACTTGCTCGTGACACTCAGAGCATGTGCTATATCAGGCCTGATATATAGCATATCATACATAATAAACCTCATTGCTAAGGTATATAGTATCTTATCTATATATGCCCTTTCTTTAAGAGTCTTTGGAGACATACTCATAGAAAGTGATATTTTATGTCTCATCTGTATGAGACCTCTCTTGGAATTCTCTATGTCAAACTTTTTTGACAATAGAAACTATGTACTTGGACTGGGATAAGCCAAGCATCCTCTTAGATCCATCTCTATATATTCAGATCATCAAAATATAGGATGCTTCCCCTAAGTCTTTCATAGAGAAGTTTCTGGATAGTCAAGTCTTTACTATGGAGAGCATTCCTACATTATTCCCAATGACTAGGATGTCATCCACATATAGCACCAAGAAGGTGATAGCACTCTCATTTACCATCTTGTACATATAAGACTCATCTTCGTTCTTAACAAAGTCATAAGATATGATTGCCTCATCAAATCTTATGTTCTAACTTCGAAAAGTTTACCCCAATCCATAAATAGATCTAAGTAACCTACACACTTTATCTGGACTCTATCAGGATATGAATCTCTCTGGTTGTATTATATACACCTCTTCTTCGAGATTACTATTGGAGAATATCGTTTTCACATCCATCTGCCAGATCTTATAGTCATAGTGTGTTGCAATGGCCAAAAGAATTCTAATAGATTTAAGTATTGCTATAAGTGAAAAGATTTCGTCATAGTCAAGCTCTTATCTTTGATGATATCCTTTAGCTATCAGCCTTGTCTTATAGGTCTCCCATCTTTCCATCCACTCTGATCTTCTTCTGAAGATCCATTTGCACTCCATTGGTACAATACCCTCAGGTGCATCCACAAGGTTCTAAATCTTATTAGAGTATATGAAATCCATCTCAAAATTCATGATTTCTTATCACTTTCTAGAGTCTATACTCATAATAGTCTTCTTGTAGGTTTGAGGATCAATATCTTAAGAGTCCTCTCTACTGATATCTCTCACATATCTTTCAGGAGGTTGAGATACTTTGCTAGACCTGCATAAAGTTGGAACTTGTGTACTAGATACCTGAATAGACTCGGACTTTAGAATGGTGCTTGAGCTAAGTTTTTCAACCTCGCTCAACTCCATCTCACTCATATTGTTTTCACTAAGAATGTGTTCCTTCTCAAGAAACTTAATTCTCTTAGTAACAAAGAAATGTTGATCCTTTAGATGATAGAAATAATATCCACAAGTTTTCTTAGGGTATCCTACAAACTTGCACCATTCTGTCCTTGATTCTAACTTGTCGGCATTGTGTCTTTTAACGTGGGCAGGATAGTCCTAAATCTTAACCACCTTAAGATTAGACTTCTTTCCTTTCCATATCTTATATGGTGTAGATACGACTGACTTTGATGAAACTATGTTTAGAAGATAAGCTGCAATCTCTATGGTGTATCCCTAGAATGAGACGGGTAGGTCAAAGAAACTCATTATGAACCCCACCATGTCTAACAACATGCAATTCCTCCTTTTTGATACACATTGAGCTGAGGTGTATAAGGAGGTGTCCACTGGGATAGAATCTCATTGTCTTTCAGGAAATGAGTGAGCTCTGTACTCAGATACCCTCCTCCTTAATCAAATTGAATAGTCCTAATACTCTTTCTAATCTGGTTCTCTACTTTATTCTTATATTCCCTAAACTTCTCAAAGGCCTCAGACTTGTACTTCATCAAGTACACGTGTCCATACCTAGAGAAATCATCAATAAATATAATGAGTAACCACCTATAGCCTGCGTCGACATGCAACCATATACATCACAATGTACGAGTTCCAATAACTCAATGACTCTCTCTAGTTCTACTAAAAGGATAGTTGGTCATCTTCATACGTAGGCAAGGTTCACAAGTTGCATATGACTCATACTTAAATGGATCTAAGTATCTATCTTTCAACAACTTTTGAATCATTCTCTTATGTATATGACCTAGCCTACAATGTCATAGGTATGTATTGTTCACCTTATCTCTTTTCCTCTTAGACGTATTTATATTCATGATGTATGGAGAAGTGTCTAACACATATAATCTATTTATTAGGGTCCCTTTAGTGATGATCTCATCATCCATAATTATTGAATAACTATTATTCTAAAAAATTAATTTATATTTACTAATTCTTAAACAAGAGATGAAAAATATTTTTGATAACAGATGGAACAAAATAGCTTGCATTCAATGCAATAATAGCTCCACCAGGTAGATGTAGGGTGACCTCCCCAATAACAATTGTAGCAACTCTTGCTCCATTGCTCATCTTAATGTCCATTTCACCTCTGGCCAATCTTTTAAGTATTGTCAGAACTTATAACGAATTACAAGTATGATAAACACTCTTGATATCCAATACACATATGTTATTATGAAAATATAACAAGTAGAGACTGATCATGAATATACTTGAAACTTTTCTAAGCTTTTGTTTCACCTTACTTATAAGGTAGTCCTTCCTCTTCCAGTGCCTGTCTTGGCCATAGTAGAAGCACTATCCTTTGTCCTTTGCCAAGTTTTTTCTTAGCAACCTTTGCCTTACTCGGTCTTTCTTTGTCCTTGCCCTTCTTAAGGGTCTTACTGGCTTTTCTTTTCTTTTTGGTCTCACCAATATAGAGAACTAGCTTCTCCTTTTTGATGACACTCTCAACTTCTCTCAACATATTGAAGAGCTCAGAGAGAGTCACATCAAACTTGCTTATGTTAAATTTCATGATGAAGTAAGAAAAGAAATCTCATAGGAACTGAAGTATAAGGTCAACGCATAGGTTATCTTTTAGGACTATTCCTAAACCTGTGAATTTCTTGATCCACTCTATCATTTTTAGGACATGATTCTCAATCAATGTCCCTTCTGTCATCTTGGCATGAAAGAGTCTCTTGGATATCTTTATATCTTTGAGTTCTTCCCTGTTTCTCAAACAATTGGCGAAGATGAAGAAGGATAGAATCTGCATCTATGCTCTCATGTTGCCTTTATAACTCAGGAGTCATGGAGGCCAACGTATAATATTTTGCTAATATGGATCATCTATATACTTCACATAACAAGCGATCTCATCCTCGCTTGCCCCTTCTTCCGGTGTGGGTACAATTATATCAAGGACATACGGGATTTTCTCTACCGTGAGAATAATTCTCAAATTATGAAGCTAATCTATGTAGTTTGGACCAGTGAGGCGGTTAGCGTAAAGTATACCATGCAAGGGGTTTGTGAGTGACATGTTCTTGACAAACAAGATATAGAACAAATAAATAACATGTAGATTTTGTAGAAAAACTAATTAAGATATGGACTTCTATCTTAATGTATTCCCACTATTTTCCTAGCGAATCACGCGACACCCTTGACACGTGAGACGAAAGTCTCCAACAAACTCCTAGTGGGGATCAGGATCCAATTAGCGTCTTAATGCAACATGGAGGGATTGGACCAATTACACTAAGGCAAAAAGGTAAACAACTCTTGTAAACCACAACTCTTTGTGATTCTCGTCATGTTTGACCTCTGAATCAGTATGGTCTTGAGGGACTCGACTAACCAAGATGTTTAGTTATGTCATCACCATCATTATAAAATGAGTTTGATTTAATGATATACCCTTGAGGAACTCGACCAAGCATATAATGTCATCAGGTCACTGGTGACATCTCTATGTCGTAGGCAAGATCTTGATCATGTAGATAGGTGAGCCTCGAGGGACTCGACCAACTCAATCTATGTCGTGATTCAATTTCTTCTTATGACGATGGAAGGCCACGTGGGTCAATCTTATTGCATCACGCTTACTAACTTAATATTATCGTAGGAGGGATTTTTATTTTATATCGATCTCATAATATATCGTGTCACACACATACATATTTAATATATATCTACATCGCATTCATATATATATATATATATATATATATATATATATATATATATATATATATATATATATATATATATATACATCATATATACATATATATATATACATATATATACATATATATATATATATGTATATATATACACATATATACATATATATATACATATCCATATATATATACATATATATATATATATATATATCCACATCATACATCATATGTATATCACATCACATGTAGAATTACTAGATATATAATAATTAATTAAAATATTTAATTATTTTTTAAAATTAGGATATACTCAGAATTTCTAAATTATCAAGGGTATTTTTAGAATTATAGACAGTCCTTGAAATTTTCAGAATTATTGAGAGTATTTCGAGAATTCTATACGTGAGGATAATACTTAAAATTTTAAAAATTCAAAGGGGGCAAAATAGTCCTTTTTAAAAAAAACCCTAAACCCTCTTGCCCCCTTCCAACTAGCCATCGTCACCGTGCTCAGAGAGTCTTGCTGTTGGCGATCGTCCACGCCTGGCGGCGCACCTTGCGCCTCGGTGGGCGGGCGTCTCTAAGGCGGTAACTCATGCGGGCCAATTCCCGCATGCACCTCCCTTGCGGGTGGGCACTGCTTATGCCCGTAGTGGTGCCTCTATGGGCGCTGACCCGTTACGAGCTGGCCATGAGTGCTGCCCCTACGGCCTAGCCACAATCGATCGCCCCTATAGAGGACCTGGTCGTGGCGGGCCGCTCTTACAGAGGGCCTAGCCATGGCCAGCCACCCCCTTTTCTCGCTACAAAAATACAACAAAAACACGTAGAATAGTTCTACGCAATTCAATCTCATCACATGCAATTTAAAACTAATCTTTCACACGAACAATCTTGGCTGTGACACCATTATTGGGAAACCTCAGCGGGAGCATCACATGTGTAGTGAAAGATCAAAACAAAACAGGTTTTCCACGTAGATCAAATCGTCGTGCAAAAGATTGGATCACTAGAAAGCCATAAAAATCAAAAACTCATAATATGTGAGAGATTGATTACCAAGAGAGATCATATATACCTGTTTTCAAAGATCCAGATGGAGAGGATAAGGTAAAGTGTCCTCTCTAGCAATATACACACGATTGATCTCTGTAATAAAACTCTTTCAATCAGATCTCGCAACTCTTGCATAGAGGGAGGGAGGAGAATAGAATGGGGTAGCCAAAGATGTAGTATATCTACCATATAGAGAGCCACCAAAAACCCTAGGGGTCGTGCCTTAATAGATATTGAATCTCCATCCAATTACCCACTAACCTTGTACTATTGGATCTCTATCCAGTAATCTCCTTTGACCTCTAATTGGGCCTCATGCAAAGAGCCCATCAGTGTAGGGTCTCATCTAATAAGAATATGGGATAATTGGATATTTATCCAATCCTATATTCGTTGAAGCATCTACCATTTATATATAACCCTCTAAGCCTGATACCGAGCCATTATTATCCCCATAATAATTTACTCAACTCATCAACTATGGACGTACTAAGCCACTACGCCATAGTCCCCAGAAGGTACAAAGGGATCAAATCCATTGGACCTGTCTATCTATAGTTACCGTGTATCTATAGGCCCCCATAACTAATATCTCATATATCATATATTGGATATAGTATTGTTAGGTCATATACGAAATCCGTTTGAGACTCGCTCTAATCGGATTCTCCTAGGGAACTCATTCTCTCTCAATCTGAATGACTCTAATCAGGGATTTATCTGAGCAATTACATATGGGATATTCCTCTAGTAATATCGAGAGTGGATGATCCTTTATTGACATTCAATTACCTTCGTAAGGTTGGCTACCAATCCTGATAACCGGCTATACCAGATCTAGAACTTTCCAAACTTATAAATCTGGTGTCAAATAAAGGAGTACTCAAATAAAACATCTTTAGTCTAAGGACCAGATACACAACTGGGACTATGGAATCGTTGTCTGATATTAAGTATCATTAACTATACAATATTCCATAAGTGGATCAATTAGTGAACTCATTCTCTAATGATCACTTGTACTATATACTTAGTGTCTCCACACAAGTGGCTATAAGACCAGTCGCCTCCATCATATGAACAGGTATATAGTACACCGGTTTTTCCGGTTATCTCGATGTCCCTCTCGACTAACCTATGATTGAGATTATTTAGGATTTATATTTAAAGGTGAATCGATCTCATTATCGTGATCTCATCGCGATCTAATTCACATTACACAGAACCAAAGACATCACAATATATATGCAATAGATAATATAATATGAGAATATATCAATATTAATCATAAGCAAAAAGATCACGCAGCGTGTCGCATGTGCCATCACTCATGTGATTGGCTTACAGAGCACTTGTAACCAGTAGGACATTTTATTTCATGTCCTCTTATGTTCAATAAGATAAATTACATATCTTGAAAAATCTGAATGCGTATCTTTTTTATTTAGATATATTTTGATTTATAGTGTATTGTTGAAAAATATTTTCATAAGTCATCCAATCTAACAAATGATTGGACTAATTATAAAAAATAAATATTTTCTTTAAATATAAAAGTAATAAATGCTTGATTTTGTCACTTGATAATTTGATCGGGTTTATTGTTTTGATTCGGCTTTCGATATATGAGATATATTAAAAAATATATATGAAAGCACAACTAAATCAAGTGAATCATTGAATGAAATGATCCATAAAAATGAACTTGAAGAACATTTTATGAAGAACAGGAAGGATTATGAACTGAGATTGACATATGATCACTCGAGCGAAACCTCGAGTGATAAGAACCTTGAACTTGAACTCTTGACAAAAGAACTGAGAAATTTAATGAATATGAACAAAAATAAACTTAAAATGGAGAAAACCTCTTGCTATGAATGCAAGAAGTTGAGATGCTCCAAAGATGAAAAGCACAATTAAGAAGAAGTGGTGAATCTCATGCTTATAGCCATCAACAATGAGGTAAGTGAGTCTTTGAATATTTTTTCTGAATTATTAAATATATTTCATGAATTGTTTGATGAATTTAGAAAAATTAGTAAATCTTATAAGTCACTTAAAAATGAACATGATTCGTTAGTTAATAGATGTGATCAAATTCATGATACATTATCATCACATAATATTTGCTTTAAATGTGAAATACTAGATGATGTTAAAAAGGAAAATATCATGGTTAAATAAATATTAGAAAAATTTTAAATATGGAATAAATCCTTGAATATGATCCTTGCTTTAAGGATCACGTTAATAGAAGAAAGGGTATAGGCTTTATTGGTAACATTCAACAAAAGTCAACCATTTTTGTTAAAGGACCTATCTTAAATTTATCATTAAAAGTTAAATGTAATTTTTGTAAAAAAATAGGATATAAAGCCAATAAATATTTATTTAGAAATTATAGTCCTCACAAATTAGTTCAATTCCCAAAGAACCATAAATAACCTTAAGCCATCAGAGAAAATGGAAAGAACATTTCATGAAGGATCCAAACTCAAATGAGTACCTAAACTAAAACCCCCCATACTATAAATTTGTCTCATAACAAGGCTAGGAGCACTAAATAATATTTTGAAAGTAGATGCTCAAGGTACATGACTTGAGATCTAATACTCTTTCAAGCTCATTAGCCTAAGTAATAACAAGAAAAATTATTGAAAATAAAACTATTAGTAACGAATCTTTAGATGATTCATTGTTATAATTAATCTTCATTGCTCTTAATAGTGCATGACTTTTTGCATAGCTAGAGTATGCTAAAACTAGAACAAATAAAGTTTAGTGCAAAACTATCTAAGTTAAAATATATGAAAGAAAGATTTTGAAGATAATTATGCTTATATACTTATATTGACTTGTAATGTTTAAAAGAGTATATGTTGTCTTAAGATAAAATTGAATGAAATGGTTAAATACAAAATTTGAACTTAAAAAAATTATATATATGAAATCATGCTTTATTTTCTAATGTTAGTTGAAAAATTAAAAAATTTAAATGAGAAGAAAATTTCTTGGTAAAATATTAGACTCATTTAACAAACAAAAATCATTGAATTGGAAATATACAAAAGATTTGTTTGAAAATATCTTGTTGGAATAATCATAATGATTTTATTTGAAAATATTTTACTCGTATGAAAATTTTATATTATAATGAGCTTGATGATATTATATTAATATTAGTGTTGAAGAAGTAGCTTGAAATATGATTGAAAGATTAAATATTAGAATTTGAGCATAGAATAAAATAAAAAAGAGGAGAAAAATATCATACTTCATTTACTAATATTCTTAAAAAATTAAAAATATTTTTGAAATGAGAATGGAATGAGCATTGTAACTTATTTCACTAAGTCTAAAGAATTAGACTCACTTAAAAAGGAAAAATCATTGGAATGAATCAAATCTCTTGTTTGAAAATGTTTTATTGTAATTAATTTGATGATTTCTTTTAGAGATAATTCTTAGATTTTTAGTTTTGAAATGTTTAAAAATATTTTAGTAGGTTGAAAATATTTATTATATTTTTGATGTTTTCTTTTATAAATAAAACTCAGTTTTTTATGACAATGCATAAATGCATTCTTGAAACAAATCACATGAAATAACTAAAAAGGAGTATATTTATTGAAAACATCTTTATCCTATCAAGCCTTCAATAAGAGATAAAATGATACATTTATTATTGAATCTCTTAAACTACAAAATTGATTTGATGATTTAAACTTGAAAAAGTTTTCATCATAATCATGATCTTGACTTCTCAATATTTATAACTTGATATTTCTATATAAATTAAGATATTTCTTATTTAATCTTTTAAGATTCCATTTTATCATTTAAGATAAGATTTATTAAATCATGTCTTTTGATACTTATGAATGTCTTTTGATAATAATATCCTTCTTGATATAATTTATTTTATAACTCATGAATGGTATAATTTATCACCAAAATTAATATTTTTTAAATTTATGATAAGTTGAAAATTAAATGAGATTTGTTGTATCATGAATATTCCCTTGATTTCTAGACATGTCATATCCTCGATGGAAATTAATTTTTTTATATCTATGATTTTTGGTAAAAATAAGATCTATGATTTTAATAATAATCTAAGATCAAGATTGTTTAGATCTTATAAGATTTTTAATCAAAATTGTTAGGAGAATTATTCAATCATGTCTTTTAGCATTTAAAATTTGATTTTTCATGACATTATCTATTTGTACGTATGGTCATAAAGAAAACATATTATCATAATCCTTTTGACAATAAAAAAAGAGAGAGACAAAAGTATTGATTTGGTTAAAAAAATTGGGTATAAAAAAATCTTCTAAGATTGAATGTGAAACAATTTGCTTAGAAGAAAATTTAAATTTTAAAATTTTCTAAATACATGCGAAATGCATAATTCATAATTTGAGCTTGATGCATTATCATATTTTCTTTTGGATTTCTTGACCTATACAAATTGAGCTTCTTATCAAAATTTACATGAGATGATCTTCAAAATTCATGATTTACTATTTTTTTAAATCCCCTTCCTTATTTCTACTTTCTTGTTTACAAAAAGGGAAGAAGATTTATATGAAGATGATGATTTGATATTTTTTGGATTTACTTGCTACGTTTGCTTGAAATTTTATATAAGACAAATGCATAATTGGATCTTGAATTTCTAAGATTGTTGAGCTCATCTTTCAAATAATCATTTTGAAATTTACATCTATAAGATTGAGGTTGAGAGTTAGGAATGCTAAACCATGATAATGTTTGAACTGCTTGATTTGCTACTCTTGTTTGAAATGAAATGAATTAAATTGAATGGGTAATTCTTAACTTTTGAATTTCAGAATTTACAAGATTAAGTTCTATTTTTGTGATATGATTTTTTTCACTCCCCTTTATTGTTTCTTCTTTATTATTCAAAGAAAGTGAATAAAAATTTTCATAAGAAAATTATGGTTTTATCCTATTTTATTGGGTGGTGGTGTGGGCGGGGGTTAGGGGTGACGGGGTTTGAGAGGTGGCAATACAAAATTTATTTTATAAAAATATAAAAATTTTGATACTTGATGAGTTTATATATCATGAAATTACTTACTTATTATTTTACCTCTTTTTTATGATGATAAAGGGGGGATAAATAGCGAATTGATGACACAAAAATGATACATACATGTCGAAAAAAGAAAAAAAAATTCATGAGAAAATTATTGACATATGTGCCTTTGAATCATTTGTTATAACATTTCATATTTTTATTAATGGCAAGGGAGGAAATGATATCTTGACAACACATGTAGAAAAATAAAAAATTTATGATTTGTTGAAATTAATGTTATATCATGATAATTTTTTTAAAAAATTTACATGAAATTCTTGGAATATTCTTGAAATTTTGATGATTCATGATTAGTTGAAGTAAATATCATATATGATTTGATGATTTTAAATATCATGATATATCATTTCAAAATCTGAATGGATGTTATGATACTTGAATTCAAGAGTGTGTGGTTCTATTGAATTTAAGTTTTTCCTTATTTGAATTAAGACATGGATTTAGGGAGAGTAAGGTGTAACTCCCGTCATCAATTGATTGTCATCATCAAAAAGGAAGAGATTTTTGAATCTCATATTTCGATGATGAAATCAATTTATTGAACCAACAATGTTGTTAGAGTTGATTGATGTAGGATTAACTACAATAGAGAGAAAATTACAATCAGAGGTTTGGCCAAAGTCAAGTCGAAGCATCGGGCTGGAGTAAGGATGATACAGTTGGAAACTCGCCTAGAGTGCGTCAAGAGCTCACCGAGGGTATCGGGAGTTTGCTAAGATGGCGCAAGGGAGTTTACCGAAAGGAGACAGAGACTCGCCAGAAGATTATCAAGGGAAGCCGAAAAGCTTACCGAGAGTTGGGAAGGTCTTGAAGTGGATTTGTTGGCTATATTGATTATAATTAATTAAGTCATAGTTAGCATTGTTAAGATTTAACTATGACGGAGAAAAGGAATTACAACTAGATGATAGGCCAAGATCAAGTTTGGGCATCGGGCTAAGGTTCGGACGATGTAGTGGGAGCTTGTCAGGAGTTCGCTAGGAGTTTGCCGAAGGAATCAAGAAGCTCATTGGGAACATGCCAGGAGATCGCCAAAGGAAGACCATAAAACTTATCAAAAGAATGTCGGAGGTTGTTGGATTACCGAGGGTTAGGTCAATTGTTAGACTTGATAGTCATGTATAGTTGTGATCAAGTGAGTCGTAGTTAGTTTTAAGTCCTAATTGAGTTTGATTTAGAAGGAATCCAAATTAACTCAATGAGACAACCGAGTTCACATTTTGTTAGGATTAAAGCAGCACCAAGAGGGGGAAGGGGGGGAGGGGGGAAGCCGGTGAATTAGTGCTTATAAAAAATTTACATCGGTTTAAATATTCTCTTAATAAAAATTATATTAGAAACGCATTTAAGTGTAGAGATATTTGTAAGAGTGCAAGCAAAGGTAGTAGACAGTTAAATAAGAAAGCAATGAAGATAAAGAGCAAATAAGAGGAAGCAAACTAATTTTATAGTGGTTTGGTCTTGTGACCTACGTCCACTCCCGATTCCTTCTCCGTTGAGGTCATTAGCTTCCACTATTGATCTTCTTTTAATGGGTGAAGATTAACTACCCTCTTACAACTCTATTATCTTTTTATAAGTTTAGGAGATAACCTTTATAAGTAACTAAGCTCTCCCTTAAACAAAAAGATTACACAAGATAAAATAAGGAGAAGCTATGAGAGAATTACAACAACATTTTCATAAGATTTTTGCTCTTAATGCTTGCATTTTTTAGAGTTCCCGAGGTGCTGGTCTCGGAGACTGTGTTATGGCGGTTGTACCGGCAGTCTGGGCAGTACGACCACCTAACACGGTATAGGAGACTGTTTCTAGGCGGTTCAACTGTCTGACACATTTTCGAAGACTATGTGGTCTTGGAGACCGTATCTTTTCTAACACTAGGTTACTAAAATGATTTTTATAATAAGTCTAAATCAGCCCCAATTAAAGCCTAATAACCTCTTAATTGAGTTAGTAAAACTAACTCTCATTATAATACTAACTACGATACTTCAAACATAATCTTCATTATCCGTTCATCAATTGATCTCTCGGTGAACTCCCGGTGAACTCCCAACATCCTTCCAGTGAACCCTCTACGAGCTCTCGTTTCTTCTAGTGAACTCCCAACGAACTCCCAATATTATTCCAGTGAACTCCCGACGAGCTCCCGACAACCTATCGTCAAACTCCTGATGAACTTCTTAACAAATCTCTGGTGAGTTCTCGGCGAGCACCCGATAACATCGTCTGAACCTCGGTCGACCTTCGGTGTACACTCGACGAGCTCCCATTGCATCATCCGAACCTCAACCCGATGCTCGAACTTGACTCTAGCCCAACATCTGATTATAATACCATTTACTATCACATTTTATCTTACATCACTTTCTTTAATACATAAATTAGATCATAAAACTTATTAATCGATTTCATCATCAAAATCTGAGATTCAACAATCGTTCCTTTTTTTATAATGACAACCAATTGATGATAGACGTTAACGTAACTCCCCTTATATATATGACATAGGATAAATAAAACAAACTTGAATTCAAAAGCACCATCACTTTTGAATTCAAATATTTAGATAATTTAACCATGCATGATACTATACATGATAAAATTTTTAAAGATCCATTTTCTTAGTATCACATAAAAATTTCAATCATTATATTCACAAAACAACAATGTTATCAATCATGATACAACATCAATCATTATGTTCACAAGATAACCATGTCATCAATTGTCATTTCTCCCCTTTTATCATCAACAAAAAGGAGAAATGCTCAATTATATTTGAATAATTTTTTTAAAATATTTATCACAACATTTAACACATAAAGAGAGAAAGTTAGTCTGCTCCCCCTAGTAAAATAAGAAGAAGACTAAAGTTAAAATTTACTTCATTTTTTTATAAAATAAAAGAAGGATAAAGATAGAATTTTATGCATCATAAATACCACATCAAATTTCTTTTCTCTCTCTTTGTAAATATCAATGACAAATAGAATCCATTTCGAAAGAGAGTTCAAAAAGTCGAGAAGTCCAAGAAGACTATAAGAGCTACTCATGTATTCAAAATCATCTCATGTAAATTTCAAACAAAAACTCAAGAAATCTAAAAAATAGCAAATCATGCATTTGAATGGTTTAAGATTTCTAACTCTCTTCTAATAAAGTCAAATTATTCTTCATTTAATGGCTCAGTGAATATATCAGCCAATTGATGGTTAATATCAATAAATTCTAAAGATATATCATGATTATTTACATGATCTCTAATAAAGTGATGCATAATGTCAATATGTTTAGTTTTTGAGTGTTGAATGAGATTTTTAGTTAAGCATATTGCATTATTGTTATCGCATTTGATAGGAATATTTTTCAAATGATTTTTATAATCTTCTAAAGTGTTTTTTGTCCAAATGACATGTGCACAACATGCACTAGCTGCTATATACTCAGCTTCAGTTATAGATAACACAATCAAATTTGTTTCATGGAAGATCAAGAAATAAGAGCATGTCCCAAGAATTGGTATGTTCCGGTTGTACTCTTTTTATCTATTCTACAACCTCCAAAATCGACATATGCATAGACAAATAAATCAAATTTTTTAGACTTAGGATACCATAATCCTAAATTAAAAGTTTCTTTTAAATATCTAAATATTTATTTAACTGCCCTAAAATGAGAATATTAAGAGTTAGATTTAAACCTTGCATACAATCCAACACTAAACACTATGTCCAGTCTAATAGTAGTTAAATACAATAAACTATCTATCATTCCTCTATATGTTTTTTAATTAAAATTTTCACCTTCATTATCTAAGTCTAATTTTGTAGAATTACTCATGGGTATACTTATGGCCTTAGCATTGTCCATACTAAATCATTTTAACAAATCTAAGGTATACTTAGTTTGACTTATAAAGATACAATCATTTAATTATTTTATTTATAATTCTAAGAAAAAATAATTCACTTTTTAGGCTCATTTTAAATTATTAGCTCATACTCTTGGCAAAAGATTCACATAATGATTCATTTGTTGAATAAAAAATAATATCATCATCATAAATTTAAATAACTAAAAAATTATTTTTAAAATATTTCAAAATAATGTGGTACCAACTATGCCTTTCAAAAACTGTTTGAAATAAGGAAAGAGCTAAGTCTTTCATACCAAGCCTTAGGAGCTTGTTTTAATCTATAAAGAGCCTTAAATAATTTAAAAATATAATTAGAAAAAAGATCATTTACAAAATCGGGGGTTGTTCAACATAAACTTCTTTGGAAATGAAACCATTAAGAAAAACACTTTTGACATCCATTTGAAATAATTTAAAATTCTTAAAAGAGGCAAAGGCAATGAGCATCCTTATAGCTTGATGTCTAGCCATATGAGTGAAGGTCTCTTCATAATCGATTCCTTCTTTTTAGTTGAAACCTTTGGCCACTAATCTAGCCTTTTTTTCTAACCACGACACCATTTTCATCTTACTTGCTTCTAAATACCCATTTAGTATCAATCACTAAACCGTCATTATGTCTATAAACAAGCTCTCACACCTCATTTCTCTCAAATTGATTTAACTCTTCATGTATTGAAATAACCCAAGAATCATCTTTTAAGGCTTCCTGAATATATTTTGATTTAATTTAAGATAAAAATACGGTGTTAGTACAAAAATTTTTAAATGATGAACGAGTTTGAACATATTTTGATGTATCTCCTATTATTAACTCCTTAGAATGAGCATCTACATACTTACATTCCTTATGTAAGGATTCCTTGGAAGTATATACATGCAAGTTATTTTGGAGATGAGGTTTATCATTCAAATTTAAAGTATCAAAATCAAAATCATCATCAAAGTTAATTTTTTTAATTTGGGAGCCTCATTAAAAATAATATAGATAGATTCCTCAATTATTCGAGTTCTTTTATTAAAGACAAGATAAGCTTTTAAAATTAAGAAATAACTAAGAAATATGCTTTCATCGAATTTTGCATCGAACTTTCCTAAGACATCTTTTTCATTCAAAATAAAACATTACAACAAATACTTTAAAATTTAAAATATTAAGTTTTTTATTATTTCATAATTTATAAGGAGTTTTGAAAAGTAATGGTCTTACGAGAACTCTGTTCATGACATAGCATGTCGTGTTAACGGCTTCAGCTCAAAAATATTTGGGTAGACTATGTTCGTTTAACATGATTTTAGTTATTTCTTGTAAGTTCCTATTTTTTCTTTCCACTACTCCATTTTGTTGTGGATTTCTAGGAGTAGAGAAATTATGGTTGTACTCATTTGACTCACGAAAAGTTTAAAAATCATGATTTTGAAACTCACCACCATGATCGCTACATATAGATGAAATCATAAAACCCTTTTCGTTTTGAATAAGTTTATAAAATTTTGAAAAACATTTAAAAGAATTATTTTTGTGTGTCAAGAAATAAGTCCAAGTGTATCTACTACAATCATCTATAATAACAAACACATATTTGTTACCTCCTAAGTTTATAATATCAATTGATTCAAATAAATCCATATGGATTAATTGTAGCGACCTAGAGGTATTTATTTGATTTTTTGATTTGAAACTACTTTTTATTTATTTTTCTAGTTGACATGCATCACAAATTTTATCTTTTACAAACTTAATGCTAGGCATTCCTCTTACTAGATTTTTAGTTAAGATTCGGTTTCATGTCCTAGTCTCCTATACCAAATTCATGCATCATCATTTAAGACCGAAAAACACATTTCATTACAAAAATTATCTATGTCAATAGTATACATATTATTGCTTCTTAAGGCAATCATAGAACTATTTTTTGTGGTATTTCAATTATACAAGCATTAGATTCAAATTTGATAATATATCATTTATCACACAATTGGCTAATGTTTAGTAGATTATGTTTCAAACTATCAACTAATAACGCATCTTAAATCAAGAGGTTTGATTTGTTACCTATGGTTCCTTTCCCAATGATTTTTCCCTTGTTGTTGTCTTTGAATGTGACAAATCCTTCATTTAGGCTAGTACACTTAGAGAAATGAATTGGATCTCCGGTCATATATCGTGAGCATCCACTATCAAGATATTATTTTGTGCTTCTAGCCTTTGTTTAGAGATATACTTATAAGTAAGGGATTTTGGTTTGAGTACCCATTTGCCTTTGGGTTCCTTATGAAAAATTCTACCTAATTTTACTAATGGCATCGAGTTGTTTATGGTTTCTTTAGGAACCCAAATTAATTTGTGTGGACTATGCCTTTTAAATGAACATATATAAGCATAGTATCTAATTCTTCCATAAAAATTATATTTATTTCTATGTGAAACATATAATGTAGGTCCTTTAATAAAGATGGTTGGCTTTTGTTGGGTGTTACTCACAAAACTAATTATTTCCTTTGTATGAACATGACCCTTATTAGCAAAGATCATATTTAAGGATTTGTTACATATTTTAAATTTTTCTAATCTTTCTTGTAATGAAATATTTTTTATTAAGTATATCTAATTCTTCACACTTAGTGCAAGGAGCTAGCCTATATTTGTTATACTCCTTTTTAAAATTTTCAAATTCACTAGCAAGTGAAGCATGATCTTTCTTTAACAATTTATACTTTTTATAAACTAATTTAAAATCATCAAACAAGTCATTAAATATATTAAATAATTCATCATAAAATAAAAGAAAAACTTGTTTAGGTTACTTACCTCGTTGCCAAATGCCATTAAAGTGTAATTTGCAACTTCTTCCTTGTTGGTCGGTTCCTCGTCTTCGGATGAACTTGACTCATCCCAAGTAACTTTGAGTGTCATTTTCTTCTTTGATTGCTTCTCCTTCACTCGGGGACATTCATTTTTGAAGTGTCTCGGCTTCTTACATTCGTAACATATTATTGAGTCATTTTCTAGTTCACTTTTGTTCTTAGCATCTTGTTTTGCTTTAGTCATTTTTAAGAATTTCTTAAATTTTCTTATAAGAAGTGTAAAGTCCTTATCATCATCATCGTCACTTGAGTTTTCTCCCGAGTGGTCTTCCTTGGTTCTAAGTACTATGTTTATTCTGTTCTTTAGAAGGTTGTTCTCAAGTTCATCATATGCAATACATGTCATTTCTGAAGTCATCAAAGACCCGATTAGTTCTTCAAGCAGAAAAATTATTTAAGTCTTTTGCTTCTTATATTGCCATTATTTTATGATCCCAACTTTTATGAAGGGATCTTAATATTTGTTAACAAATTAAAAATTAGAAAAACTTTTACCAAGTGCTTTTAGACCATTGACGACATCCGTGAAATGGGTGTACATGTCTCCGATGGTCTCACTTGGTTTCATGTGAAATAACTCATAGTTATACACCAAAAGATTAATTTTTGACTCTTTGACTCGACGAGTGCCTTCTGTGTGAATTTACGTGTGTGCCAAATCTTGTGTGCAGTTTCGCATATGGAAACCTGATTAAATTTGTTTTTATTAAGAGCACAAAATAAAGCATTCATTGCTTTAAAAAGTAATGAAGATAAAAAGTAAACAAGAGGAAGTAAACCAATTTTATAGTGATTCAGTCTTGTAACCTACATCCACTCCCGTTTCCTCCTCCGTTGAGGTCATCGACTTCCATTATTGATCTTCCTTCAATGGGTGGAGATCAACTACCCTCTTACAACTCTATTCTCCTTTTACATGTTTAAGAGATAACCTTTACAAGTTCCTAAGTTATCTCTTAAACAAAAAACTACATAAGACGAAATAAGAAAAAGCTCTCAAAGAACTACAGCAGCATTTTCACAAGGTTTTTTCTCTTAATACTTGCATGACTCAAGGATGACCGTGTTTGGGCAATTCAACCGCCTTATACACCTTCAAAGACCGTGTCATCTTAGAGACCGTTTCTTCGAGGATTGTGTCTTTTCTAGCGCTAGGTTACTGAAATGACTTTTATAATAAGTCTAAATCTATCTAAATTAAGGCCTAATGACCTCTTAATGAGTTAGTAAAATTAACTTTCATTATGATGCTAAACATGACACTTAAAACACAATCTTCATTGTCCAACCATCAATTGATCTCTCAACGAACTCTCGATGAACTCCCGGCATCCTTCTGGTGAACCCTCAGCGAGCTCTCGATTTCTTCTGGTGAACTCCCGGTGAACTCCTGGTGAGCTCCTAACAACCTGTCAACAAACTCGTGACGAACTTCCTAACAAACCTCTAGTGAGTTCTCGGCGAGCTTCTAACAATATCGTCTGAACCTTAACCGACCTCCGGTGAACTCTCGGCGAGCTCCCATTGCATCGTCCGAACCTCGGCCGGATGCTCGAACTTGACTCCAGCCCAATATCTGATTGTAATGCCCTTTACTATCGTAGTTAATCCTACATCACTTTCCTTAACACAAGTTAGATAATAAAACTCATCAATTGATTTCATCATCAAAATTTGAAACTCAACACATTTGAGATTGGATTAAGCTCAGGTTGAGCTCAATTGGTTGACTTGAAAATTAGTCAACAAGAGGTACAAGTCAAGATTAGAAAAGTGAAGGGAATCACTTTTCTGGAAATCCTAGTGGTTGTACTGCCGGTGAGCGACGGTTATACCACCACCACCAAGGAATCCTGGCAGCATGCGATAGTTAGACCTTCCAAGCTAGCGATTGTACCACCTGTATCCTATTTACAGGGTGGTCTTCGGTGGTTGTACCACCCACACTCGGATTTTTTGGATATGTTTGAATTTTATCTCTAAATCATAAAGCCAATTAGGGACTATACATACCTCAAGTTTTCTTACATTTCAAATAATAAACTTTGGGTAGAAATTATATGATAAATTATGTGTAAAAATTGTAAGAAAAAGAAAAAAGATAAGGGAGAGAGGAAAGTCTTGTAAAACTTATAATTCTCCCTTGTGAGTTTGTAAGGTTCATCTTCTAAGCTTATTAAAAGGAGAGAGGAAGCTGTAGGGGTTTGATCTTCACCCAAAGAAGACTGATAATGGACAATGGTGGGCCTCGGAGAAGATGACTCAGGAGTGGACGTAGGCTAGGTTGAGGCCGAACCACTATAAATGTGAGTGTGCTTTAATTGTTTTCACTTTACTTTTGATTTCTCTTAAACACTTGATAGTTAGATATGAAGTTTAATCTCTCAATTTTTTTCAAATCAGCTCTATATCGGTTTTGTCAAAATATCAAAAGAAGCTTCTATTATTCACTTTTTACTTTTCGAAAGAAAGATTTATAATCAAGCAATATCTCTTTTGCACTAATTCACCCCCTCTCTTACTGCTAATTGATCTTAACAAGTTCTCTAGAAAGGCCATCAAATGGAATGAGGGAATCCTCCTCCTCGGGGTAGTCAATGCCCACAAGCAATTATCCTGGTGAATTTTGATCTTATCACTTAGTCTTTTTTTTTTTTTTTTTTGTTAGATCTCACTTATTTCCTTTATGCTATAGAGTCCCATCGCCTCATAACAATGGTGATTGACCGAGCCTCAGACTCCTCAACGACCCTAACCTAAACCTTATAGGAATAAGATCAGTTGGTGAGAAAGGCAACCAAGAGAGACCATTTCTTCAATGAAGTGACTCAGCTTCAAGACTAGAAGGAGGACATGGAGCAAGAGTTCTAATGGTGGAGAAAAAGCGGTTGGTCGATTTGAGGGCCCAACTTGAAATTGTGTTGCAATCAACCACCGAGGCTTGGGCCAACTGACATCATTTTAATGATATGTCATTAAAAGCCCAACCTAAGGTCACCGACCTCCATGCTGGGAACACAAGTTTGTAGAAGGCAATGGAGGGGCCTACAAAACAACTTTAGGCTCCACAACTAAAGTGTGAGACTAGGGAGGTGGCAAAGTATAAAGCATTACAGGGATAGAAGGGTTTGACCTATCTCTCCTTCAAGGACTAATGCATTGGGTATAATCTCAAAATATCCTGAACATGCTTCTACCACCCGACCTCATCCTCCCTAAAGGCCTAAATGACAAGCGTCTGATTAATGATCAAGCCAAGTTTATTAAAGCCAATAGCGTCAATGATCATAGTGAATCAACACCTCCTATGGAAGAAAGTGAAGTTGAGTCTGGTAATATCGTCAAAGGTGATATAATCAGAGAACCCAGGGAGAACTCAGGGAGCCAAGAAGCAGATGCCTAAGGGCATGGAACCTCAGAATGCCACCTAAAGTTGAGCCTCCAATTGAAGCCCCTACCCCTATTGAGCTTAAGTCAAAAGTTGAGCTTGAACGTGTGGCCAACATTGTGTCACTTCCGATTCATCCTCTTACCCTCGTGCTTTCTTCTCCTAAGGCTGAGGATACCCAAATGCTATGTAACCCAAGATTTAATTAGTGTACTACTATTAACTTTAGTTTTAACCATTTTGGCTAGTAGTTTGAGCCAAACGAAGTTGATAGGTTAATAGCCCATTAGGCCCGGGTTGTGACATTTGATATCAGAGTCGACCTAGTATTTGTGCATAATGAGGAGGCTCGAATAGAAAAAGGCTACTCATGGATGAAGTCAAAGGACTCATCACGACGTAGAGCCACTATTGGGCTATGCCTCATATATATTATGTTAGGGTCTAATATGGATTATGTTGATCATTGACAAGGACGTCAAGCACTTAGGTGAAAAAAATTATAACACCCCAATTAATCCCATATTGAAAGTGGGTAAGAATAAGATTGACTTATAAAAGTCTAATGAGTGTAAAACCATTAATTTTAGCATTAGTATTTTGACCAATGGTTTATATCAAATAAAATTGATGGGTTAGTCAATCCATCAAGCTTGGGTCATGATAGGAGTGATGAAATCCCTAGTGAAGGTGGTAAGGGTGGAAGATATCGGTTTATGGTCAAGCTAATCTTTTGAAAATTGTTACATTATATCGAAAAGACTTCCTATGTCAATTAGGATCGTTTTTACTAATGCATTGATGATCCTAAGGGAGACAACATATGCATTGTCATGTTCGGGATTTAAGTGTCTTGCCTCTTCCACCCTAAACATAAAGGGAGGATCACCCAAAGGATGAAACCTCTTGGCCTGAGGCTCTCTTACATAAGTTTTGTGAGCAGAAGTGCTAGTTCCTCCTAATTTTGGTCCCTCGACTATCACATCAACCTATCAGTCGATAGATCCCCAAGGTCTTAGGGGATGCTTGTCATAGGAGATGCTTGTTAGACCTGATTAAGATAGTGATGTAGGTGACTCCTCCTGTAAATGAGCTCTTTGATCTATTGTCTTAGATCATACCCATCCTCCGTATCATGTCCATGCTCCTGATAGAACTGACAAAACTTTCATTGATTTCTTTTGATTGGTGGGGCTCACAAAGGACAAGGCGTGTGAAGGAGGTCCTTAGCCCTTGTCTACTTGAATACTTCAATGTAAAAGGTCTTTTAAATGGTTGTGAACTCCTGACAAGGGAGGATCCAATCTCCCCTCAGCCTTTCATCTCATGCTCGCTTTGGTGAGTTCAACCGTGGAGCTCTTTCCTCTGATGGATTTTTGGGTTATGAGCTCATAATGCTAGATTTGGTAATGATGCACTGATTCGTTTCTTGCAATACCTCTGAGAATATAGTTAGAGGTCAGGTGATAACTGATATATGCATTAATAAGGACATATAAGCTTAGATTTGCCACTAATCTCACTTCGTCATTGAACTGTTTCATATAGTTGGCCATTGATTCTTAGTATTGCTAGCGCATTGCCGAGAGAGAAGCTATAGACTTCTTTGGCAGTTTGTATGACACATGAGAGTCTGCCACTCCAAACAATGTCATTTGAGAGGTGGATGCTGTCACATATTTCGTGGAATTATAATTTTCTTCATATAGCGCCAATGCTAGTTAGTAGCATTTTGAATTCCCTGCTTAATCTCTTTCTTCATGTTTTCCGATCGTCATTCCATTTCATAGAGCCAGACATAAACACCTAGTGGGAGGTCGACAGATTTGAGTGGTTGACTCCTTTTATCCCTTGCATTCATTCATAAAGCAGATTTTATAGGGGTTCACGAGGGAGATTTTGGGAAAAATAATATTTTTCTGATCTATCCGAAGAGCTCGAGACTCTACCACTAGCCTGGGAGCGGCGAAATCAAAAATAGTGGCATCGTGGTGTATTAAATCTCGGACATGCCTTGATTGACTTAAGCTTAGTCTGGGCATTGAGGTTGTCGTATAACCTCGGGCTATTCGTGTCGCCTACATAACCACTACTCTTAGCATGTCAATCATATGTTGTCCACGTGGCCCAGAGTCATAGGTCAACTAATTATCCCTATTAATTTGTTTTTGTTTTGACATGTCTTAATAATTTGACTATTACATATTAATCTATTATTTCTAGGCATATATATATATATATATATAAATAATACAAGAATCAATGTAAAGAGATGCCGGACTTTTTTGGCATAACACTAGAGCTTTATAATTTTCTTTTCGTATTCAAATTTTTTTTTTTTTCCTTTGGGTCAATTTATCATCTAACCTTGCTTTATTTGAGAAACACATTAATTTTTAGACATTCGAACATGATCGTAGTCTCATATTACACATTAGTAGCTGTAAATGATTGTATAGAGAAAATAAATTGAGATCAAACAGTAAAATGCGTTTTGAGGCATGCATTTGTCTGAGTAGAAGATGGAGCAACTCGATTCCGAGAACAGCATTCCCACGCGGAGATTGTGCAATACATACGAACAAAAGACGAAGTGACTAATATAACTCGTGCAAATGTTATATATAGGACGGTGTTTGTATCTGCAACGGTGCCGGCGACCGTGATTCATTTTCTGAAGACCGATCCGATCTCTTCAAAAGGCAATTTATATTCGGTGAGGTTTATAGAAGTCAAGTTCTAAAAGAAGAGTTGGTCGACTATGCAAGTGCTAAACCCTTGTTGAGTTTTGCGTAATCACCACTTCCAAATTGAACCAATAATAATAATAATAATAATAATAATAAAATACATGCATCCAATATAGATCCAAAAATTCATTGAAGAGATAGGTTCAAAGAACCAAAAGTTAGTATGCCTCTCTTGAATGGCACACGTTGAGTAATGAACCCACTGAATCTACTATTAAAACATTACAATCGTAGCAATTTTACTGTGTTTTCCATTGCAAGTCTATAAATGTGATCACCTGATTTCCAAGAATGCGCCATTGTTTCCCCCGTCTTTGGCTGTGTTCTGTGTTTCCTCTCTCTCTCTCTCTCTCTCTCTCTCTCTCTCTCTCTCTCTCTCTCTCTATATATATATATACACACACATATATAGAGCAAGGTGCAAGGTCATCAACCCGGACGCCTCCACAGTGCAGGAGAAACTCGTTGGAAACCTCAACTCGATCGTGATGGCAGCAAAGAGAGTTATGTTTTCTTGTGTGTTCTCGATGTTGGTGGCACTGACGGCGGCGGCGACGATGCCATCTGCCGTTGCAGACGGAGAACCACCCACGGACTACGCAGATGCTCTGAGCAAGTGCTTGCTGTTCTATGAAGGTCAGAGATCCGGAAAGCTTCCACCCACGCAAAGGCTCACCTGGAGGAAGGATTCGGCCTTGACGGATGGTCAAGATGCCGGTGTATGGATTCTCTCAGTCCTCTTGTTACTCGTCTATTGTTCCTAGCTAGTTTCGATGACCAAGTAGGGTTGAGATTAAATAGTGTTTGATTGGTGCATGGCCATATCGATCTGAGCCAATGGGCGAAGAGAAAGTGGCCATTGCTTTCACTCCACTCTACAGAATGAGTTGCAGCCATGCATAACACCACCAAATTTCGCGTGTTTGCTTCCTTCTCCCTCGCAACGTAAAGAATCAAATTCCCCTGATGACAGGTTGATCTGGCGGGCGGGTACTACGACGCTGGCGACAATGTGAAGTTTGGCTTCCCTATGGCGTACACCGGCACGTTGTTGGCGTGGAGCATCATCGAGTTTTCGGAGGAGTTGGGTCCAGAGCTGGCACACGCTCATGAGGCCTTACGATGGCTTACGGACTACTTGCTGAAAGCCACCGCCCAACCCAACAGGATCTTCGTCCAAGTCGGCGACCCCTACAGCGATCACAACTGCTGGGAGAGGCCCGAAGACATGGACACTCTTCGGACGACCTACCAAGTGAACGACACCCACCCCGGCTCCGAGGTCGCCGGCGAGACCGCCGCTGCACTGGCGGCCGCCTCCATCGCTTTCAGATCATCCGACCCTGCCTACGCCGACGAGCTGCTGTCAAGAGCAGAGACGGTGACACATCAATCTTGGTTTCAGAGACGACACTGAAACAGGTGGAAGGATGTTTGAATTGCAACTTTATATGATTGTTATCGTTGCAGGTCTACAATTTCGGTCACACATACCAGGGTTCATATGGCACCAGTCTTGGCAAATGGGTGTGCCCGTTCTACTGTGATTACAGCGGCTATCAGGTTTGCTATCTCCAAAAATACCTGGTGGTAAATGCATTAGGGTTTGGAGATCTGACACTGTCAACTCTACTGGGTTCTCAGGATGAGCTGTCGTGGGGGGCAGCATGGCTAAACAGAGCTACCAATAGCTCACAGTACCAGAACCATATCGTCCATGGCATTCAGCAGATGCAGATGAAGACGCAGCTTGATGATACTGGCCGCGAGTGGTTCTTCGGATGGGATAATAAGGAAGCCGGAATCTACATCCTCCTGGAGACGCAAAAGGTTTTCAGAGTCTTTGAATCATTGCGTGTTTGGCATTTAGGAACCCAAGCACTCACTAAGAACAAAGAGAATGTATAACGCATGATCATGAAAGTCGAGAAACAGTGTGGACTAATTTGATTGATTCTTTAGTTGCAGAATGATAGTGAGAACAGTAGACTGGCCGAGGAGTTTGTATGTTCACTGCTGCCACAATCTCACTCCAAGTCCGTCGAGTACACTCCAGGTTTGCACATCTCCTCTGCACAAAAAACGTTCATGATCGAGAACGACCAGTTCAAATGATAAAAACTTCCAAAATACGAATTCTTTTTGTTTCTCTATGACAAGATGAATCTTAACCCGTAGCAAATTACTAGCTAGGATAAATACATAGGCGTACATACCCAATTATATTTGAAGAAGGAAATTAGATGATCTAAGACAAACAAATAGCCTAATATTTATAACAGGAGGCCTCTGATTGATGTTTAGTGTATAGTAAGCACCACATGCTAAGTATCATTGTGTGGCAGGCGGTCTCATCTACAATACGCCAGGGTGCAACATGCAAGACGTGACAGGTTTCTCTTTCCTTCTCCTCGTTTATGCTCGGCATCTCATCAATCTCGGGGGAACTATCACCTGTGACAACAACGTTCAGGTTCCCCCCTCAGCACTTATCGACGTCGCCAGAAGTCAGGTAGAGTCAGTCATTCATGCTCTCTCTCTCTCTCTCTCTCTCTCTCTCTCTCTCTCTGTATCTGGATATATAATAATAATAATAATAATACTATTTCATCCTTATTTATTATTGAATAATTTATTATACATGTTGGTGCAGGTGAAGTACCTCCTGGGACACAACCCAAACAATATGTCGTACATGGTGGGGTACGGCGAAAAGTTTCCTCAGATGATACACCACAGAGGATCTACGCTTCCGTCGATGGATACGCACCCAGGCCGCATGTTTTGCAGGGACGGGGAGCCCTACTTCAACACCACCGCCCCCAACCTCAACTTGCTCATCGGAGCCGTCGTCGGGGGCCCAAATGATGGAACCGATAACTTCCTGGACTCGAGATATTGTCCGAACCAAACCGAACCCACCACTTATGTCAATGCACCCTTGGTGGGTCTCTTGGCTTACTTCAACAAACATGGATGATTCCTTCCTATATAGACTTTATGTTCCAATATAGACAATAACGTAATCCTCTTTCAGTAATAAGCTGTCGATGTTAAATCCAATCACAATATTTGTGTTGCGTTCAAATATCCCATTCAAGGCTGCAGCTTGTTGTAATAGTTACTGTGTTGCAGTGAGTGCATGAGAAGCATGCATGCAAACACACGTATCTTGAACTCAGGATAGATATATTGCAAGCATACCAACAAGCTCAATAAGGTGTGCACAAGAATGAGTGGAGTTGGGAAAACTGTATTAAGCGTGATAAAAACGTATCTTCAAGGTTCTTCGTGCGCTCTCTCAATTGATTATAGACTAATAAGCATAAAAATTATAATTATATTACTATTATATAAAATTTTTAATGTCAAAATTGAAAATAAAATAACAATAGATCAAGATCAAGATTACATATTGTTAGGGGAATTCATTGTTGACATCCGAATCGATCCAATATGGTCCAAGCCCAAGGCATAGGAGCGTCTGACGTAACTCCGAGGTAGTTTAAGTTAATCCGAGGTTCTTTTGGGGTATCTATTTTTTTTTATAGAAAAGAGAGCCCCCTGGCATGACACTAGGGGTTAGCATTTGTACTTGGCCAAGGGAGGAGACAAGCATGCAATTGCGCCAACTTCATCCTTTGATGTTTTGCCCATGTAGGCGACAAGGAGAAACAAGCCCGAACGGACAACTGAACGACCTCTCTTGGACTGTTGTCCATGGGGGAAGCAAGTGGAAGATGACATGATAGGTGTCAGATGATGATTGGCCATTGAGATGTTCCCTCTCATTTATCCACCCATCGTAGACGTGTTTGATCAACTGGGCAATACAAAGTATTTCTCCAAACTCGACCTTCGATCGGGGTACTGGCAGGTGCGTATTGCAAAAGGCGATGAAGCGAAGACTTCCTATATGGCTAGGTATGGAGCATTCGAGTTCCTGGTGATGCCTTTCAGCTTAACCAACGCTTTGGCCACATCCTGCACTTTCATGAACCAACTATTCAAGGAGTATTTGAACAAGTTTGTGGTCGCCTACTTGGATGATATCATCATCTATAGCCAAACACTCGAAGAGCATATTGCACGCCTCCGAACAATTTTCAAAGTTCTCAAGGAGAACACTTTGTCCATAAAAGAGGGAGAAGTGCTATTTTGCTTAAACAGGGGTTCTATTCTTGAGGCATCGAATCGGGGATGGTTCCATTCGAATGGATAAAGCAAAGGTGCAAGCTATGGCAATGACAAACACCAAAGAAGGTGCCAGAGCTGAGATCCTTGGTTTTGTCGACAATTAGCGGTGTACTTGAAGTGCGTAGCTCCATTGATAGAGTTGCTAAAGGGCAGTCTTGGCAATGGTAGGATAAATGCGAAGTGGTATTCCAAGACCTAAAGGTTGTTATGCTGAAATAACCAATGCTCAAATTGCCAAATTATGGGAAGTCCTTCGAAATCCATAGACTTCGCTATTGGGGGAGTGCTTATGTAAGAGGGTCATCGGTGGCTTACGAGAGTTACAAGCTTAACGAGACCGAACGGCAATATCTGATACACGAGAATGAGATGACAGTGGTGGTCCTCTATTTACGAGTTTGGCAGCACTATCTTCTCGAAGCACGGTTTATGCTAAAGAACAGAAAATGTCGTATTGAGTTACTTCTAAACTCGAAAGAAACTCTCTCCAAAGCAAGCATGGTGGTAGGACCTATTGGCCGAGTTCAACATGGTAATGAAGTACAAGCTCAAAAAAGTAAATGTCATGACTGGTGTATTGAGCCGGAAAGTGGAGTTGGTGAACGCCATGTTGCTAGAAGGCAGAGGCCAAGCTAGTTGGTTACACACCCCAACTTCCTCTCCAGGATTAGGAATGGACTGTATAGTGATCCTCAGATAGTAACCCTGATGCAACTGATCAAAGAAGACAAGACATGATGATTTTGGACTAGGAGCGACTCATTTACACTAAAGGGAACTGAGTCTATGTTCCTTGAATGGATAATTTGAAGCAAGAACTCTTAAGAGAATATCATGATTCCCTTTGGGTAATACATCCAAGTATCGATCAAACATTGGTTCTCATGGAGAGGGCCTTCTATTGGCCAATATGGGATCCGATATAGAGGAATATGTTTGAACATGCTTTACTTGCCAACAGGATAAAGTAGAGCAACGTAAGCCAGTAGGACTTTTGGAGCTGCTGCCCATACCAGAAAGGCCATGAGAGAGCATTTCCTTGGACTTCATATCAAGCTTGCCGATAGTAGGGGGACTAAAATCGATACTCGTGGTGGTTGATCAGTTTTCAAAGTATACTACATTCATTGTTTCACCTCTACATTGTTCAGTAGAGGAGGCAATAAAGTTGATAATGAAAAATGTGGTGAAGTATTAAGGAGTCTCGCACAATATCGTTAGTGATAGAGATGCTCAGTTCTTTGGATGATTATGGACGGAGCTATTCAAGCTGCTAGGATCTAAGTTGTACTTCTCCATAAGCCTCCACCCCCAAACGGATGGCCAAACCAAAAGAATCAATTTGCTCATTCAGCAATATCTTTGGCACTATGTGAGTGTCAACTAACAAGATTGAGTGAAGTTATTGGACATCACCCAATTCTCCTACAACTTGCAGCGAAGCTCTGCATCTAACAAGAGCTTCTTCAAAATTATTATGAGACAACAATAATCAACTCCTCATACCTTAGCTATCGTTTATACTGTTAGGATTAGGGGAGGAGGTGGGCGGGGGGTGGGATGAATTAGCAAATGTTAAATAAACTTGATTTAAAAAATTATTGCTCGAAGTAAGTAAATCAAAATCGGAAGCGTTTCTTTTAGAATTCGTTGAAATCAAATACGTGAGTGATTTAAACTTAAGACCGAAAAAATCTCGATCTAGCTGAGGAAAGCTAAAGTAAAAGACAAGGAAAGAATACTCACAATTTATAGTGGTTCGGCCAAAAGTTTGACCTATGTCCACTTTCGGAGTCCTCCTTCATCGACGCCCACCGGTAGTCCACTAATAATCTTCTTCCATGGGTAAAGATCAAACCCCTTACACTTCTCTCCTTTTCACAGGTTCAGGAAATGAACCTTTACAAAATTTTCTTTCTTCCCTTAGACTCACTTTACATTTTGAAGCACTTAAGGGAAGCTCTCAAATTTTACATAACTTTTAACCAAGATTATGACCACTTTTCTTGCACTTATTACTTTCTTGCTCTCGGATGCAAGAATATTTAGGATATTTATAGACCTCAATTGACTTCAAAAAATAAAGCTAAAATTTAATCATTTCTGAAAAAATTTGGTACTAATGGTATTACCATCGAAAGTGCCCGAAAAATTAGGCAGCGACGGTACTACTGTCGCTTGGGTAGTATAACTATCGCCTGAGCAGTACTACCGTTGCCCACCAATGGTAATATCGTCGGACAATCTAAGAAAAATACTTCCCGTAATATTTTATACACAAAGTATACAACTTGTCGACCTCTTTTTAGGTAAGTAAAATGAGTTCAAGTCCAACCCAAAGTGGACCCAATTGCCTCAAATTGAGTTAATTTGGATTTTTCTAAATCTAACTCAATTAGGACTCACTTACGATGCTAACTATGACACACTACACAATTACAATCATTTGTGACTGACATGTCAATTGATCTTCCTAACTCTCGGTGAACTTTTCGGTATCCTCCAGCGAACTTTTGACGAGTTTCTCGATCATCTTCTAGCGTGCTCCCAGCAAGCTTCCTGATCACCTTCGGTGAACTCCTGGTGAGCTCCCACTACATTGTTTGAACCTCGACCCGATGCCCAAACTTAACTCTAGCCCAACATATGATTATAATGCTTTTTCACCATCATAGTTAATCTTACATCACTTTCTCTAGCATACAAGTTAGATCATAAAAGTCATTAATTGATTTCATCATCAAAATTCGAGATTCAACAATCTTCCCTTTTTCGATGATGACAACCAATTAATGACGGAAGTTAACCTTAACTCCCCCTATGTATATGCCATAGGATAAATAAAATAAACTTGAATTCAAAAGTACCCATAACTTTTGAATTCAAGGATTTTGATAATTTTTTACAATTTAACCATACATGACAAAATTTTCAACTATTCATCTTCTTAGTATCACATAAAGATTTCAATCATTATGTTTCACAAGATAACCATGTCATCAATCATGATACAACATCCATTTCAAACATTTCAAAGATCTCAAAATATTTCTTATGTCATCAATTATGTTATTTCTCTCCCTTTGTCATTAACAACAAGGAGAAATGCACAACTATATTTTAACATTCTTAAACATTTATCATATAAAGAAATTATTTTCTCTTCCTTTGTAAATAAAATAGAAGAAAAAGAGAGAGGGGGGGGAGCAGGGCAGTAGGGGTGGGGGGGTCAAAGATCCAAAAATTTAGTATAAAAAATCAAATATTAAGTAGGGGGGATATATTCAAAAATATTCATCAAAGATATAAAAAAATTCATGAATCGAAATAATTTCTGAGAGAGGATAAAAATGAATCTCATCTTTAAAAGAGCTTTGAATCCCATTTTCCCTCTTATAAATATCAATTTCAAAGAAAATTATTTCGAAAGAGAGCTCAAAAAGTTGAGAAATCCAAAAAAAATATAAGAGCTTCTTATTGCATTTAAAATCATCTCTTGTAAATTTCAAGAAAAGTCTTAAGAAATCTAAAAAATTATGATAGCAAATCATACATTTTGAAGATTTCACATGGCCTAATTCTCTTCTTGTACAATCATAGAGTGTTGCATGCATCATAATATCATCAAGAAGTGCATCTTAGTATTAAAAATTATATATCATCAGAGAATACATTATAAGTGTAAGAAGTACAACACATTAAGTGTCGCCGACTTCTTCCTCACAGTTCTAAACATATAAACTATTCAAGTGGTGGTAATCCAAGGTACCTAAACAGGATATTAAGCTACTGATGGATTTGTTACATCTTGGTTAATATTTGGTCTTGACGCAGTTCAATTCAATTAAGTCAGGTCACTATGGAATTGTCATATGAGGAGAGTGTTGACTGTGTCGAGGGTGCTACCTCAAAGGGACTAGGAGGAGGAGATTGACTTCCCCTATATACATGTGTTTCTGTATTTGGCTCAGGTGGGGAGGATCAACTCTCCTAGGTAAGCTAGTTCAAACACCATTTCCTATTATCTTAATCCTCTTAATAAATTTCTATTGATGACATTGAATCTATCTAGCTTTATAGGTTCTTCATTTAGTGGAATGACTATATCATGTTCATGTATTAATTTAGTAATTAAGCCACTATATGGAACCATCATATCCTATGTTGACAACTCAATCATGTTTTGCCTTAACAGACATCCAAAATAGTTATCATGTCCTGTCATAATCCAATACCTTGTACCTAATTTCATTTGGCTAACTTCATCATGATGTTGTTGTTTGGGAAGTAGAATACTAATAACAATATGATGAAGTAATTTTGTGTTGAAGGGTAACATATGCTCACAAATTTTTGGAACAATGGATAGATTAGGATTTCCAAAAATAGTACCTAAGACCTCAAAGTATGTAACCCCAATTAATTCAATGTCCTATTGTCCTCTAAAATAGCAACCTCTTTTTTTTTTCCAGGAATTCCTATAACATTGTAAATTAAGCTATCTGTAATACGTATCTGATGCCCTAAGAGATAAATGAATACCCTATCATCATTATCTACATGTAAGTTATTGTAAAATAATCTAACAAGTCTAGGATAAATAGGTTCACTAATTTGAAGGATTGGAAGGACATCTAAGTTAGCAAACCATTGGATTAGTTCCAAATCACTCCAATCTTCTAGATCAACATATTTTCCCTTATGAACATTTTTATATTCATGGGTTGAAAATTTTAGGGTATGTTCATGGGTATTAAAGAGTATCGGGTCAAAGGTTTCATCTAATCTCCTTTTTCCTTTGTCCCTTGAGGATCTTCTGGGAGCCATTTGAACAACATGTATTGCAAACAAAAAGTAAGATACAAGAATAGATTGAGAGCAAGGTTTAAGAGTTACCTTTGTTGTGACCTCTTAGGGATTGAGATTGATCCTTAGATTTAAAGAAGAAAAGAGTTTCTCTTGGATTTCTAAAGGAGAAGCAAAGGGAATGAGAGGTGGAGAGAGTTCTAGAGGGTGTGGGAGAATTTTGGGGTAGTTTTACCGTTGGCCCTAAAGGTCCCTTATATATGCAGGGTTTCGGGCGGTGGTATCGCTAATTGAGCAGTGCTACCGCATGTGGACAGTGCGTTCTAGCAGTACTACTGTTGGTGCACTGTTTTCCCTTTTTTAAATATATTTACATTATTTCAAGTCTCAATTCTAACATTCAACATACAACCTTCAAAGTATTTAAAATAACATTTGAATCAATCATTCATTAAGCTAACTTAATCAATAACAACATAGTATTTAAATCTTTCAACAATAGCCTTTACATTTAAATCAACCAACATCTAAACCAATGGTTTTAAACCTAACATTTAATCATCATCCAAATCCTTATTTTATGAATTTCAACGTAAATAATTTTTCATTAAAAATAGTTAGGATTTTTTTGTGTATTAGCATGCTCTAGCTATACAAAAGTCATGCATTATTGAAAAGCAATCATGAACCATCAAGTGATTTTTTGTCAGTAATTTTAATCCCAATAATTTTTCTTATTATTGTTGTTTAGGCTAGTGAGCTTGAAAAGTGTTTTAGATCTCAAGTCATGTGCCTTGAGCATCCACTTTCAAAATATCATATAGTGCTCCTAGTATTTGTAAGGAGACAAGCCTACAAGAGAGGGGGTTTTAGTTTAGGTGCCAATTTGACTTTGGGTCCATCGTGAAAAGCTCTACCTAATTTAACTAAGGGCATTGTGTTATTCATGATTCCTTTAGGAACCTAAATCAAATTATGTGGACTATAATTTCTAAATGGACACTTGTCTACGTCTACCATAAAAATTACATTTGTCATAGGGTGAAGAATGTAATGTGGATCCTTTAATAGAAATAGTTAGCTTTTGATGAGTATTGCTCATAAATCCAATATCTTATTCCTATAAACATGACACTTATTGGCGATGATCATGTTTAGAGATTTATTATCTATTTCAAACTTTTCTAAAGTTTATTGTAGTATAATATTTTCCTTTTTAATTGCCTCTAATGACTCACATCTACAGCAAGAAATGTATGATATTGATGCTTCATGCATGTTTCCAATTTTACTAACAAGTAATACATATTCCTTCTTAAGTAATTTATAACTTTTGCTAAGCTTCTTAAATTCATCAAATAGTTCATGAAATGCATTTAACAATTCATCAAAAGTAAAGGAAACCTCGGAAGAATCACTTATCTCATCATTAAAAGGCATAAGCATGAGATTCTCCACTTCTTCTTTGTTGTCTTCTTGGTCTTTGGAATACCTTGGCTTCTTATGTTCACAGCAAGAAGTTGTATCCATTTTAAGTTTATTTCTATGTTTTATTATTTATTTTTATTAATTTATTTGGTTCTTTGGTTATAAGTTCAAATTCATAGTCCACATCACTCGAGATATTACTCGAAAAGTCATCTGTTGTTCTCAGTACCATGTCCTTCATATTCTTTGGAAGGTGTTCATCTTTAGTTCTCAATGCAATGTCCTTTGTATTCTTTGAAAGGTGTTCTTTAAATTTATCATTGCAAGTTATTTCATTTGTTTTTGATTCTTTTAATTTAGTTATGCTTTCATGTGTGATTTCTAAAGTATACCATATATCAAAAGCCGAATTAAAAGTAGAAACTCGATTAAACTCATTTTAATCTAAAGCGTAAAATAAAACATTCATAATTTGACATTTAAGGAAAACATGTCTTTCATGATCATTCCAATCATGTATAAAGATTAGATGACTTTTGAAATCCATTTTCAACGATGTTCCACAAATCAAAATCTAACGAAATAAAAAAGATACACATTCTAGTTTTCCAAAAGGTGTAGTCTATCCCATTGAACATAGCTGGACGTGTAATTATTAGCCCTCATTAATGTCAGAAGAAGTCATTAACTTACTTGGGTGTTAATCCAATTGAGCGTAACATAGCTTTAATACAAACTGTTATGATCAAGTTGGCACTAGGTGAGGGGGAGAGAGAGGTGAATTAGTTCAAATGTTAAATAAACTCGATTCAAAAAACTAATGCTCGAAGTAAAAATCGAAATCAAAAGTGTTTCTTTTGGAATTCATTGAAATCAAAATGTGAGCGATTTAAACTTAAGACTGAAAAAAATCTCGATCTAGCTGAGGAATGTTAAAGTAAAAGATAGGAAAGAAGGCTCACAATTTGTAGTAGTTCGGCTAAAAGCTTGACCTACATCCACTTTCGAAGTCCTCCTTCGTTGAGGCCCGTCGGTGTCCACTAATAATCTTCTTCCACGGGTGAAGATCAAACCCCTTAGATATCTCTCCTTTTCACAAGATCAGGAGAAGAATCTTTACAAAATTTTCTCTCTTCCTTTAGACTCACTTTACACTTTAAAGCACTAAAGGGAAGCTCTCAAATTTTACATAATTTTTAACCAAGATTACAATCACTTTTCTTTCACTTACTTATTAATTTCTTGCTCTCTAATATAAGAATACTTGGGGTATTTATAAACCCCAATTGACTTCTGTCTTAGGTCAGGATGTCTCTTCCCTGTCATACAAGTTCTTCTCAATCCTCTAATCGTCAACCGATCGAGGTTTGTACTTAATCTTCGGACAATTCAAGAGAGAAGGAAGTTGGGTTCTCCTCGTCTAAAGGGGCCTCTCCTATTGACTTGAGAGTTCTTTGTGTCATCATCGATTAAGGACAAGGAAGAAGGGGCTGATGACTCTGACCTTGACTCGAACTCTATCTTTGGCCAACTCCGAGTCCAAATTAGGCCTCAGAGACTTTAGATGACTTTTGACCCGTCCGAACATGGAAGGATTGACAACTTGGGAAGACAAGCAATTTACTAAACTAGCAAAAATAAAAAAACTCAACTTGTCTTAATCAAGCAAGGAAGAGAAAGATTTCACCTGGCTGTTTTTAGACCACCAACTCGATGACTTAATGAGAAGAGGGAGCCGCTGTTGGATCCTCTCACAGATATTTTGACAAACACCTTCTGAGTAGGTCTACCCGCTGTTGTAGCCCACTACAAGCAGGCTGCTCGTTGCTGCACAGTGCGCCGCCGCAACTCCACCCCTCTGCGCCACCACCGCTATTGCAGGCGGTCTCCCCAAGCAGATCAGTCGTGGCCCGATCTGCGCTGTGTCGACTTCGCTGATTCCCATCATTGTTGGGCAGCGCCACCTCTCTCGCAAGCGTCGTCCGTCGGTCGCAGGCCCTTTCTGAGCAGACCGAGCGACGATCTTCCGAGGTCACGGCCTCGCCACGTCGGGCCTCCTACCAGAGGTGCTGCTTTGCCGTTTGAATCTCCTCGAAAAGATCGAGCAAAGCCGGATCTGGCCGCCGCCTGCTGCCGCAGATCCCCGTTTGGCCCTGCCACCACCGAAGACTCTGTTGCCACTACTGCGGCCGCCTCCGCTGCTGCCACCACTGTCGCTGTAGGCACCTCTTGCGCTGCCACCCATCGCTGTCGCCCTCTGCTGCCGCTATCATTGCCACCTCGCTGACGCAGCCTGCTGCATCTTCTCTCAGGCAATACGTCGAACAAGTACCGTGCTGCGACGCCCACGATAGCGGGGCTCGCATCAAGTGGCCGTTGCACTGGTGTTGCATGCGTGATTGCATCAAGTGGCGTCGCTTGTCATCCTACCGATTTAAAAAAATATATATATATTTAAAAAAATGGGTTCAATTTGGTTCAATTAAGTCGAATTTGAATCTTGGTTCGAGTCGACACGACGAGATTTGTTAAAGTTGATTCACGTCATTTGTGAAATTATGATTTTGAAATTGAACCAACGTCTACTAGAGACTTTGGGTCAATTTGATCAACTGATTCGATTAATCGATTTGAAATGGTTAAGAGCTTAAGGCAGTGAACTCGGTTAGGCTAGATTTTTTTAAATTAAGATAAGTTTTATTCGATATGAATCGATTAACCGAATTGAAGAAGAGTACTCCCTCGAAAGAAAACCACTTATAGCCTTCAAAATCAATCCATTTTGAACCCGTTCATGTTGAATTAGTTTGTTCTGATTCAATTTAATTTTTAGATTTGATTTGAACACCCCTACCTAACGCTCTTGGGATGTCTCATACATCTGACTCTGTTTGCATTGGTGGTTCCAACCTATGCATATTACGTATATGAGACCTCCAATTCGGATGGTTCAACTCAGCATGGTCCAATGTCATCTCCTGTCATGCACCTAATCATCCTACATGGGTGGTTCATGTCAGCACACGTTAATATCCTCATGCATTTCACAAGTCAGTCTATATGGATGGTTCAAATCAACACACCACGATACTCGTGTGCATCATCATCCGACACCCCCTATGTGGATGGTTCATGTTGGCTTCCCCAAACTCTATCATGCATCTCAGATGTACAACTCGCCTACATGGCAATTTCGATCGACACACCTCGAGAACCTCGTGTGTCTCATTCATTTGACACCCTCCTAAAAAGGAGTTCAAGTTAGCATGTCTCAATGTTTTTTTGTGTCTCATATGTTTGACACCTGCTATATAAGCAATTCAAATTGACATGGTATGATGTCAGCGCATGTCTCCTCCTATATCGATGGTTCATGCACCTTATGCATCCGACACCTCCAATGTGGATGGTTCAAGTTGGCACGGCTTAATGTTGTCATGTGTCATACATCCAATTGTCCTACATGGGTGGTTCATGTTGGCATATTTTGATGCCCTCATGTATCTCATGTGTTCGACATCTTCTATGTGGATAGTTCAAATCAACATGCTATAATGCCTTTCCACCTCTCATCGTTTGACACCTACTATGCAGCAATTTAAGTTGGTATGCCCTCAACGCTCTCACGCATCTCATACATTCAACTCACTTATATAGTAGCTCAAGTTGGCACACCCCGACGCCCTTGCGCATCTCATTCAACTGACACCCTATACATGAGTCATTCAAGGTAGCATGCCCAACTCTTTTTGCATTTCACGCGATCAACATCTATTATACGAGTAGTTAAAATTAGCATACACTAACACCCTTGTGTGTCTTATGCATTTGACTCTCTTAACATAGGTCATTCAACTCACTAGATCTCAACACCCTCTCACATCTCATTTGTTTGATTTTTCCTCACAATGATGCTTCAAGTAGACATACCCCAATGTCCTCACACGTCTCATGTATGTAACAGCCCCCATGTGAACCATTTGGGTATGTATGCCTCAACACCCTTGCATGTCATATGTCAAACTTTCCTACTTGGTTCAAGTTAGCATGTGCTAGTACCCACATGTATCTGATGCATTGGACTCCCCTTACATGGGCAGTTTGTGCACCTTGATGCCCTCACAACTCTAATACATCAACACCTCCACCTACTCAATGACTCAGGTTGCACATGTTGATGCTTTCTTATATTTCATATGTCTGACATCCTAAATGTGGGATATACAAATGACAACTCTCTGACTCTCTCATATGCCTCATTCATCCGATGATCCAACGTCCTTATATATCTCATGTGCTTGATACTCTACATGAGTTATTCAAGTCGATTCTCTTGACGTCATCGCGTGTCTCATGCTCTCAACTCCTTATTTGCATGTTGTGCTTGTCAACATGGTGTTATAACTCCATGCACATGATGCATCAAAATCCCTCTACTTGGATGGTTCAAGTTGACACACCCCAATGCCCTTGCATGTTTCATGCTTCAACGCCTCCTATGTGGGCAGTTCAAGTTAGTATTACCCCACACCTTCACGCATCTATGCGGCCCATGTGACTTACATAGGCAAAGCATATGGACACTACTTAAACATTTTCTGATGTTGGTAATAGCTATTGATTTCCAAAGTTAAATATTGTGTCCCAATATTGGCAAGCCCTTCCATAAGCATAATGAGAAAATGATATCTAATTGGAACTCTATCAGATGACACCCAATCAATATGAAGATTCTCGAAACATGGTGTCCAATTTGTGAACTTCTTGGTCAAGCAATGACGTTGCACCACGAAGGCACAATGGTATGCACCATCTAGACCCATTTTGTTAACAATATAATGTTATGGTGTCATTGCAAGCACAACCCCTATGAGTAAACAAGCATATTCCCTACTAATGCCCCAACTTGGGCCTATAAAAGGAGAACCTCTCCAAATATGCATTCACTTGTAAGTAATTTAAACTCTCTCTATATAATTATTCTTGAGCTCTTTGTTAAGTATCGAAGAGGCTTAGTGAGGCATGCCCGTAGTGAAGTTCTATAGGGTTCTTCGAATCAAGAGGTATCCGGTCTCATGAAGATGAAGTGTGAAGAGGCAATCAGCTCATACATTTTCAAGGGACCATATAGATCTTTGATGCGAGAATGGTCTATATTAGGTTAATCTCATCACGTCGAGTTGATGACCATTTCTAACACTCACCAAAAAGGAGGTTTTTCTATGGTGGAGACAACAACTACTAATTAAATGAAGATTGTAACTCCCTTCCTAATTGCTCAAAGGAAGAAATTGAGTTTAGGGAAGGTTAGAATACCATTCCTTTGCATTTCCACGTAGGGTTATTAGGAATAATTGGCACTTAAGGGCAATAGTTATATAGACATCCTGAAGTTGTCAAAGAGATGCTTGAAGGGTGGTGTCGAACCAGAGCTTTCATCGAATAAAATAAACGGGTTTCTCGATACTAACCATGATATGGGGCTAAAAGTCAGGAGAGGAGCTTCCACATTGAGACATTCATGCTAGTCATTCATGTGATTTTTCTATGACACAGCTCGAGCTCTCCTTCAAGCATTAATATATTAATATCAAATTTTATTATCTATTCTCTATAGTAAAATCAATCAATTTAATCATGTTTAAATTTGTAACTTATTAAATTCAATAATCACATTAGCATGATGGTGCCAAGAATAGATAGCAACTGGGATGTTCCATGTTTTAGGCATTCCGGATAAGACCTATTTAATGCTCAAGTTATTTAGTCTCTTCGCATGAGATCGCTTAATTAAATTAACGTGTTTTTTTTCTTTGAAGTAATAGCTGCATTAAAGCAGTAATGAGTAAAAAAAAAAACATTTTTAAAATATAAAAAGAACATAAAAAATCAATGAGACACTAGGATCGTCATTATTATCATAGAGAGAGAGAGAGAGAGAGAGAGAGAGAGAGAGAGGGAAAAAAAAAAGAAAAAGTACCGACGAACCTATACAATCTATCAACCACGTTTCTAAATTGTTGTTGCTTGCCCTTCCTTAGTCCTACTAGAAGAGCTAACCCTTCAGCCACAGTGGAATCAGATGTTTTGGAACGCGTGCAATTAGTTGTCGTGATTGCTTGATTTGTCTACTTGAAGATATAATATTTACCTGCAAATCCATCCAACCCATTAAATGAACCATCACACTCTAATATGTAATCGAAGTTGGATTACATCCATCCAAAGTATTAAACACAAATCACATGACTAAATGAACCTATCCACCCAAATCATTAAAAAAAAAAAAAAAAAAGAGGATTAGTGCTTATCCATTTGTTGTGGGCAAAATATACCCATAAACAGCTTAAGAGTTTCACATAGTATTGCAAGTTAAGAATGCTAAAAGACGAAACCTACACATAGAGGCTACTTTATGGTGTTGACCTTATAAATGCCATTTAATGGGAGTATTCCTTTAGCTACCCTATTGATGTGGCATGTCCAATTGGCGTGTTGTCTGTCATTAAAAAGTTGGGTTGATTGAGCTTCATATGTTGTGGTCCAATTGATAAAATAATAATAATAATAATAATTATTATAATAGTATTTGTCCCTCCATATTATATTTCAAGGTAAGGGTTTGTCCATCCCAAGCATAGTATCTTATCTATCTCGGGACTTTGATGGTTGTTGTCTATATCAAAAGAGGATTTAAGTAGTGGCTTATTATTTTTGTATATTGGGTGGTACATGGGATGTTAGGCCCCTAGGTGCATTGCACGCAAGGATGACACTTTGGTCAAGTTGTGTACTTCGTATGCTTCTTTATTTATCCTGATTGGATAGTTCATATACAATTTATAAACTATAATTGCAGTAGGTGTATGCTTTCTTAAGCAAATATGTCATGACACCAAACAGAACACTTCGATCACTGTATTTTGTGTTTTACCTTCTTGTGCTAGATGGAGGCATCACACACAGTACGTGATGCTTCAAATACATGTGACGGATGGACACATCATGTAATAAATATTATTATCATGTAAGTGTTTCGAATGCTTTTCTTGTCTTGGACGGATACATCACATCCTAAGGGGATGCTTTCCTCTTGTTAAACACTTCAAATGTTTATTGTGTTGGGTGAACACATCAAGCATAGAGGAGACGCTGATCACATCAGTTCCCTAGATGGATACATTACGTCTTAAGGAAACACTTTAAGCTGAGGTGTGGGTTGTCCCAAATCTAATGCTTAGTCTTCTCCGAGGAGTGCGAAGCACCATATTAATTGAAGCAGACATCTAAATACATAAAAGATTTGTTTATGCATATGCTGTAAGTATAAAACTATAATCATGCTACTATTATATATAAAAAAGAGATTAATATCAAGAACTAAAATCTAACAACTATAGATCAAAGATTATATATGTGTACCTTTGGATGTTATTTAGAAAAATCTTTATTTGATCAGAAAATGCACCCTCTAATCTAATTCGCAAAACGCAGTAGCATAATATGTAAAGAAAACTAGATTTGACTTTTTCTCTCTTCCTATTTTTCACAAGTAAACGAGAATAGATTTATAATCTCATATTGAATTATACCATATTATCGTATTAAGTCCATAGGAGGAGGTCTTGTCTATTTATAGGCGAGAACCGAGGGTCTAAAATAAGTACTTATAAGAGTCTATCCTATCATAAGTAGACTTACTTTCAATTAGCTGATAGTGATAATCAAAATTCAATCGTATCTATAATATATCTTATCCAATAAAATATAATCATATATTCTAACATATTATGTCCCCTGTTTGGATCGACTTGTGATGCCGTAAACAACATGCTCTCAACCTAGGCACGTTGGTTGGTGTTATTCAAGTATCAAATTCTAGTCATCTCCCGTAGCAAATCAGCTAGCAACCCATCCGGTCAAATCAAACTTCGATCGACTTCAAGGTACGATGTGATCGCCTTAATCTTAATCATCTTAAAGGTGCAAACATCTTAAGAAAATGATCGTCTTTATGATGTGACTGACTTGAAGAGTGATTATTTTGACAAGACAATCAACTTGAGGAGAGTAAACATGTTGATGGAAGTAATCACAAAACACTCGTCGTGAACCTTTCCTTTGGCACACCCCAAAACAATAGGCTAACAAATGACTTTGCTTGTTTCAAATCATGTAGGGTGGTAGATAACTTATGGGATATCTTGGATCCAATTTTTTTTATGACATTATCTCAAAAATCATTCTTCGACCCGTATGATATCATCAATTTTAGTTGTCAATCCATTTTTGACAAAATTGACACTATTCGTCACATTTTTTGACATGCCAAAGAGAAAAGATGTTGAGGATCCAGACTTTGGTTGAGGGTTATTTTTCTAAAAGCAGAAAACATCATTTTGTAGTTTTATCACCAAAATATCCATATCTTGAATCTCTTATCTCCTACAAAGATTCCACTAGAGATTTGTCGGTAAAATCTCTTGGATGAAGAATGACCACAAGCAACTTAAAAGCTTAGCTTAATCTATGAGTTCACAATAAAAAAAAAAGAAACGTACTTTATAGTGTTGTTCAGATACCAATGGAACTAATAAAAATTTCTTTTTTTTGATATCCTACTACTGTGACATGGCATCATCATCACCAAGTTGATTATGAATCTTGATTGAGTCAAAATAATAGCCATATCAGTCCTTTAACTCAATTACAACATTCTTTTTTTTTCGTGGAAAATTAGATTTCACATGGTTATGATCGATCCCACTTGGAGCTGCCTGTTGTTTTGCAGATTATATTATCTATTTCACACAGAATTTTGACGGACAAATACGAGAGGGGCATCAATCAATGGCAGACTACGTCGTGATGGACCTCTAAATTAGAGCTTGCAAGATGAACCTAACAAAACCCATTCGGGTTGGACATGTCAAATGTTATTCAAGATGATGAAATTGATCTACTACTGAGTGACAAGCTTAATACATACATACATACATACATACATACATACATACATACATATATATACACTTTAATTAGTTTGAGTAATAATTTAATAATTTTAAATAAGAAAATATAAAATAATTATATAAATATAATCAAGAGTGGTTAGAAGGCCCACTTTTGGTTGAAGAGCCAAAATGAAATATGCCAAAAAGCTAATCTTAAACCAAATCCAATAATGGGCTTGATCATTCCATAAAAATCGAATTAATACATCACTTTAATGATATGAAATATTCATCTTGCGAATAGCCTATAATATAAATAAAAATAATCTAATTCTCATGGCTTTGGCCATTGAAATGGTGGTTGAGCATATAGTAAAATAAAGGCGATAATGCTTAAGGTGATGGTTGTCGATAAGGGTTGTGTTGACAATGATACGTTAATGTGGTTGCTCCTTTATGTAGTGGTGTCATTGTTATAATGGAGATGATATTACCATGATTAAGACAACGGAGAATGATGGTGGAAAGAAGGAAGGAACAAAAGAAGATAGAGTAGAGCTTATCATTCTTGAGGACCCTCTCCTCATTTAATTCTATCATCTAAGGTTTTTAGTGGCTACAAACACTCAATTGTTCATTCATTTATTCATTAACTCTAAAATATGAGAGGTTTATAATGCTTTTATAAGGATTAATGACCTTTGGATGAATGCCATGAGGCCCTTTCTAAAAGAGAACTAGGTAGGGATCTATAGGATGGAGATAAGTGTCCATTCTTGGATAAGTGTCGTATACCTTCTTCTAGAATAGTGATGGGTAGGAATCCATAGGATGAGGACAAATGTCTACCCTTATATGAATGATAAATACTTCTCTTCTAGAAGAGATGGGGTTAGGGATTCATAGTATTGAGACCTATGTCCACTTCAAGATCCTCTATCATATGCACATTAAGATATATGTATTACATCCTCCTTTGATGATTCGATACAAGCCCAAGCTCAAAGCCCAAACAAATATATCTTATACTCAAATCTTGCTATAATCTGATAAGAAAATAAAATATATTTAGGATGGGCCTCCATCGATACTTAGGCATATATGGCTCCGATGTAGTAATCCAGAGCTTTTTGTGTTCTCGTGGACCATCGTAGTGGTGTGGTGATGCTCTGATCTACATCAACAAGGGCTTATCTCACCCCTCGCAACATGTCACACATTAAAGTCTTATAATAGATCTGAGAAAAAAAGGATGCTTTGAGACCCCTCACCAATTGAGGTCCACCCTAAGGTGAAGAAATAAGTCCAAGTGTTGATGCCTCCACCAGGACCGCAACCACTTCATAAAAGATTGCCTTGATCTCAAGGAATAAATCGATGAGCTTATTTGATAGGGCCACCTCAATGGCTTCATTTGAAGGAGGTGAAGACCCTCTCAAAGCCCGAGAGACACGCCGAGAGGTAAATCGATGTGATAGTTAGGAGAGAACAATTCGTCGGGGAAAAGGGCCTATGCTTGAGCAATGATTGAGAAGCATTGATGAATGGAGGGTGATTGCTATGTAATATTTAGGGAAGAGAATGCAAAAGACTATGACCCCAATTATGATGATGCCCTTAGTATCTCTATCATGATGATCGATGCCTTAGTTAAAAGAGTCATAATTGACACAGATAGCTTAGTCAATATCATATATATTAATGCCTTTTAAAAGCTGAGCCAAACTAATGACTATTTGATCCTGATATCCTCGTCTCTCACGAAGTTCACTAAAACCTCCATCTCCCCCCTTACACTATCAACCTCCACATGACCTTCGATGTAGAGCCCAACTCCAAGATAATATTGACCAAGTTTGTGGCGGTCAATATCTCCTCGACATACAATACAATCACCGATCAACAAATGTTGAATAGGCTACGAGCAATGGTGTTGACTTACCACATGTTTATAAAGTTTCATATTAAGTCAAGAGTCGAGTAGTTGAGAAGTAATTCAAGAGAATCCCAATAATGCTACTTAATGACAATGTCCCTACTAAAGAAGCTACAACCTGAGTCAGTATCGATGAACCCTTAGGATAGTGCAAAGTCGACCCCTCACCCCAAACTAGTCGAGCCACTTCTCAAGGTGTCACTGGACTGAGCCAAGCTATACCATATGGTGAGGGTCACATCGGCACTCAAAACCCAACCATGTAAAGCTCATCAATTTTCTCCTAGTGAACATCAAGGTATTCGCCTGGTCGACGAGGGATATGCCAGTGATTAACCCTAGCATGGAGCAACACCATTTAAACTCTACCTTAGAGCTTGGTCGATTAAGCATAGGCCACGCAGGTTCGCACCCAACTACGAGCAAGCCATTAGTATCGAAGTAGACAAATTGTTAGGTGTTAGCTTTGTCTCCAAAGTAACAATAACCCCAATGGCTAGCTAATGTTGTACTAGTTAAAAAAGCTAATGAAAATTGATGAATGTGTATTGATCATACCAACTTGAATAAAGCTTGTCTGAAAGATAGCTACTTCATCCCTTGGATTGATCAACTGGTAGATGTCATCTTAATCCACAAGCTATTAACATTCATAAATGCCTTCTTGAGATACAATTGGATATAGATGGCTCATGAAGATCGGGATCACATGCCTTTTATCACAAGTAGGAATACATTGCTATCAAGTTATACCCTTTGGGCTCAAGAATGTAAGTGTCATATACTATAGAATGGTTAACAAGATATTCAAGGACCACATGGGGGATAAATGTCAAGGCTTACATGGATGATATGATTATCAAAAGTAAAATGACTAATACACAAAAAAGGTTTATGAGGTTTATTATGTATCACTAGCAAATAAACACCAATTGGAGAAGGTCCAAAAAATTATAGAGATGCAATCCATAAATTCGATCAGGGAGGTCTAGCAATTAATTTATAGAGTGGCGACCGTCAATTATTTCCTATGTAAATCAAGGGACAAATATTTGCCCTTCTTTTGGGTGTTAAAAAAACCAAAGAGGTTTGTATAGATAGAGGAGTGTCAAACAACCTTCCACGACATTAAGAGCCACTTGGTTGAGCTACCACAACTCATGTCCATGAATCCTAGTGACTTGTCGAGCCTATATTTTGCTGCAACCGAACTTGCCATTAGTTCAACCTTGGCCCAAGAGGAGGGGGAGATCTATAAGTTGACCTATTATGTCAGCCATATACTTAATGGGGCCAAGTTGTGGTACCCATTAATTGAAAAGCTGGCATCCATGATGGTGTTGGCGACAAGGAAGCTATGACCATAATTTCAAGTGCATGTTGTGTAGGTGATCATCAACTGACCACTCTAACAAATCCGAGCTCGACTCTATGTGTTAGATAGTAAGTTAAACTCGATGAGTTCGACTTTCGCTATGCCCCAAGGGTAGTGATAAAGGCTTAGGCTATGACAAACTTCACTTTGGAGCTTACACCATCCAGCCTAACCGACAAGCCCATCTACCTAGACCCTTTTTTCCGATGGGTTAACAATTGCCAAAGGAGGAGGAATCATACTTGGCCTCAAAAGCCCCAATGTGTAGGTTTACGAGCAAGCCCTCCACTCTAGGTTTACAATATCTAATAATGAGGTGGAGTTCGAGGCTCTTTTGTCATGCCTTATATTGATAAGAGAGCTTGGTGTTTTGGGGTTGGTGACCAACGACTCCTAGCTATTGGTGAACAAAGTCAAATGGGACTTTAAATCTTGGGATGCAATAATGACAAAATATTACACCGAGGTACAAAAGATAACCTCTTACTTTTGTAAGTTTAAGATCTTTAAGGTACCTCGGGAGGAGAACACTTAGGCTAACACATTGGCGAGGTTGGCCTTGGCCCGAACAATAAAAGATAGAAACATGCAGGCCAAGGCACCATTGAGAAGCATCAACACCCTACAAGTCTCAAATACTAACTGTTGGATGGACAACATCTTGTGATACAAAAGAGATGGCACACTTTAGACCAACTGAGCTTTGGCAAGGCAAATAAGGTACCACCAAGTGTGGTACTATATACTAACTAATCGATAATATGTAGGTCTTTCAGTCAACCACTTTTCATATGTTTGTCCCTTTAGGAAGATGAACATGTCCTTGCCAAGGTTTACGAAGGATGTTCCTATGCATAACAGAGGTCAAACACTTGCTTTTAAAGTCTTGCGGCATCGATTCTATTGGCCAATGCTAAGGGGAAACATGGTTGTATATATCTAGAAATGTGAGAGATGCCAAAGGTACCCCCAGATCTAACACCAACCATTTGTACCCTATAGTTTGATCAACTATGGATGGTCTATCGCCTAATGGGGAATGACTCTTCTCGGCCCCTTCCCACCAATCTCGGGACAACTTCGATTTATAATAGTTGGGGTGGATCATTTCACAAAGTGGATCAAGGTTGAACCCCTTGCATCCATCACTAAGAGGTAATTCGAAGGGTTTGTGTCGAGAAACATCTTCAATCGATTTGATATCCCAAAAACCATTGTCACTAACAAGAGACATAGTTCAATAACAGTAAGTTCAAGGAATTCTATTAATAATTTGACATTCAATTAAGGTTTAGCTCAGTGGCCCACTGATAGACCAATGACTTGGCTAAGGTGACAAACCGAGCCATATTGAAGGGGCTCAAAAAGCTAGTGGCAAGTGCAAAGGGCACCTGGGATAAGGAATTCCCCAATATCTTGTTGGCTTCATAGAGAACATTGAAGATACGGTTGAATGAATTATCATTCAGCCTACTATTTGGCACGAAGACCATCTTGCCCTCTAAGATGTTATCCCAATCCTCGGGTCAAAAGCTTCCATGAAACCACCTCTGAGAAGGGACTCTGTGTGAGGTTGTACCTCATTGATGAAGTCTGGGCTTAGGCACATTTGAAGATGCTTAATTATAAGAAGGTTGTTGTCCAACTCTATGACATGGGTGATTAGCCCCGAGGGATTGGTTTTGATGATATGATCATGCAAAGGGCCAAGATCAACTACTCGATGCACCCCCAAGAAAAATTAACTTCTAATTGGGAAGGATTATATTGGGTTCTTAAGGTGGTCTAGGATGGATCCTATTGGCTCGGGACAATAGAAAGAGTGATGCTCCCATTAATATGGCATATATCCAAATCTCATGAAGTCCAAACCCAAATGTGAGGGGCCTTGGTATCGGTGGGTTGGCAGAGGTACTATATTGTGGCATTGCACCACTAAATAACTAGTAAAACTTTTATTCCATAGATCTATAGACTTATAAAAGGAAGTTTCTTTCATGAAACATAATTATATTATATAAGTAAAGTATTACATTTGTGTCAAAAATTACTCGACTCTATCAAGAATGTAAAAAGTATACAATACCTCCACCGGATGTGGGACATTGTCTGAGGAGGAGAGATAGGGGTGAGTGCCGACCAAGGAGGGGCAAGGACTGAGCACCCTGAGTGACTTGCATTGAGAGGAGACCCTAGGTCATTATTGAAGGGAACCTCTAATGGCGTCGACACATCCTAATCCTCTAGGTGGTCTATAAAGGGGTCTTCCTTGAGCTTGAGCCTTGGATGTCTCATATTGAGTAAACCCAATGCAAGGAGGTACTTATACTCGAAGGATGCCTCTCGATCGAAATATGCTCTTGATTGCTTGCCTCCCTCTGTAGTAGTAGCGCTATCTTGCTCAGCCAAGTCAATGATCTAAAATGTCGTACTCCTAATTCTTCTATCGATCCTCCTCCTCGAGCTCATTTAGCTCATCATTTTGTTGGGCGATGACCCATATTCAGATAATGGGCTTTTGTAAAGCCTATAGCCCTAACCTTAGTTTCTCTTGAACTAAACCCTAGATGGTGTGGATAGGATTGTAGAAAAGAGAGTAGACGATAAATGTGTGAGAGAGAAATGAAGTAGCAGTTGGTAGTAGAGGGTAGAAAACAAAAGATCCGGAAAGAAAAGAAGACAAGGATAGAGAAAGACTATTCTCAAGCATCCAAATAGTATTCTCATCTTAGGTTAGATCAGATCTATAGTTGATTTTACTATGATCACTTGAGGTGTTTTGGATATTGTACATAGTAATATAATCCTTATATCCCTATCATTCTCTTATGATTGTTGCTAGGGCTTGGGCAAGAAGTTTTGAGATTTATATATTTATTTTTTATAGTGAATTTTCTCTAGCTTGCCCGTGGTTTTTACCCTTCGAGTTGGAGGGTTTTCCACGTAAATCTTGGTATTCATTTGATTGTGATTTGTTTGATTACATTGTATGTGATGGCCTACTAGTATTTGTTCATATATAAAGCCCCCTTTATCCCCTCAACTGGTATTAGAGCAAGACTTGGTGGCATTTAATTTTTGTGTTCAAACATAGATGTCGATAATGTTTCTCGCATGGTTAGCTTGAATGGAAATAATTGGATGATATGAAAACCAAGAATGAAAGATCTCTTATATTGCAAGGACTTGTATGGACCTTTGCAAGGGGATGTTGCAAAGCCCACAACTATAATAGATGATAAGTGGAAGAGGTTAGACTAAAAAACAATTGGATTCATTCGTTAGTGGTTTGATGATAGTGTCGTTCACCATCTTTCTATTGAAAGTTTTGTATACTCTCTTTGGAAAAAGTTGGAAGATCTCTATGAAAGAAAAATGGTTGGTAACAAAGCTTTCTTGATCAGAAAACTTGTGAACCTAAAATATAAAGAGGACACTTCTATTGTTGAGCATCTAAATGAAATGAAAAGTATTACTAACCAGTTATCCTCTATGAAAATGTTTATTGATGATGAGTTGCAAGCTTTATTACTTCTCAATTTTTTATCAGAAAGTTGGGAGACACTAGTGGTTTTCCTTAGTAATTCTACACTAAATGATATTATCACAATGAGTCAAGTAACAAGTAATTTATTAAATGAGGAGTTGAGGAAAAAGAATTTAGCAATATCTCAGATTGATTCATTGGTACTTGTCTCAGAGAATAGAGGAAAGTCAAAATCCAAGGATATAAGTGATTCATGTATGAGTAGAAGCAAATCAAGATCAAGAAAAGATATTATTTGATATAATTATAGTGAGAAAGGATATTATAATAATCAATACAAGCAATCTAAGAAGATACGAAAAAGGAGAAAGAAGTGGAGCCTACAGAGTCAAAAGAGAATATCACGGCTATAGTGTAGGGTAGTGATTATTTGATTTTGTTTACTTCTGATGATATTTTTTTCTTATATGTGCTAGGATCTCAAGTGGATAATTGACACTGGTGCTTCTTACATTCTACACCACGGAGGATGTTTTTTCCTACCTATAAGTTTAGAAATTTGGTGTTGTCAAGATAGGCAATTGTGGCACATAGACATTATTGGCATGGGTGATATCCATATAAAGACCAATCTTGGCTGTAAGTTAGTGTTTAAGGATATGAGGCATGTGGTTGACTTAAAATTGAATTTAATTTCAGTTAGAAGGCTGGATGATGAAGACTTTGATGTCAAATTTTATAGAGGGCAGTGGAAGCTCAGTAAGGATTCTCTTGTTGTAGCTAATGGGAAAAAATATCATACATAGTACAAATTGTAGGCTAAAGCTTGTGGTGAGTAGTTGAATGTTACAGAGAAAGACTTCAGCAAGGAGTTATAGTATAGGCGACTGGCAAATAACATAAAGTTTCCTTTGTTAGTCCTACTTTGTCTAGAAAATTACATATTTTGGATTGTGTCTATACAGATGTGTGTGGTCCTTTAAGGATAAAAACTCTTGGTGGATCTATTAATGTTCTTAGAATTAGTGGTGTACTTTATTTTGTCACTTTTATATATAACTTTTCCAGGAAAGTTTGGGTATATGCTATGAAGACCAAAGATTAGGTTATTAATGTCTTTAAGGAGTTTCATGCCAAACTTGAAATGGAGACAAGAAAGTAATTAAAATGCATAAGATCAGATAATGATGGTGAGTACACAGGATTGTTTAATGATTATTGCAGGTCACATGACATCTAGCATGAGTTGATAGTTCCTAGTACACCTCATCATAATGCAATTATAGAGAGGATGAACTGTACCATCATGAAAAAGAGCAGATGTATACTTTCACAGGCTAAGTTACCTAAAAGGTTTTGAAACGAGGGTTTGAGGACTGTAGTTGATGTAATCAACTTGTCACAATGTACAACTCTAGATAGTGATGTTGCATAGCATGTATGGTCAGGGAAAGATATATTCTATAAGCACTTAAAAGTGTTTAGTTGTCATGCATTTATACATGTTCCAAATAATGGGAGGTCCAAGCTGGATGGTAAGACAAAAGAGTATATTTTCTTGGTTACTCACATGATCAGTTTGGTTACAGGCTTTGAGATCTAGAATAGCATACGGTGTTCAAAAGTATAGATGTTGTCTTATTTGTAGATTAAACCCTTAAGGATTTGAAGAATAAAGCACTAGCCAAGACTTCAGAAGGATTTGTAGACTATGACTCGATTACTCCTTGAACATCAGGGTGATGGGAGAGATATACAGGAAGATAGTGTAGAGTCTGATGTTGATTTACCTGTAGGACATGTTGAGTAGGAAGAAGATAGGGAGCACCTCCCATAGAACCTCAGTTAATAAGATCTTCTTGACCATGTCAATCTTCAAGAAGATACTCTACATATGTGTATGTGATGCTTCTTGACAGTGAATAAGAGAATTACCATAAAGTAGTTGAAAGTGAGCAGAAAAAGAAGTGATTAGTTACTATACAGGAAGAGATATATTCTCTACAGAAGAACTATACATATGATTTAGTATAACTATCAAATGAAAGTAAGGTCTTGAAGAATAAGTGGGTTTTTAGGTTGAAGACTCAAGAACATTGTTCTCAACCAAAGTACAAAGCTAGATTGGTTGTGAAAGGCTTTGGTCAAAAGAAATGTATTGAATTTAAAAATATTTTTTCTCCTGTTGTTAAAATATCTTCTATTCATGTTGCTCTTGTTATTGCTGCTAACCTAGACTTGGAGATTGAGCAGTTAGATGTGAAAACAACTTTCCTTCATTGTGATTTGAAGGAGAAAATTTATATAAAGCAACCAAAAGGCTTCAAAATCAAAGGTAAAGAAAATCTTATTTGCAAGTCGAGGAAGAGCTTGTATAGGCTGAAGCAAGCTCCGAGACAGTGGTATAAATAGTTTGATTCATTTATGGTTGAAAATGAATACAAAAGAATAAATTCATATCATTGTGTGTACATCAAACGATTTGGTGAGAATTTTATTATTCTCTTACTCTATGTTGATGACATGCTTATCCTTGGGAAAGATATGTCTATAATTGACATGTTGAAGAAAGAACTAAGTGAGTCTTTTGCAATGAAGGACATAGGGCTAGCAAAGCAAATACTAGGCATACAGATTTCTTGTGATAGAAGAAATAAGATGATTTGGTTATCACAGGAGAAATACATTGAGAAGGTATTGGATAGGTTCAGTATGAGCAATGCAAAGCCAGTTGGTTCTTCTTTTTCAGGTCACTTCAAGTTGTGCTCAGAGCATAGCCAGTCAAGTGACGAGAAAAAGGAGAAAATACAAAAAGATTCCTTATGCTTCATTAGTTAGAAGTTTAATATACACGATCATATGAACGAGGCCAAACATTGCTTATACAGTGGGTGTTGTTAGCAGATTTCTTATAAATCCAATCAAAGAGCATTGGACAATAGTGAAGTGAATTTTTAAATATCTCAAAGGGAGCTTTAAAGTTTGTTTAAGCTTTGGAAGTCCACATCAGGTTTTGCACTTACTTTTGCAAGGGGAGCTTTGTCATGGAAATCTAGATTGCAAAGGTGTATTGCTCTCTCCACCAGAGGCAGAATATATTGTTGCTATAGAGGTTTACAAAGAAATATTATCGATGAAAGAATTCTTACAAAAATTAGGGCTAAAATAGAAAAACTATGTGGTGTATTGTGATAGTCAGATTGTCATCTATTTATGCAAGAATCTAACATTTCATTCCAAATCAAAGCGTATAGATGTCAGATACCATTGGATCAAAAATGTGCTTGAAGAGGAGTAGTTATAGCTTTAGAAAATTCATATGGATGATAATGGGGTAGACATATTGACAAAGACTTTACTGAAAGAGAGACAAGAGATGTGCCGACATCTGGTCGGCATGGCTTCACATTGAGGAGTCATGGGACAGCCTCCCTTATGGGGTGAAGGGAGAGGTTATTGGACAGATGGCCTATATTCAGCCCATAGTGGGTTTTAGTAAAGCCCACAGCCCTAACCTTGGTTTCTCTTGACCTAAACCCTAAATTTTATGGCTAGTGTTACGAAAAAGTGAGCAGTGATGACTGCAAAATATGAGAGAGAGAAAGAATGTAGCAGATTAGCAGTAGAGGGTAGAAAACAAGATCCAGGAAAGGGAAGAAGACAAGAACAGAGAAAGATTATTCTTAATCATCCAAACAGTATTCTCATCTCAAGTTAGATCAGATTTATAGTGGATTCTTACTGTGATCACTTGAGGAGGTTTTGGATATTGTGCATAGTAATATAATCCTTGTATCCCTGTCATTCTCTTGTGATTGTTGCTTCGGGTTGGGCAAGAAGTTTTGATATTTATACATTCATTATTTTTATAGTAGATTTTCTCTATCTTGCCCTATGGGTTTTACCATTCGAGTTGGAGGGGTTTTTCACATAAATCTTGGTGTTCATTTGATTGTGATTTATGTTTGATTCTGCTATATGTGATGGTCTACTAGTATTTGTTTATATATAAAGCCCCTTTACCCCTTTTTATCCCATCATTATTACCACTTAGTATTGGATCCTAGTCTGATACTACCCTTGCACCACCTTCAACTCCATCACTTGAGAAGTGTCAATTCAATGGAGTTGCTTGACCCACTCCTCTTTGGTGAGAATGCCTTCTAGCTCAACCACCTACCTCTCAAATCTGGAGATGATCTATGGGTTGGTCATCTCCTTTCAACTTGGTATTCTCACTTAGAAGTCCATCAATCTCCTCGTTGTAATTGGAGATGATGGCTCTCGAGTCATGAACTCGATATACTAGTCCCATAAAGTAATGGTTATGCTTCGATAGAGGATCATCATTTAAGATGGTATAGGCATATGTTGAGGAAACCTCCAGATGTAATAGTCATAATAGATGAAATAATTAATACCAATGGTACGAGGAAAGATAGAGGAAAATCTAAAAAGACTAATATAAACTATAAATAAAAATTTAAGTACTTCAAACTTAATTAAGCTTATGACCGATCTCAATAGCAATAAAAGATCTACGTAGCCGACTCTAAATAGTTGGGTCTTATGACTTCATTATTATTGTTATTGTTGTAAAATTAGAATAAGAATATTATTATTAAGATTAAAAAGTATTATTATTATTATTAATAAAAAGATTTTGGAAGAGTAACTTGTGAGAATAATATATTAGATGTTAATAAGTTATATATATATATATATATATATATATATATATGAAAGCATCACTAGCTTACACTTTGACGTGGGACACGTGGAATCCCATGTGAATCAACAAGGATCACCTTGCAAGGCTAAATACTCATGGATGACTGATATCGAAGTAGTACTGTGAAGGAAAGGTGAAAAGAACCTCTATCGAGGAGTGAAATAGAACATGAAATCGTGAGCTCCCAAGCAGTGGGAGGAGAATGTGATTTCTGACTACGTGCCTATTGAAGAATGAGCCAACAACTCATAGGGCAGTGGCTTGGTTAAGGGAACCCACCGGAGCCATAGCGAAAGCAAGTCTTCATAGGGCGATTGTCACTGCTTATGGACCCGAACCTGAATGATCTATCCATGATGAGAATGAAGCTTGGGTGAAACTAAGTGGCCTAACAAGAGCTTACGTTGCTTGTTCCTTTGCTTTCTCTCACAGATCTCATCTATCGCCATTATTGATTTAAACAACACGACTATCCACCTGCTTTAATAAATGAATCCTTATTGTCAGTCGGATCCTACACAAACGACCTTGACTTATTCAGCGCATTGTACTTCAGTATTGTATATGCGGGGCAAAGTATACGAGTGTAGTTATTGGCTTTCCCTAGTGGTCCTTGGCTTTACCCAAGAGTAGAGTTCTGGTCGCTTTATGCAAGTAAGTCGGGTTAGAGTGTCATGCTGCTGTAGCTCGCCTCATAGGTTGGTTGGAGTGCTCCGGCAAACAAACGGATTTCCTTTCAAACCAAAGGAAGGTGCTTCTTCCAAGTAGAGGTTCTCGGGTCTGGCAAACAATAACTTAATTGAATATTTCCTTTCCCCGGCAAACTCACTTAACTGAGGAAGAATCTAATGTCGCGATACAATAAGTATAGATAAAAGTCAGAATAACTCACATTGAGAATAGGCGTTAGCGCAAAACGACTTAGTGCAAAAGAAATATAAGCACATATGAGAATAGAGTAAACAAGCTCTGGAACTCAACAAGTTCTTCTTTACTTCTACGAACATAAATTAAATTGGAACAAATTGGAGTTTGGGCCTGTACCCCCCTTCAATTGAATTGAATGCACTACTTAAGATAGAAACTAGTAACTTATTGAATGCATTAGTATACTTATATAGAAACTAGTAACTTCACACTGCATTGCTTCAATACTCTCAACTCTACTTAAGATAGATCAGAATTCAAGTAACATTTCGCCCTATATGCTTATGGAGTTAGCTTGTGCGTTAATGAGCTTGTATTTTCTTAGTTCTACACAGCTTCCTTCCTTAAGTTTAGAGTCACAGAGTTTTTTTTTTTTTTTTGCTATTAATCAACTACCGAATATCTTTCTTATTGAATACTCTTGGGTTGGTAACCGTGGTTTCCATTGATTGATACTAAACCTGATGCTGCTTGATCAACCCCATTCATAAGTCTGGGCCTATTTGTGAAGAAGAAAAAGAAATGAAAGACTAAGGTACCACTCACATAAGCACAACTTTCTTATACATTGCTTGTTCCCTGAAAAAATCTCTATTAATACAGGTTTCTTCCGTTGATTGCTCTCTATGCTTTTACTAACAAAACTGTATTGGCTCTAAATCATATGTGCCTCCACTAGTATAAGATCGTAACTTGTCTGAAACAAACTATTTACTCTAGTGGAACAAGCAATGGTGAACGAACAGACTCCGTTAGCTAGTTTATTAAGCGCTTACATGAGCTACGCCTTTAGACTAAACCCTCTCCCAAGCTTTGTTTAGTCATAAATTCTATAAAATAGGTGCACTTACATGAAACAAGAGGGAGCTTGTGAAGTAGATGATATTATTTTTGTAAAATCATTTCTATCTCTAATAATATATAAGTTATTCTCTTATTACCAATTTGATATGTAACTCCTCTGATGAAGTAACTCGAAACTATCGTTAGCGCAACGACTTCCTTCCTTTTAATAAGATCGGCATACTAATGTTAGCATGCACAACTACTTCCTTGTTGTTAGAATATTGGCATTAGTAGTGAGGTTACTTATTTGCTTTGTCGAACCCTTCCTTAACTATGGTACTTTACTTCTTTCTTGCTCTTGCTTCTTCAGTTCCTATTGAATTTCATGAATTTCACTACAGATCAGTAGCTGCCGTGGACAGTGCTAGTGCAGGGACTAGGACAAGAACCCTTCTTTCAGCGCTAAGTGTACTTCAATCTAGTGACTTGTTTTTTCTTGGAAGCTTCACTAGCCTGATTACCCTAGCTTTAGAGTCTTCATCACCCCCTTGTGGTTCAAGTAGCTTTATGAAGTTCACCCCTAAGCCTGACTCCTGGGGCGCTAATGTATTATAAGCGCTTACATGAGCTACGCCTTTAGACTAAACCCTCTCCCAAGCTTTGTTTAGTCGTAAATTCTATAGAACAGGTGCACTTACATGAAACAAGAGGGAGCTCGTGAAGTAGATGATATTATTTTTGTAAAATCATTTCTATCTCTAATAATATATAAGTTATTCTCTTATTACCAATTTGATATGTAACTCCTCCTCCGATGTAGTAACTCGAAACTATCGTTAGCGCAACGACTTCCTTCCTTTTAATAAGATCGGCATACTAACGTTAGCATGCACAACTACTTCCTTGTTGTTAGAATATTAGCATCAGTAGTGTGTTTACTTATTTGCTTTGTTGAACCCTTCCTTAACTATGGTACTTTACTTCTTTCTTGCTCTTGCTTTTTCAGTTCTTATTGAATTTCATGAATTTCACTACAAACCACTAGCTGCCATGGACAGTGCTAGTGTAGGGACTAGGACACGAACCCTTCTTTCAGTGCTAAGTGTACTTCAATCTAGTGAGTTCTCTTTTCTTGGAAGCTTCACTAGCTTGATTGCCCTAGCTTTAGTCTTTGTCAGCCCCTTGTGGTTCAAGTAGCTTTATGAAGTTCGCCCCTAAGGCTGACTCCCAGGGCGCTAACGTATTATAAGTGCTTACAAGAGCTCATTATTACATGTTCATTGCTTGTTATCGAGACTCAGTTAACTCTCTAACTATGAAGAAACTCTAAAAACTGATTACTGTACTGAAATACGTTGGTCACTTCCTAAAATAGGTTGACTATTTCCTACTTGCTTAAGAGGATTATAGAGACTAATGTGTACCGGTAATTGTATACAGACTAATGTGTATGCGGTTAAGGCAGATTTAGTGCGGTAGGCAAACTCAAAAGGAATAGAATGGAGTGCCCTCCTACGATATATATATAAGTAACCTCACCCATAAACGAAAATCAAAGACATGTTTGCTCAAACTCACTAGTGCACACCTTGGCAGTAATGGAAAGTCAGGTAATAATGCACCTTGACTTGAACTCAATAAGCAATGGAACTATGCCTTGAAAGAGAGCCTTGGAGAGTAACATAGTAATTCATTTCTATTCAGCTTTAAAACCAGTAATTGAACTTTCTTACATAGAATTAAGTCTAGAAGAAACAACATTAACTGAAGATTCTATTGAACAAATTATTCTTTTGATACATCCTTTGATTTAGATCTTTATTCCAATCATGATCTGATGAGAATAAAAGGAATAAACTTTGTATACGAATAAATACCGGCAGACTGTCACATACAGTGGAATCAAACAGAAATCACAATCAAATGAACACCAAGATTTATATGGAAATCCCCCTCAACTCGAAGGGTAAAAATCATGAGACAAGCTAGAAAAAATCCACTATCAAAATAATGAATATACAGATCTTAAGGCTATTTGCCCAAACCAAAGCAACAGCCATAAGAGAATCACAGGGATACAAGGTTTATAATACTAAGCACAATATCTAAAACCTTCCTATGAGATCACAGTAAGAATCCACTGTAAAGTGATCTAACCTGAGATATGAATGATTGAGATTTTCTGTCTTTGTCTTCTTTCCTTTCCTGGATCTCTTGTTTTCTGGCCTCCATTATCAATCTGCAATCTTCTTTCTCTCTCCCACGTTTTCAGCCACCACTGCCCTCTTAATCTCAACCCTAGCCACCTAATCCAGGGTTTAGATTAATATAAGTAAAGTTCTAGGTTGTGGGCTTCACTAAAGCCCATTATGGGCTGAATTTGAGCCATTTGCCCATCTGCCTAACAACCTCCCCCTTCAGCTCATAAGGGAGGTTGTTTCATGACTCTTCAATGTGAAGCTATGCCGACCAACTATCAGCACATCTCTTGTCTCTCTTTCGATAAAGCCTTTATTAATATGTCTGCCCCATTATCATCCATGTGAATTTTCTAAAGCTGTAACTGCTTCTCTTTAAGCACATTTATGATCTAGTGATATCTGACATCTATATGCTTTGACTTGGAATGAAATGTTGGGTTCTTGCACAATTGGATTGCACTCTAGCTGTCACAATACACCACATAGTTTTCCTGTTTCAACCTTAATTCTTATAAGAATCCTTTCATCCATAATATTTCTTTATAAATCTCTGTAGTAGTAATATATTCTGCCTTTGTGGTGGAGAGAGCAATACACCTTTGTAATCTAGATTGTCATGACACAGATCCCCATACAAAAGTAAGTACAAAACCTGATGTGGACATTCTTGTATCAATATCTCTTGTCATATCTGCATCTGTGTAACCTGTCAACACAGGTGGTCCATCTCTAAAGGTTAGATAAACTTTAGAACTTCCTTTGAGATATCTAAAGATCTACTTCAATGCTGCCTAGTGCTCTTTGCCTAGATTTGCAAGAAATCTGCTAGCAACACCCACTGCATATGCGATGTCTGGCCTCGTATATACCATCGTGTACATTAAACTTCCAACTGTTGAAGCATAAGGAACCTTTTGTATGTTCTCCTTCTCCTCATCACTTAATGGACTCTGCTCTAAGTATAACTTGAAGTCACCTGCAAGAGGAGAACAAACCGGCTTTGTATTACTCACACTGAACCTGTCCAATACTTTCTCAATGTATTTCTCCTGTGACAACTAAATCTTCCTCTTTCTTCTGCCATGAGAAATCTGCATGCCCAGTATTTGTTTTGCTAGCCCCATGTCTTTCATTACAAAAGACTCACTCAGTTCCTTCTTTAACCTGCCAATCATAAACATATCTTTCACAAGGATAAGTATGTCATCAACATAAAATAAGAGAATAATAAAATTCTCACCAAACTAATTGATGTACACACAATAATATGAAGTTGTTCTTTTGAATTCATTCTCAATCATAAATGAATCAAACTTTTTATACCATTATCTTGGAGCTTGCTTCAGCACATACAAGCTCCTCCTCAACTTGCAAACAAGATTTTCTTTACTTTTGATTTTGAAGCCTTCTAGTTGTTCCATATAAATTTTCTCCTCCAAATCACCATGAAGGAAAGTTGTTTTCACATCTAACTGCTCAATCTCCAAGTCTAGGTTAGCAGCAATACCAAGAGCAACACGGATAGAAGACATTTTAACAACAGGAGAAAAAATCTCTTCAAAGTCAATACCTTTCTTTTGACCAAAGTCTTTCACAACCAATCTAGCTTTATACTTTGGTTGAGAACAATATTCTTGAGTCTTCAACCTAAAAACTCACTTATTCTTTAAGACCTTACTTCCTTTGGTAGTTGCACCAAATCATATGTGTGGTTCTTTTGTGGAGAATTCATCTCTTCCTGCATAGCAATAAACCACTTCTTTTTTTGCTCACTTTCAACTGCTTCCTGGTAACTCTCTAGTTGACCTGCATTAGTAAGCATCGCATACTCATTTGTAGAGTATCTTTTGGAAGATTGACGTGGTCTAAAAGATCTTCTTAACTGAGGTTCTGTGGAAACTTGCTCTCTTTTTTCTTCCTGCTCAACATGTCCTACAAGTAGATTAACATCTGGCACTACACCATCTTCCTGCACATCTCCCCTATCACCCTGATATACTGGAGGAATAACTAGGCCACAACCTACAAATCCCTCTACAGAAGTCTTAGCCAGTGCCTCTTTCTTCAAATCCTCAATGGTTTGATCCTCAAAGAAGACAACATCTCTGCTTCTGAACACCTTCTGCTTTTTTGGATCCCAAAGCCTGTAACCAAATTGATCATATAAGTAACTAAGAAAAATACACTCTTTTATCTTATCATCTAGCTTGGACCTTTTATTGTCTGGAACATGTGCAAATGTATGACAACCAAACATTATTAAATGTCTATAGGAGACATCTTTCCCTGACCATACATGCTCTGTAACATCATCATCTAGAGCTGTACATGGTGATAAGTTGATTACATCAACTACAGTCCTCAAAGCCTCATCCCAAAACCTTTTTGGTAGCTTGACCTGTGAAAGCATACATTTGATCTTTTCCATGATGGTGCAGTTCATCCTCTATGTAATTACATTATGCTGAGGCATTCCAGCAACTGTCAACTCATGTTGGATGTCATTTAACCTATAATAATTATTAAACAATCCTATGTACTCACCACCATTATATGATCTTATGCATTTTAATTGTCTTTCTGTCTCCCTTTCAACTCTGGCATGAAACTCCTTAAAGACATTAATAACCTGATCTTTGGTCTTCAAAGCATAGGCCCAAACTTTTCTAGAAAAGTCATCTATAAAAGTAACAAAATAAAGTGCACCACTGATACTAGGAACATTAACAGATCCACCAGGAGTTTTTGTCCTCAAAGGACCAAACACATCTATATAGACACGATCCAAGGCATGCATTTTTCTATATAAAGCATGACTAACAAAGGAAACTCTATGTTATTTACCAGCCAAACAATCAATACAAGGGTTCAAACATGTACCTTTGAGGTCCGGCAATACCTCTCTTTTAGAAAGTTCTTGCAGACCTTCTCGCTCATGTGTCTCAGTCGCCTATGTCACAGCTCCATGCTGAAGTCTTTCTCTATAGCATTCAACTGCTCACCACAAGCTTTAGCTTGCAATTTATATAATGTATGTCATTTCTTCCCATTAGCTATAATAAGAGAACCCTTATTGAGCTTCCACTACCTTCTATGAAATCTGACATCAAAGTCTTCATCATCCAGTCTTCCAACTGAAATTAAATTCAACCTTAAGTCAACCACATGCCTCACATCCTTAAGCACCAACTTGCAGCCAAGGTTGGTTATTATATGAATATCATCCATGCCAATGATGTCTGCTATGTCATAGTTGCCCATCTTGATAATATCAAAATTTTCAGACCTGTAAGTAACAAAGAACTCCCTCCATGGTGTAGTATGATAAGAAGCACCTATGTCAATTATCTACTCGAGATCCTGACACATACAAGAAAAAATATCATCAAAAGTAGACAAAATCAAATGATCACTACCTTGCACTATAGTTGTGATATTTTCTTTTGATTATGTATGCTCCACTTCTTTCCCCTTTTTCTTATTCTTCTTAGGTTGCTTACACTGATTCTTATAATGTCTTTTCTCACCACAATTGTAGCAAACAATATCTTTCCTTGATCTTAACTTGCTTTTACTTATGTGTGAACCACTTCTATCCTTTGACTTTGACCTTCATCTATTCTCTGAGATAAGTGCCTGCGAATCAATTTGAGAAGTTGCTGAATTCTTTCTCCTCAACTTCTCATTTAACAAACCGCTTGTTACTTAACTCATGGTGACAACACCATCTGGTGCAGAATTACCAAGGAAAACTTATCAAAAAAAGAATTACTGAGGAAAACCACCAGTGTCTCCTAACTTTCTAGTAAAGAACATAGAAGTAACAATGCGTGCTACTCATCATAAATAGATAATTTCATAGAGGATAAGTGGTTAGTAATACTTTGCATTTCATTCAAATGCTCAGGAATAGAAGTACCCTCTTTATATTTCAAGTTCATAAGTTTTCTGATCAAGAAAGCTTTGTTGCCAGTCGTTTTTCTTTCATAAAGACCTTCTAACTTTTTTCAAAGAGAGTAAGCAGAACATTCAGTAGAAATATGGTGAAAGACACTATCATCAAGCCACTGACGAATAAAGCTAATAGTTTTTCAATCTAACCTCTTCCACTCATCATCTGTCATAGTTATGAGCTTTATACTATTCCCTTACAAAGGTCCATATAAATCTTTGCAATACAAGAGATCTTCTATTCTTGGTTTTCATATCATCCAATTGTTTTCATTCAAGCTAATCATATGAGAAATGTTACCGACCTTCATGTTCCACCAAAACCCTGCTCTGATACCAGTTGATGGGAATAAAAGGAATAAACTTTGTATACGAACAAATACTAGCAGACCGTCACACACAGCGGAATCAAACAGAAATCACAATCAAATGAACACCAAGATTTACGTGAAAAACCCCCTTAACTCAAAGGGTGAAAACCATGAGACAAGCTAGAAAAAATCCACTATCAAAATAATAAATATGTAGATCTCAAGGCTTCTTGCCCAAACTAAAGTAACAGCCACAAGAGAATCACAAGAATACAAGGACTATAATACTAAGCACAATATCCAAAACCTTGGTCTCTACTGTCAATTTGCAGTCTTCTTTCTCTCTCCCATGTTTTCAACCGTCGTTGCCCTCTTAGTATCAACCCTAGCAACCTTATCTAAGGTTTAGGTTAATATAAATGAAGTTTTGGGTTGTGGGCTTCACTAAAGCTTATTATGGGCTCAATCTGGGCCATCTGCCCAACATGCTCTACCTTATTTTGAGGTTTAGGCTTTAACATAAGATTTACCATATGGGATAGTCGACAACTTTCACTCTCCTTGGCCCACTTGCTCGTGCTCCTTACTCTCAATTTTCATAATGCCTTGCGGCTAGCTCGATTGGATTCTGCCCCAAATATGACTTCATGATTCAAATGAAAAAATAATGAATAAATATATAAATGAATAAATGTATAAAAAATGAATATTTGGTAAAAACATTTTGGCATATAAAAGAAAATTAGAAAAGAAAAAGAAAAAAGAAAAAGAAAAAAGGAATATAAAAATGAATAAATGTATTGAGATGCCGAACTTTTTGGCAAAAACATTAAAGCTTTGAATTTTTCTTTTTGACAATTGTTTCCCTTGGGTAAATTTATCATCAAACCTTACTGTAGTTTGAAAACATATTATTTTTTAGGCATTCAAATATGATTAGATTCACATTTTAGAAATTACACAAAATATAATATCATATTCTTGCTAGAAGTCCTCAAAAATAAAAAAAATGTATAGTTAGTAACTGTAAATGATCACACAGACAAATAAAATGACATTAGATAATAAAATGCTTTATGAGGTATTCATTTGTCTGATTAAAAATTGGAGCAATTAGATTCTTGGAATGACTCATCTGCATGGAGATATAAAGAAACACAGAGCAGTGCACTACCAATGTTGCTTGTAGAAATGTTGCAGTAAGGTGTTTGACACCTACAATGGTACCTGTTGGGGTCACCCCGCAATGTAAGGTGATGGATCACTTGGATGAGGTATCCCATGTGCGCAGGGTCACCTCCATGGTCTAATGACGTGGCACCTTCACTCTACTCTTTTGGCAGCTTCCTTGGTCGATTGACGGTGTGTCCTTCAAAAAGACCCAGGCTGAGCTGTTTGGGCTCGGTCGAGTCCCTCCGATGATCAAGTCAGGGGTCGATCAGATTGAGTGAAGAGATCTCATTCCTTTTCTTCTCCACCCCCTCCCCCCCCACCCAATGCCCCAATTAGAGGTGGTCAGGGGACATTTATACCTGCGTAGGCGAGTTGGTCGTATGTAGGCCATGTCATTGCAACAATGCCTGACAAGTCGCCCACCACCCGTTGTCAGGGGCACTGTTCGTTGGCCGGCTGTTGCGTCTGCCCTACCACGCTGCCTGTCGCCTACTGTCTGGGTCATGGGGCATTGTTCGCCGATCGGCCTATTGTGTCTGCCCTGCCACACCGCCAGCTGCCTACTACCATGGGCCAGGGGCATTGGTCGAGTTGGTCTGACACGTCAATTTTGTTGCGTCGCCCGTTATCAGGGGGGACAGTTAGCTGGCCACATGACTTCCAAAGGATCCTCTAAGGTCGGGTCAAGCGCGCGACGCAGGCCCAACGTGGCTGAATTGTGATGTGGCCGAGGTGGGAATGTGGTATTCTTTGCCTCATTGGACTGACCATTATTGGCCCCATCATTCTCTCCCCCTACAAGAATCCTTTTCGTTCTCTTTATAGGACGCACCTATAAAGGACTGTATCGGGGCTTGGATTGCGACGAAAAGGATTACCACAAAGCTCTAGATCTTTTGGGGCATGTTATGAGAAAGTTAGTTGGCTTGGATGCCACGGACTCATAGCAACTGGTGGCAGCCGAGGTGCATTGATGGGACATGTTCTGGCTAATGGTGACGAAGGATGTATCTTGGGTGCGACTAGACTAAAGGTAGTTGAGGGATGGAGCTCGGGCACGATTAGACTAACGGTGGCCGAGAGATACGTCTCGGGCATGATTGGACTGACGGTGGCCGAGAGATGCGTCTCAGGGATGATTGGACTAACGGTGGCCGAGAGATGCTTCTCGGGCATGATTGGACTGATGACGGCCGGGAGATGCACCTCAAGCACGATTGGACTGATGATAGCCGAGAGATGCGCCTCGGGCACGATTGGACTGATGATGGCCAAGAGATGCATCTCGGGCATGATTGGACTGACAGTGGCCGAGAGATGCGTCTCGGGCATGATTGGACTGTCGGTGGTCGAGAGACGTGTCTCGGGCACAATTGATGATGATGGCGAGAGACACATCTCGGGCATGATTAGACTAATGATGATCAAGGGTGTGCATTGAGAATACACGCCGGTATGCTGCACGTGGCCAGCACATATGAGATTTGGCCCCTGTGGGTCGCGTGCGCACGGTCTCACACTTCAGTATGTCGCACGTTGTGCCCGTGACTTCGGCGGAGGATCGCAATGGCCATTTAGGGCTGACGTGAACTCATATTTATTCATATGATGGGTTTTCTAGCAGTGTTCTCTCTCTACCTCGGGCATGCGAACCGTCGTTCGAAGGCTTTATAACCCCATCTTCCACGGCTAGAGACCTTACTTGCTCTTTTGAACTCCCTTTGCTTTCGCCTTGGCCTTTCACAGTTCTCCTCCTTTCGTTCCCTTATCTCCTTTGATTAGGTCGGATGTCCTCCTCGGGTTCATCTAGTGTCAGGGTCATTCCCTCTGCTAGTTCGAAGGGCACGCTCGAGGGTCCCGAAACTAACATCTCGGTCGTCATGTTCGGGGATACCATTCTCGGAGGATGCACGGTCACAAATGGATCTTGAGATATGAAGTCTTATCGCGACATTGCCTCAATCATAAATGAGGAAGCTCTTGAGTCCATTCGAGTGCTATAGTATCCCAGGGTACGTGCGGGTTCCTTTGCCCGAGCAACAACCCTACCAAACCGGGCCCTCCGAGATAAGTATCTCGGTGGATGCACTGGAGCTGGTTTGTGCTTCCCACTACATCCCACCATAGTGGAATGCCTTAGGTGGTAGAGGATTTCTCTGAATTAGATGGTGCCCAACTCGTGGTATTATCTCATTGCGTTCTTAAGCGAGTGTCGGGGTGCCGGCATTGTTCCTACCCAAACCCTATTTTTTACTTGCTTTCATCTCTGTAAGAGTCAGGGAGGTTACTATTTGACAGCTCGGGTTGGTTTTAAGGTCAGCGGTGCGCCAACCAACAACAAAGGTTGGAAGGCTCAGTACTTTTTGTCAGTGGTTCGAGTTTGGGTTTCAGAGCCGATTGGTCAATTCATCCGATCAGCAATGCCCCCCCCCCCCCTTATTATCCAAGGAGTCTATCGTGGTCAATAGGTTAAGGGGAATTCTTCCCTTTCGTGCAATCCGGAATATGATCGAGAAGTGGTTGGTTGAAGCCGGGCTTAGTCTAGCTTCTTGGGGTATACCTGTGCTCTAATGCTTGTTGTATGTGTGACTGTCATCCGGATCCTAACTTGTCGGTCGGGACGCAGGTGCCATGGATCTGAACATTCTACGCAAGAAGCCGAGGATGTCAAGGGGAAGAGCGCTCCTGCCGCTGGACTCGAGAGTGCACGGCCAGAAGTGGAAGTGATCCATATGGAGGCTTCGGCCAAAAGGCCTGTCGAGAGTCGCAGACTAGGCTCCTCTGTGAAGCGGGTCAAGATAGCGATGAGAAAGCATAAGTCTCATCGTGACAAGGGAGCTCCCGGCAACTCGGGAGAGAGAACCGGAGGTTTCGGAGGACTCCTCTCCGACCTATCACCAAAGTCGATGAAGGATCTATATGGCATGCGGGTCTGTGAAGACAACGAGGGCTACTATGTCCTTCAGATGGCCGAATGGGCTCCGAAGGACTCGAGTGCTACGATGCGAGCTTGGTGGCCGAACCTCTCATACCAGACTAGGGTCTGGGATGACCCCGAAGTAGCCTCGGAGTTTGATCGGGGAGTGTTGCACCTGACGTTGGCCAAGAACCTCTATACCCTACCCTCATAGGTCCTCATAGCTCGAGCAGCGAAGTAGATTGCACTAGTAAGTCATGTCTCGGTACTTAATGTCGACGTCTTCTCTTTTTCCTTATATTGACTACCTTTTGCATTTTTGCAGGGGCACCATTACCAGATGGCTCTTCTGGATAGGGTACACGACTCGGGTCATCTGGTGACCCATATGGGGAATCGATCGTACCTACTCAAGGCGGAACTCGAGAAGCTGAAGATAGAAAGGGACCCTGAGCAGCTAACCCTAGCTCGGCAACGAGTGGACGAGCTACAGGCGGACAATGCTAAGTTGAGGTTAGGAGTGGATGAGCAGACTGATCGGTTAGAATAGGCTGACAAGGAGCTAAACGAGCTTCGGGAGGGCTTTGCAGAGAGCCAGCGTCAGTTGAAGGAACAGAAAGCTAATCATCGTAAGGTAGATGATGAATTGTTGAAACTAATGAGGGAGAATGAGTTCCTCAAGGCCAAGCTGTCAGGCAGAAGCATCGCTAATTACAAGCAGTCGATCAGGTTGAGTGGGGGTTGCGATAGATGGGCCAAGTTTTATACGAATATGGGTATCGGGTTGTCCGTTCTCATATTGGATATGTGACAGGTTCTTGGCAACTGTTTGCAGTCTAGGTTCGCGAGGATGCAAGTACCCCCTCGAACTATTTTGACGACTTAGTACGGACCTTCCCAAGTGGGTGCTAGTTTACCCCGAGTTCGAGTTGGATCACTTACCTTGGCTTTGCACAGGACGAGGTCGCTCGTGGTCACTTGTCGAGGGCGTACTTTGCTATTGTAGAGCCTTGCAATGGCCTTCTTGTTTGTGAGTTCCCATAGGTGTGCCTCGGCGCGCCTTTCCTCCAGTAGGTCCAAGTTCTCATGTAATTGTGCATCTAAGATATCTTTTTCATAATGCTCGAACCTAAGTGTCGGGAAGATCATCTCGGATAGTAGGACCCCTCGATCACGGAGAATGGAGATTTAGCCATCGATGTTTTCGGGGTTGTTCTTAAAGCCCACTGGATGTTGGGTAGCTTGTTGGCATAAGTTCCTTGCGCGCTAGTGACTCTTTTCTTTAGACCTTCAAGGATGGCTCAATTGGTGACCTCGATGAGCCCGTTGGCTTGGGGATGCACGACCGAGCTGAACTTGAGCTGGATGTTAAAACTTCAATAGAAATCTTTGAACTTTTGGTTGTTGAATTGTGTCCCATTGTCTGTGATTATGACTTTGGGTATACCAAACCTGGTGATGATATTCTTTTAAACAAAGTTTTCGACTTACTTCTCTGTGATTGAGGCTAGTGGTTCAACTTCAACCCACTTGGTGAAGTAGTCGACCCGTACTATAAAGAATTTTTGCTATCCCGAGGCGGGAGGTATGGGCAGTAGGTCCATTCCCCACTAGGCAAATGGCCACGCCTTGGTTGTTGCCATGGGAGTCGCCGGTGGTGTGGCACATGAGTGTGACGTTGACATTGTTCACATTTTTAACGCAGTCGGCGTCCTTTCGCATGGTTGGCTAGTAGTAGCCTTGTCGAGGATTTTGTGAGCGATGCGGGCCCCAATATGTTCTCTGCACACCCCTCGGTACCTCGGCGGCGTCGTCATGCTTCACTCGGGCGGAGGCATCGGAGTAGAGGTTGGCTAAAGCCTCTCCTATAGAGGTCTTGATCATGTAATACCGGGATGCTGATCGCTTTATTCGACACGCCTCCTCTTGCTCATCGGGCAAGGCACCCTCCATCTTGAACCAGAGAAGTTGGTCAAGCCAACATTCCCCTATTTCTACTACCGCCACCTCGGGCGTGCCGATGGAAGGTTGGGTGAGATTGGTCAACCGCACAGTTTGCTCGCAAGTGTTTTGGTCTGAAGCAAGCTTCGCTAAGGAGTCCGCACGTGCATTTTTGGTTCATGGCACTTTAGTGATAGAGAAATGCCAAAAGGTGTTGATCAGTCACCGTGCCTCGGCCAGGTATTTTGCCATGGTGTCATCTCAAGTCTTGAACTCTCTGTGGACTTGGCCAGCTACCAGTTGGGAGTCGGTGAAGGTCTCGACCTTTTCCACTTGGAGTTCCGTTGCCAGCCTTAACCCAAAGAGCAATGCTTCGTATTCCGCCTTATTGTTGGTGGCTCTGAAGTCGAGGCAAAGGGCCTATTCATATACCTGGTTAGTGGGACTTTCTAGTACGAGGCTGGCACCCCCTCTCATGGCGTTTGCCAACCCATCCACATACAATTTCTACACCGAGAGCGCATCGGCTGGATCATTCATAGAAGTAAGTTTAGCAAGGAAGTCCACCATCACTTGCGCTTTTATGGTCGTCCTGGGTACGTATTCGAGATCGAACTTCCCCAGCTCGGTCGACCACTTGAGCATGCGGTTTGTGACATTAAATTTTGATAAGATTTGATGGAGTGGTTGGTCGATTATTACCTTAATAGAATGCTCTTGAAAATATGGTATGAGTCTTCTTGCGGCCATCACCAGCGCTAGGGCCAACTTTTCGACCAGGGGATATCATTCCTTGGGACCATTGAGGATGTGACTTGAGAAATAAACTAGCCTTTCTACCTTGGCGAGTGTGACCAGGACCGAGCTAATGGCCACTATAGACGCTACCATGTATAGTCTGAGGGGTTCCCCTGGAGAGACCACAGATAACTGGGATAGCTGGGAGAGATCGGCCTTTAGTTCTTGAAAAGCTTCTTCGCACTAAGGCATCCACAAGAAATCTTTGGCCTTCTTTAGGGTGCAGAAAAAAGGACAAGTTTTGTTACCTGCCCAAGAGATGAAACAACTCAAAGCTACGAGCCTCCTGGTAAGCTAATATACTTTCTTCACCATTCAAGGGGATCTCATTTGGAGGATCGCCTCTATCTTCTCGAGGTTGGTGTCGATTCCTTGTTAGTGTATCATGAAACCAAGGAATTTTTCTAACGTGACCCGAAGACACATTTGCTGGGATTGAGTTGCATTCCGACGCGTCGCATGGTCTAGAATGTTTCTGCTAGATCTCTTAAGTGGTCTTCCGAGGCTTTGCTTTTTACAATCATATCATCGACATAAACCTCCATGGTGTTGCCAATCTGGTCCTTGAATAGGCGGTTCACCATTCTCTGATAGGTGGTGTCTATGTTTTTCAGTCCAAACGATATTACTTTGAAGTAGTAAGTGTCGACATGTGTGATGAAGGCAGTGTTCCCCCGATCTCAAGGTGCTATGCGGATCTGGTTGTATCTCGAGTACGCCATGAAGGAGAGCATTTCATGGCTCGACATGGTGTCTACCAATTGGTCGATGTGAGGTAGAGGGTTAGCAATCTTTTGGGCAGGCCCTATTTAGATCGGTATAGTCAACACACATCCGTCAATTTCCATTGGGCTTTTTAACCAGTACAATGTTGGACAACCAAGTCGGATACGTAACTTCTGCAATGAAGTTGGCTTCGAGTAGGCATGCCACCTCCTCCTCGATGACCAGGACCGAGCTAGGCATTGCTTCTAGGGTCCATGCAAACAGATCGACATTCTTTTCCAGAAACTCTATCATCTTGACTTATTGTTCGCCTAAAAGCGTCGAGCTGATCTTTAAGGATTTGTCAGGCTGCTTGGGGTCGACGACAATTTCTACCACGCCTTCGATCGGTTCAGGGTTCAAAGCAAGTTTGCTGGGTCCTCTCGGGTCGGTCCCTGGGCTCGTTGTTCTGGGTTTCTTTGGGAGAGTGGTGGCGATCAAGTAGCATCCTCGAGACTCCCGTGGGTCACTACGGGCCTCACTGACTCTGGCATCAGTCGAGAACTTCATGGACCGGTGGAATGTCGACACCATGGCCCTCAACCTGTTGAGGGTTGGTCAGCCAATTATAGCATTGTAAGCGGAAGTGAGGTCAACCACCATGAAAAAGACCATTAGTGTCTTGGTGCGTGGCTCCTTGCCAATCGTCAATGACAGGGTCGTCATTCCAAGAGGGGTGATTGAATCTCCTGTAAACCTAATCAACGTAGAGGTCAATGGGGTTAAATCTTGGTCGGTTAGACCTAGCTTCTGGAAGGCTTCAAAATATAAAATGTCTATGGCACTCCCTATGTCTATCATTATCCGCTTAACTCGGGCGTTGGTGATGCGTACGGTGATGACCAAAGTGTCGTCATGATCTGGATACTCTTCTCCCTCCAGTTGGAAGCTTGGGATCAGGATGGTGCCTCGGCCTCTTCTTAACTGCAACCCTAGCATAGGCCTTGCGTGTCGAGGCACTGTCTCCACCCGCATCTGGTCCGTCGACTATGATATCGATCTACCTTTCGACTGGGTTGGCTGGGCGCGGTTGTCGATCTCTCTTCGATCGCTTGTCGGGGTGGTCTCCTCGCCTTTGGACATAATGATTGAGGTGTCCTTGGCGGATCAAGTCTTCGATTTGATTCTTTAGGTCCCGGCACTCCTTGGTGTCATGGCCATATTCACGATGGAAACGACAATATATGCCCCAGTCTCTTTCCTCGAGATGGGTCTTGATGCGGTTCGAGGGTGCTAGGAGCCCTTTCCCCCCTATTTGGAGGAAAATCTCGGTCTGCATGGAGTTGAGAGGAGTTGTCGGAGGTCATGAGCGGCTGAAGTCTGGCCCCTCTATCCTCCTCCTTGACGGCCCCGAGGTGGGTCCCCGGGGTTGTTCCGATCAGGGATGCTTCTGCTCCTCTGCTTTTTGGCGATCAGAGTTTCGACTACGATGAAATGGTTCACCCTCTGCATCATCTCGGGGACTATGGTCGGAGGTTTTTCGACCAAAGACCATAATAGTTTGGATGGGCATATTCCCATCAGAAAGGCTTGGATAACTAGGGAGGGATGCACATCAAGGATCGCTCATGTTTCGATGGTGAATCTGTTGACAAACTGGGCAAGGGGCTCCACCCTTCCCTCGGCGATGCCGAGGAGCGAGGCTGTTGTGGGCTTTGGTTAAGCGTTGGCCAAAAGTTTTGCTCCAGTTCCATCGCAAGCTGGTCGAAGGAAATAATGGATGCCGGCTTGAGACAACTGTACCACATCCGAACCGGTCCCCTCAAGGTGGTCAGGAAAAACCAACACATGAGCGCATCAGATGAGTCGTTAAATGCCATTTGAGCTCGGAAGGCTGCGACATGCTTGGTCGGATCCGAGCTTTCGTCATACGATTCTAAGAGGGGTAACCTGAAGTTGATCGGTACAAGCATGTCTTGTATCTTTGGGGCAAGGGTGATTTATGTTTGGGGTTCTCCCCAACCTCTTCTTTTGATTTGGTAACCTCCTTTTGTACCTCATCGAGCCATTTGTTTACGCGTCAGAGCTGCATTCGGAACGAGTTGGTCAAGTCCAATGATAAGGTGTCCAATTCGTACAGGGTGTGCTCCTCCCTGAGGTGCAGAACGGTCGATTTCTCCGGGACGATCGAAGGGGTCTCAGACCGGACCTCGGGAGGATTATGTTCCGGGCTAGGTCGGTGGCCGAGTGCTCCTAAGACCTTCCTTGGTTGGTCGGGAGCCGTTGGGGCTCGATTAGGGGAGTCGTCGTCTGGGTGAGCTGAGGAATATGGGGGATGATTGCCTGTATCATCCTCGTCAAGGCCTGTACTTGATGGGCTAGCCCGATGAAGGCCTCTGCGGTAACCGCTTGCCGTGCGGTGTAACCTTGAGGGGTGAGCCCAGGATCAGTAAGCAACTTCTAGTATCTATCAAGAGTCAAGGTAGACTGTACCCCATCTGCAAGCCCCCGATGGGGCCGACCGTGTCGAGGCATGGTCACTACAGTTGGAGTATGTGGAACTGCTTCCTCGGTCACTTGACTGGGAAAGAGATTAGAGATGCGATCGTGTGACATAGGCCCTCTTCTAGCGCCAAATGTTGGGGTCGCTCGGCAATGTAAGGTGACAGATCACCTGGATGAGGTATCCCGTGTGCACAGGGTCGCCTCCGTGGTTCGATGACATGGAAACTGCACTCCACTCTTTTGGCAGCTTCCTCGATCGGTCGATGGTGTGTCCTGCAAAAAGACCCAGGCCGAGCTGTTTGAGCTTGGCTAAGTCCCTCTGACGATCAAGTCAGGGTCGGTCGAATTGAATGAAGAGATCTCGTTCCTTTTCTTCCAACTCCACTCCACGCGCACCCCTAGCCCCCCCCGGCCTCTACCAATCAGAGGTGGTCAGGGGACATTTATACCTACATAGGCGAGTTGGTCATACGAGGGCCATGTCATCGGTACAGTGCCTGACAAGTTGCCAACTGCCCATTGTTAGGCACCGCTCATCGTCGATCGCTTTGCCACACCGCCCGCGCTATCGGGGTCAGGGCCCGCTCGCCGGCCTATTGCGCCTTGCCACGCCGCCACCACTGCGCCATGGGCGAGGCATTGGTCGAGGTTGATGCACGTCGCCTTTGCCGTCCGTTGTCGGGGGACGCTTAGCCACATGACTTCCAGAAGATCCTCCGAGGTCGGGTCGGGTGCGTGACGTAGGCCCGAAGTGGCTAAACCGTGACGTGGCTGAAGTGAGGATGCGGTGTTTTTTTGACTCGTTGGACTGATCATTATTGGCTCCATCAGTACCTGTGATCGTGACTCTTTTTTCTACGAGACCGATCCTATCTCCTAATGGGAAATATAATTAGTGAGGTTTATGGTGGGCAAGTTCTCAAATTGAGGTCAAGGTATTAAATCCTCCTTGCCTTTGATAGTTCACCGAAATCAATACTTCCAAACGGGACCAAGAAACATGCACGTATCCGTCGAAGATATTTGGTTGGATAAACCAAAATCTTGCACTTGTCATATCTACGAAACACATTCCAATTGTGTTATTGATTCCATTGTAATAATGCGTATGTTTCCATATGATCTGATGCCAATAATGTGTCATTTATGTAACTCCGCTCAATATATGTGCTAATTAAGTGGGAAGCCTCCAGAGTTGAGGAGGAACACGATCGCTCGTGAGATGGCAACGATGAGAGTAAGGTTTTGTTGTGTGTTCTTGATGTTGGTGGCGGCGAGGATGCCATCCGCCACCGCAGCCGGACGGCCACCCCCCAACTACGCAGACGCACTCACCAAGTGCTTGCTGTTCTACGAAGGGCAGCGATCCGGAAAGCTTCCACCCACGCAAAGGCTCACCTGGAGAAAGGACTCAGCTTTAACCGATGGTCAAGATGCTGGTGTACGGATTCACTCTCTCTCCTCTTATTGCTTGTGTTTTGTTCTTGTATGGTGTTTGTCTTCTACGTTCTTTGTGGAACAAGATCGTAGCTTGCAGCAGCGAAGCGAGTCTTGGATATGATCTGAACTACATGAATGCATTTCCCTTGATGACAGGTTGATCTTGTGGGCGGGTACTACGACGCCGGCGACAACGTGAAGTTTGGCTTCCCCATGGCGTTTACAGGCACCATGCTGGCGTGGAGCATCATCGAGTTCTCGGCGGAGTTGGGACCGGAGTTGGTACACGCTCATGAGGCCTTGCGGTGGCTTACGGACTACTTGCTGAAAGCCACCGCCCAACCCAACAGGATCTTCGTCCAAGTAGGCGACCCTTACAGCGACCACAACTGCTGGGAGAGGCCCGATGACATGGACACCCCTCGGCCAGTCTACCAAGTTAACCAAACCCACCCGGGTTCCGAGGTCGCCGGCGAGACCGCAGCTGCACTGGCGGCTGCCTCCGTCGTTTTCAGATCATCCGATCCTGCCTATGCCGACACCCTTCTGTCGAGAGCAAAGGCGGTAACACATCAATCTTGGTTCCTCCATCACAGAGATGATCCTGAAACAGGTGGAAAGGATTGCTTTAACTGCAGATTTATGTGATCGTTCTTGGTGCAGGTCTACGATTTCGGTCACACAAACCAGGGTTCGTACAATAGTCTTGGCGATGCGGTGTGCCCCTTCTACTGTGATTACAATGGCTATCAGGTTAGCTATTCCAAAAGACTTGGTGGTAAATGCTTTATGGTTTGGAGATGTGACACTGTCAACTCTACTGGGTTCTCAGGATGAGCTGGTGTGGGGAGCAGCATGGTTGAACAGAGCTACCACTAGCTCACTGTATCAGAGCCATATCGTCCATGGCATTAAGCAGATGGAGCTCGAGGAAAATGGCTCCGACTTGGAATTCGGATGGGATGCTAAGAATGCCGGAAACTACCTGCTTCTCTTCCTACAGCATAAGGTTTTCACTATCACGATCCTTGAACACTGAGAATACAATGCATGATCATGAAGTTGAGAAACAATAGGATTAGAAAAAACTTAGGATGCATTTAGCTGGTCCGCGATGTAGAGAATAACATTTTAAATGGAAATAAACACGGTGATCGAGGACAAGTAGTAGCTTAAATAGTGACTAATATATATTTCGATATCACAGATGATTATGTGGCTTGATTAACTATGTAGGTTAGAGATATAAGTCTATGAGAATGTTCTCGGTGAATAGTAGTTTATATTAGGGAGTCAAACTTAATATATAAATGGATGATCTATATATATCGATCGCCATTTCCATTTTTGACTAACATGAAAATATAGCTGCGGAGACTTGTAATTATGCTCTGTGCTTAGTTTACCGTCCTAAAATAACATGCGCAAAAGAAGATTATGAAGATAAGACGAAAATTTTTGGTGATTTTTTTCATGAACAATTAGATATAACTCTCATAAAATAGAAAAAAAAAGGAGGAAGAAGTGTATTTAAGAATAAATGTCTTGTTGCAGAATGATACGGAGTACGGTGGACTGGTCCAGGAGTTTGCGTGTGCAATGATGCCACAATCTCACTCCAACTACATCAGATACACTCCAGGTTTGCAAATAATCTCCTCTGGACAAAACTGTTCATGATCTCACCAATTCATTAGCACTGCTGAGAACGACCATTTCGAAACATATACCTCCAGCACTTTCACCATATATAAATGAGAATTCTTTTGCTTTCTAGATAGCAAGATCAATCTTAATATTTGTAACGGGAGACCTCCCTACACTTGATGTTTAAAGGAATACATGTACATGGTATTACTGCACACAAGTAAGTAACCCATGCACGTATGATCATGGCAGGGGGTCTCATATACAAAAGTCATGCATTATTGAAAAGCAATCATGAACCATCAAGTGATTTTTTGTCAGTAATTTTAATCCCAATAATTTTTCTTATTATTGTTGTTTAGGCTAGTGAGCTTGAAAAGTGTTTTAGATCTCAAGTCATGTGCCTTGAGCATCCACTTTCAAAATATCATATAGTGCTCCTAGTATTTGTAAGGAGACAAGCTTACAAGAGAGGGGCTTTTAGTTTAGGTGCCAATTTGACTTTGGGTCGATCGTGAAAAGCTCTACCTAATTTAACTAAGGGCATTGTGTTATTCATGATTCCTTTAGGAACCTAAATCAAATTATGTGGACTATAATTTCTAAATGGACACTTGTCTACGTCTACCATAAAAATTACATTTGTCATAGGGTGAAGAATGTAATGTGGATCCTTTAATAGAAATAGTTAGCTTTTGATGAGTATTGCTCATAAATCCAATATCTTATTCCTATAGACATGACACTTATTGGCGATGATCATGTTTAGAGATTTATTATCTATTTCAAACTTTTCTAAAGTTTATTGTAGTATAATATTTTCCTTTTTAATTGCCTCTAATGACTCACATCTACAGCAAGAAATGTATGATATTGATGCTTCATGCATGTTTCCAATTTTACTAACAAGTAATACATATTCCTTCTTAAGTAATTTATAACTTTTGCTAAGCTTCTTAAATTCATCAAATAGTTCATGAAATGCATTTAACAATTCATCAAAAGTAAAGGAAACCTCGGAAGAATCACTTATCTCATCATTAAAAGGCATAAGCATGAGATTCTCCACTTCTTCTTTGTTGTCTTCTTGGTCTTTGGAATACCTTGGCTTCTTATGTTCACAGCAAGAAGTTGTATCCATTTTAAGTTTATTTCTATGTTTTATTATTTATTTTTATTAATTTATTTGGTTCTTTGGTTATAAGTTCAAATTCATAGTCCACATCACTCGAGATATTACTCGAAAAGTCATCTGTTGTTCTCAGTACCATGTCCTTCATATTCTTTGGAAGGTGTTCATCTTTAGTTCTCAATGCAATGTCCTTTGTATTCTTTGAAAGGTGTTTTTTAAATTTATCATTGCAAGTTATTTCATTTGTTTTTTATTCTTTTAATTTAGTTATGCTTTCATGTGTGATTTCTAAAGTATACCATATATCAAAAGCCGAATTAAAAGTAGAAACTCGATTAAACTCATTTTAATCTAAAGCGTAAAATAAAACATTCATAATTTGACATTTAAGGAAAACATGTCTTTCATGATCATTCCAATCATGTATAAAGATTAGATGACTTTTGAAATCCATTTTCAACGATGTTCCACAAATCAAAATCTAACGAAATAAAAAAGATACACATTCTAGTTTTCCAAAAGGTGTAGTCTGTCCCATTGAACATAGCTGGACGTGTAATTATTAGCCCTCATTAATGTCAGAAGAAGTCATTAACTTACTTGGGTGTTAATCCAATTGAGCGTAACATAGCTTTAATACAAACTGTTATGATCAAGTTGGCACTAGGTGAGGGGGAGAGAGAGGTGAATTAGTTCAAATGTTAAATAAACTCGATTCAAAAAACTAATGCTCGAAGTAAAAATCGAAATCAAAAGTGTTTCTTTTGGAATTCATTGAAATCAAAATGTGAGCGATTTAAACTTAAGACTGAAAAAAATCTCGATCTAGCTGAGGAATGTTAAAGTAAAAGATAGGAAAGAAGGCTCACAATTTGTAGTAGTTCGGCTAAAAGCTTGACCTACATCCACTTTCAAAGTCCTCCTTCGTTGAGGCCTGTCGGTGTCCACTAATAATCTTCTTCCACGGGTGAAGATCAAACCCCTTAGATATCTCTCCTTTTCACAAGATCAGGAGAAGAATCTTTACAAAATTTTCTCTCTTCCTTTAGACTCATTTTACACTTTAAAGCACTAAAGGGAAGCTCTCAAATTTTACATAATTTTTAACCAAGATTACAATCACTTTTCTTTCACTTACTTATTAATTTCTTGCTCTCTAATATAAGAATACTTGGGGTATTTATAAACCCCAATTGACTTCTGTCTTAGGTCAGGATGTCTCTTCCCTGTCATACAAGTTCTTCTCGATCCTCTAATCGTCAACCGATCGAGGTTTGTACTTAATCTTCGGACAATTCAAGAGAGAAGGAAGTTGGGTTCTCCTCATCTCAAGGGGCCTCTCCTATTGACTTGAGAGTTCTTTGTGTCATCATCGATTAAGGACAAGGAAGAAGGGGCTGATGACTCTGACCTTGACTCGAACTCTATCTTTGGCCAACTCCGAGTCCAAATTAGGCCTCAGAGACTTTAGATGACTTTTGACCCGTCCGAACATGGAAGGATTGACAACTTGGGAAGACAAGCAATTTACTAAACTAGCAAAAATAAAAAAACTCAACTTGTCTTAATCAAGCAAGGAAGAGAAAGATTTCACCTGGCTGTTTTTAGACCACCAACTCGATGACTTAATGAGAAGAGGGAGCCGCTGTTGGATCCTCTCACAGATATTTTGACAAACACCTTCTGAGTAGGTCTACCCGCTGTTGTAGCCCACTACAAGCAGGCTGCTCGTTGCTGCACAGTGCGCCGCCGCAACTCCACCCCTCTGCGCCACCACCGCTATTGCAGGCGGTCTCCCCAAGCAGATCAGTCGTGGCCCGATCTGCGCTGTGTCGACTTCGCTGATTCCCATCATTGTTGGGCAGCGCCACCTCTCTCGCAAGCGTCGTCCGTCGGTCGCAGGCCCTTTCTGAGCAGACCGAGCGACGATCTTCCGAGGTCACGGCCTCGCCACGTCGGGCCTCCTACCAGAGGTGCTGCTTTGCCGTTTGAATCTCCTCGAAAAGATCGAGCAAAGCCGGATCTGGCCGCCGCCTGCTGCCGCAGATCCCCGTTTGGCCCTGCCACCACCGAAGACTCTGTTGCCACTACTGCGGCCGCCTCCGCTGCTGCCACCACTGTCGCTGTAGGCACCTCTTGCGCTGCCACCCATCGCTGTCGCCCTCTGCTGCCGCTATCATTGCCACCTCGCTGACGCAGCCTGCTGCATCTTCTCTCAGGCAATACGTCGAACAAGTACCGTGCTGCGACGCCCACGATAGCGGGGCTCGCATCAAGTGGCCGTTGCACTGGTGTTGCATGCGTGATTGCATCAAGTGGCGTCGCTTGTCATCCTACCGATTAAAAAAATATATATATATATATATTTAAAAAAATGGGTTCAATTTGGTTCAATTAAGTCGAATTTGAATCTTGGTTCGAGTCGACACGACGAGATTTGTTAAAGTTGATTCACGTCATTTGTGAAATTATGATTTTGAAATTGAACCAACGTCTACTAGAGACTTTGGGTCAATTTGATCAACTGATTCGATTAATCGATTTGAAATGGTTAAGAGCTTAAGGCAGTGAACTCGGTTAGGCTAGATTTTTTAAAATTAAGATAAGTTTTATTCGATATGAATCGATTAACCGAATTGAAGAAGAGTACTCCCTCGAAAGAAAACCACTTATAGCCTTCAAAATCAATCCATTTTGAACCCGTTCATGTTGAATTAGTTTGTTCTGATTCAATTTAATTTTTAGATTTGATTTGAACACCCCTACCTAACGCTCTTGGGATGTCTCATTCATCTGACTCTGTTTGCATTGGTGGTTCCAACCTATGCATATTACGTATATGAGACCTCCAATTCGGATGGTTCAACTCAGCATGGTCCAATGTCATCTCCTGTCATGCACTTAATCATCCTACATGGGTGGTTCATGTCAGCACACGTTAATATCCTCATGCATTTCACAAGTCAGTCTATATGGATGGTTCAAATCAACACACCACGATACTCGTGTGCATCATCATCCGACACCCCCTATGTGGATGGTTCATGTTGGCTTCCCCAAACTCTATCATGCATCTCAGATGTACAACTCGCCTACATGTCTCATTCATTTGACACCCTCCTAAAAAGGAGTTCAAGTTAGCATGCCTCAATGTTTTTTTGTGTCTCATATGTTTGACACCTGCTATATAAGCAATTCAAATTGACATGCTCTGATGTCAGCGCATGTCTCCTCCTATATTGATGGTTCATGCACCTTATGCATCCGACACCTCCAATGTGGATGGTTCGAGTTGGCACGGCTTAATGTTGTCATGTGTCCTACATGGGTGGTTCATGTTGGCATATTTTGATGCCCTCATGTATCTCATGTGTTCTACATCTTCTACGTGGATAGTTCAAATCAACATGCTATAATGCCTTTCCACCTCTCATCGTTTGACACCTACTATGCAGCAATTTAAGTTAGTATGCCCTCAACGCTCTCACGCATCTCATATATTCAACTCACTTGTATAGTAGCTCAAGTTGGCACACCCCGACGCCCTTGCACATCTCATTCAACTGACACCCTATACATGAGTCATTCAAGGTAGCATGCCCAACTCTTTTTGCATTTTACGCGATCAACATCTATTATACGAGTAGTTAAAATTAGCATACACTAACACCCTTGTGTGTCTTATGCATTTGACTCTCTTAACATAGGTCATTCAACTCACTAGACCTCAACACCCTCTCACATCTCATTTGTTTGATTTTTCCCCACAATGATGCTTCAAGTAGACATACCCCAATGTCCTCACACGTCTCATGTATGTAACACCCCCCATGTGAACCATTTGGGTATGTATGCCTCAACACCCTTGCATGTCATATGTCAAACTTTCCTACTTGGTTCAAGTTAGCATGTGCTAGTACCCACATGTATCTGATGCATTGGACTCCCCTTACATGGGCAGTTTGTGCACCTTGATGCCCTCACAACTCTAATACATCAACACCTCCACCTACTCAATGACTCAGGTTGCACATGTTGATGTTTTCTTATATTTCATATGTCTGACATCCTAAATGTGGGATATACAAATGACGACTCTCTGACTCTCTCATATGCCTCATTCATCCGATGATCCAACGTCCTTATACATCTCATGTGTTTGATACTCTACATGAGTTATTCAAGTCGGTTCTCTTGATGTCATCGTGTGTCTCATGCTCTCAACTCCTTATTTGCATGTTGTGCTTGTCAATATGGTGTTATAACTTCATGCACATGATGCATCAAAATCCCTCTACTTGGATGGTTCAAGTTGACACACCCCAATGCCCTCGCATGTTGTATGCTTCAACTCCTCCTATGTGGGCAGTTCAAGTTAGTATTACCCCACACCTTCATGCATCTATGCGGCCCATGTGACTTACATAGGCAAAGCATATGGACACTACTTCAACATTTTCTGATGTTGGTAATAGCTATTGATTTCCAAAGTTAAACATTGTGTCCCAACATTGGCAAGCCCTTCCATAAGCATAATGAGAAAATGATATCTAATTGGAACTCTGTCAGATAACACCCAATCAATATGAAGATTCTCGAAACATGGTGTCCAATTTGTGAGCTTCTTGATCAAGCAATGACGTTGCACCACCAAGGCACAATGATATGCACCATCTAGACCCATTTTGTTAACAATATAATGTTATGGTGTCATTGCAAGCACAACCCCTATGAGTAAACAAGCATATTCCCTACTAATGCCCCAACTTGGGCCTATAAAAGGAGAACCTCTCCAAATATGCATTCACTTGTAAGTAATTTAAACTCTCTCTATATAATTATTCTTGAGCTCTTTGTTAAGTATCAAAGAGGCTTAGTGAGGCATGCCCGTAGTGAAGTTCTATAGGGTTCTTCGAATCAAGAGGTATCCGGTCTCATGAAGATGAAGTGTGAAGAGGCAATCAGCTCATACATTTTCAAGGGACCATATAGATCTTTGATGCGAGAATGGTCTATATTAGGTTAATCTCATCACGTCGAGTTGATGACCATTTCTAACACTCACCAAAAAGGAGGTTTTTCTATGGTGGAGACAACAACTACTAATTAAATGAAGATTGTAACTCCCTTCCTAATTGCTCAAAGGAAGAAATTGAGTTTAGGGAAGGTTAGAATACCATTCCTTTGCATTTCCACATAGGGTTATTAGGAATAATTGGCACTTAAGGGCAATAGTTATATAGACATCCTGAAGTTGTCAAAGAGATGCTTGAAGGGTTGGTGTCGAACCAGAGCTTTCATCGAATAAAATAAACGGGTTTCTCGATACTAACCATGATATGGGGCTAAAAGTCAGGAGAGGAGCTTCCACATTGAGACATTCATGCTAGTCATTCATGTGATTTTTCTATGACACAGCTCGAGCTCTCCTTCAAGCATTAATATATTAATATCAAATTTTATTATCTATTCTCTATAGTAAAATCAATCAATTTAATCATGTTTAAATTTGTAACTTATTAAATTCAATAATCACATTAGCATGATGGTGCCAAGAATAGATAGCAACTGGGATGTTCCATGTTTTGGGCATTCCGGATAAGACCTCTTTAATGCTCAAGTTATTTAGTCTCTTCGCATGAGATCGCTTAATTAAATTAACGTGTTTTTTTTCTTTGAAGTAATAGCTGCATTAAAGCAGTAATGAGTAAAAAAAAAACATTTTTAAAATATAAAAAGAACATAAAAAATCAATGAGACACTAGGATCGTCATTATTATCATAGAGAGAGAGAGAGAGAGAGAGAGAGAGGGAAAAAAAAAAGAAAAAGTACCGACGAACCTATACAATCTATCAACCACGTTTCTAAATGGTTGTTGCTTGCCCTTCCTTAGTCCTACTAGAAGAGCTAACCCTTCAGCCACAGTGGAATCAGATGTTTTGGAACGCGTGCAATTAGTTGTCGTGATTGCTTGATTTGTCTACTTGAAGATATAATATTTACCTGCAAATCCATCCAACCCATTAAATGAACCATCACACTCTAATATGTAATCGAAGTTGGATTACATCCATCCAAAGTATTAAACACAAATCACATGACTAAATGAACCTATCCACCCAAATCATTAAAAAAAAAAAAAAAAAAGAGGATTAGTGCTTATCCATTTGTTGTGGGCAAAATATACCCATAAACAGCTTAAGAGTTTCACATAGTATTGCAAGTTAAGAATGCTAAAAGACGAAACCTACACATAGAGGCTACTTTACGGTGTTGACCTTATAAATGCCATTTAATGGGAGTATTCCCTTTAGCTACCCTATTGATGTGGCATGTCCAATTGGCGTGTTGTCTGTCATTAAAAAGTTGGGTTGATTGAGCTTCATATGTTGTGGTCCAATTGATAAAATAATAATAATAATTATTATTATTATAATATTATTTGTCCCTCCATATTATATTTCAAGGTAAGGGTTTGTCCATCCCAAGCATAGTATCTTATCTATCTCGGGACTTTGATGGTTGTTGTCTACATCAAAAGAGGATTTAAGTAGTGGCTTATTATTTTTGTATATTGGGTGGTACATGGGATGTTAGGCCCCTAGGTGCATTGCACGCAAGGATGACACTTTGGTCAAGTTGTGTACTTCGTATGCTTCTTTATTTATCCTGATTGGATAGTTCATATACAATTTATAAACTATAATTGCAGTAGGTGTATGCTTTCTTAAGCAAATATGTCATGACACCAAAGAGAACACTTCGATCACTGTATTTTGTGTTTTACCTTCTTGTGCTAGATGGAGGCATCACACACAGTACGTGATGCTTCAAATACATGTGACGGATGGACACATCATGTAATAAAATATTATTATCATGTAAGTGTTTCGAATGCTTTTCTTGTCTTGGACGGATACATCACATCCTAAGGGGATGCTTTCCTCTTGTTAAACACTTCAAATGTTTATTGTGTTGGGTGAACACATCAAGCATAGAGGAGACGCTGATCACATCAGTTCCCTAGATGGATACATTACGTCTTAAGGAAACACTTTAAGCTGAGGTGTGGGTTGTCCCAAATCTAATGCTTAGTCTTCTCCGAGGAGTGCGAAGCACCATATTAATTGAAGCAGACATCTAAATACATAAAAAGATTTGTTTATGCATATGCTGTAAGTATAAAAACTATAATCATGCTACTATTATATATAAAAAAAAGAGATTAATATCAAGAACTAAAATCTAACAACTATAGATCAAAGATTATATATGTGTGTACCTTTGGATGTTATTTAGAAAAATCTTTATTTGATCAGAAAATGCACCCTCTAATCTAATTCGCAAAACGCAGTAGCATAATATGTAAAGAAAACTAGATTTGACTTTTTCTCTCTTCCTATTTTTCACAAGTAAACGAGAATAGATTTATAATCTCATATTGAATTATACCATATTATCGTATTAAGTCCATAGGAGGAGGTCTTGTCTATTTATAGGCGAGAACCGAGGGTCTAAAATAAGTAATTATAGGAGTCTATCCTATCATAAGTAGACTTGCTTTCAATTAGCTGATAGTGATAATCAAAATTCAATCGTATCTATAATATATCTTATCCAATAAAATATAATCATATATTCTAACATATTATGTCCCCTGTTTGGATCGACTTGTGATGCCGTAAACAACATGCTCTCAACCTAGGCACGTTGGTTGGTGTTATTCCAAGTATCAAATTCTAGTCATCTCCCCGTAGCAAATCAGCTAGCAACCCATCCGGTCAAATCAAACTTCGATCGACTTCAAGGTACGATGTGATCGCCTTAATCTTAATCATCTTAAAGGTGCAAACATCTTAAGAAAATGATCGTCTTTATGATGTGACTGACTTGAAGAGTGATTATTTTGACAAGACAATCAACTTGAGGAGAGTAAACATGTTGATGGACGTAATCACAAAACACTCGTCGTGAACCTTTCCTTTGGCACACCCCAAAACAATAGGCTAACAAATGACTTTGCTTGTTTCAAATCATGTAGGGTGGTAGATAACTTATGGGATATCTTGGATCCAATTTTTTTTATGACATTATCTCAAAAAATCATTCTTCTACAACCCGTATGATATCATCAATTTTAGTTGTCAATCCATTTTTGACAAAATTGACACTATTCGTCACATTTTTTTGACATGCCAAAGAGAAAAAGATGTTGAGGATCCAGAATTTGGTCGAGGGTTATTTTTCTAAAAGCAGAAAACATCATTTTTGTAGTTTTCTCACCAAAATATCCATATCTTGAATCTCTTATCTCCTACAAAAATTCCACTAGAGATTTGTCGGTAAAATCTCTTGGATGAAGAATGACCACAAGCAACTTAAAAGCTTAGCTTAATCTATGAGTTCACAATACTAAAAAACAGAAACGTACTTTATAGTGTTGTTCAGATACCAATGGAACTAATACAAAAATATTTCTTTTTGATATCCTACTACTGTGACATGGCATCGTCATCACCAAGTTGATTATGAATCTTGATTGAGTCAAAATAATAGCCATATCAGTCCTTTAACTCAATTACAACATTCTTTCATTTTCGTGGGACTAAATTAGATTTCACATGGTTATTGATCGATCCACTTGGAGCTGCCTTGTTGTTTGCAGATTATATTATCTATTTCACACAGAATTTTGACGGACAAATACGAAGAGGGGCATCAATCAATGGCAGACTACGTCGTGATGGACCTCTAAATTAGAGCTTGCAAGATGAACCTAACAAAACCCCTTCGGGTTGGACATGTCAAATGTTATTCGAAGATGATGAAATTGATCTACTACTGAGTGACAAGCTTAATACATACATACATACATACATACATACATACATACATATATATACACTTTAATTAGTTTGAGTAATAATTTAATAATTTTAAATAATAAAATATAAAATAATTATATAAATATAATCAAGAGTGGTTAGAAGGCCCACTTTTGGTTGAAGAGCCAAAAATGAAATATGCCAAAAAGCTAATCTTAAACCAAATCCAATAATGGGCTTGATCATTCCATAAAAATCGAATTAATACATCACTTTAATGATATGAAATATTCATCTTGCGAATAGCCTATAATATAAATAAAAATAATCTAATTCTCATGGCTTTGGCCATTGAAATGGTGGTTGAGCATATAGTAAAATAAAGGCGATAATGCTTAAGGTGATGGTTGTCGATAAGGGTTGTGTTGACAATGATACGTTAATGTGGTTGCTCCTTTATGTAGTGGTGTCATTGTTATAATGGAGATGATATTACCATGATTAAGACAAAGGAGAATGATGGTGGAAAGAAGGAAGGAACAAAAAGAAGATAGAGTAGAGCTTATCATTCTTGAGGACCCTCTCCTCATTTAATTCTATCATCTAAGGTTTTTAGTGGCTACAAACACTCAATTGTTCATTCATTTATTCATTAACTCTAAAATATGAGAGGTTTATAATGCTTTTATAAGGATTAATGACCTTTGGATGAATGCCATGAGGCCCTTTCTAAAAGAGAACTAGGTAGGGATCTATAGGATGGAGATAAGTGTCCATTCTTGGATAAGTGTAGTATACCTCCTTCTAGAATAGTGATGGGTAGGAATCCATAGGATGAGGACAAATGTCTACCCTTATATGAATGATAAATACTTCTCTTCTAGAAGAGATGGGGTTAGGGATTCATAGTATTGAGACCTATGTCCACTTCAAGATCCTCTATCATATGCACATTAAGATATATGTATTACATCCTCCTTTGATGATTCGATACAAGCCCAAGCTCAAAGCCCAAACAAATATATCTTATACTCAAATCTTGCTATAATCTGATAAGAAAATAAAATATATTTAGGATGGGCCTCCATCGATACTTAGGCATATATGGCTCCGATGTAGTAATCCAGAGCTTTTTGTGTTCTCGTGGACCATCGTAGTGGTGTGGTGATGCTCTGATCTACATCAACAAGGGCTTATCTCACCCCTCGCAACATGTCACACATTAAAGTCTTATAATAGATCTGAGAAAAAAAGGATGCTTTGAGACCCCTCACCAATTGAGGTCCACCCTAAGGTGAAGAAATAAGTCCAAGTGTTGATGCCTCCACCAGGACCGCAACCACTTCATAAAAGATTGCCTTGATCTCAAGGAATAAATCGATGAGCTTATTTGATAGGGCCACCTCAATGGCTTCATTTGAAGGAGGTGAAGACCCTCTCAAAGCCCGAGAGACACGCCGAGAGGTAAATCGATGTGATAGTTAGGAGAGAACAATTCGTCGGGGAAAAGGGCCTATGCTTGAGCAATGATTGAGAAGCATTGATGAATGGAGGGTGATTGCTATGTAATATTTAGGGAAGAGAATGCAAAAGACTATGACCCCAATTATGATGATGCCCTTAGTATCTCTATCATGATGATCGATGCCTTAGTTAAAAGAGTCATAATTGACACAGATAGCTTAGTCAATATCATATATATTAATGCCTTTTAAAAGCTGAGCCAAACTAATGACTATTTGATCCTGATATCCTCGTCTCTCACGAAGTTCACTAAAACCTCCATCTCCCCCCTTACACTATCAACCTCCACATGACCTTCGATGTAGAGCCCAACTCCAAGATAATATTGACCAAGTTTGTGGCGGTCAATATCTCCTCGACATACAATACAATCACCGATCAACAAATGTTGAATAGGCTACGAGCAATGGTGTTGACTTACCACATGTTTATAAAGTTTCATATTAAGTCAAGAGTCGAGTAGTTGAGAAGTAATTCAAGAGAATCCCAATAATGCTACTTAATGACAATGTCCCTACTAAAGAAGCTACAACCTGAGTCAGTATCGATGAACCCTTAGGATAGTGCAAAGTCGACCCCTCACCCCAAACTAGTCGAGCCACTTCTCAAGGTGTCACTGGACTGAGCCAAGCTATACCACATGGTGAGGGTCACATCGGCACTCAAAACCCAACCATGTAAAGCTCATCAATTTTCTCCTAGTGAACATCAAGGTATTCGCCTGGTCGACGAGGGATATGCCAGTGATTAACCCTAGCATGGAGCAACACCATTTAAACTCTACCTTAGAGCTTGGTCGATTAAGCATAGGCCACGCAGTTCGCACCCAACTACGAGCAAGCCATTAGTAGACAAATTGTTAGGTGTTAGCTTTGTCTCCAAAGTAACAATAACCCCAATGGCTAGCTAATGTTGTACTAGTTAAAAAAGCTAATGAAAATTGATGAATGTGTATTGATCATACCAACTTGAATAAAGCTTGTCTGAAAGATAGCTACTTCATCCCTTGGATTGATCAACTGGTAGATGTCATCTTAATCCACAAGCTATTAACATTCATAAATGCCTTCTTGAGATACAATTGGATATAGATGGCTCATGAAGATCGGGATCACATGCCTTTTATCACAAGTAGGAATACATTGCTATCAAGTTATACCCTTTGGGCTCAAGAATGTAAGTGTCATATACTATAGAATGGTTAACAAGATATTCAAGGACCACATGGGGGATAAATGTCAAGGCTTACATGGATGATATGATTATCAAAAGTAAAATGACTAATACACAAAAAAGGTTTATGAGGTTTATTATGTATCACTAGCAAATAAACACCAATTGGAGAAGGTCCAAAAAATTATAGAGATGCAATCCATAAATTCGATCAGGGAGGTCTAGCAATTAATTTATAGAGTGGCGACCGTCAATTATTTCCTATGTAAATCAAGGGACAAATATTTGCCCTTCTTTTGGGTGTTAAAAAAACCAAAGAGGTTTGTATAGATAGAGGAGTGTCAAACAACCTTCCACGACATTAAGAGCCACTTGGTTGAGCTACCACAACTCATGTCCATGAATCCTAGTGACTTGTCGAGCCTATATTTTGCTACAACCGAACTTGCCATTAGTTCAACCTTGGCCCAAGAGGAGGGGGAGATCTATAAGTTGACCTATTATGTCAGCCATATACTTAATGGGGCCAAGTTGTGGTACCCATTAATTGAAAAGCTGGCATCCATGATGGTGTTGGCGACAAGGAAGCTATGACCATAATTTCAAGTGCATGTTGTGTAGGTGATCATCAACTGACCACTCTAACAAATCCGAGCTCGACTCTATGTGTTAGATAGTAAGTTAAACTCGATGAGTTCGACTTTCGCTATGCCCCAAGGGTAGTGATAAAGGCTTAGGCTATGACAAACTTCACTTTGGAGCTTACACCATCCAGCCTAACCGACAAGCCCATCTACCTAGACCCTTTTTTCCGATGGGTTAACAATTGCCAAAGGAGGAGGAATCATACTTGGCCTCAAAAGCCCCAATGTGTAGGTTTACGAGCAAGCCCTCCACTCTAGGTTTACAATATCTAATAATGAGGTGGAGTTCGAGGCTCTTTTGTCATGCCTTATATTGATAAGAGAGCTTGGTGTTTTGGGGTTGGTGACCAACGACTCCTAGCTATTGGTGAACAAAGTCAAATGGGACTTTAAATCTTGGGATGCAATAATGACAAAATATTACACCGAGGTACAAAAGATAACCTCTTACTTTTGTAAGTTTAAGATCTTTAAGGTACCTCGGGAGGAGAACACTTAGGCTAACACATTGGCGAGGTTGGCCTTGGCCCGAACAATAAAAGATAGAAACATGCAGGCCAAGGCACCATTGAGAAGCATCAACACCCTACAAGTCTCAAATACTAACTGTTGGATGGACAACATCTTGTGATACAAAAGAGATGGCACACTTTAGACCAACTGAGCTTTGGCAAGGCAAATAAGGTACCACCAAGTGTGGTACTATATACTAACTAATCGATAATATGTAGGTCTTTCAGTCAACCACTTTTCATATGTTTGTCCCTTTAGGAAGATGAACATGTCCTTGCCAAGGTTTACGAAGGATGTTCCTATGCATAACAGAGGTCAAACACTTGCTTTTAAAGTCTTGCGGCATGGATTCTATTGGCCAATGCTAAGGGGAAACATGGTTGTATATATCTAGAAATGTGAGAGATGCCAAAGGTACCCCCAGATCTAACACCAACCATTTGTACCCTATAGTTTGATCAACTATGGATGGTCTATCGCCTAATGGGGAATGACTCTTCTCGGCCCCTTCCCACCAATCTCGGGACAACTTCGATTTATAATAGTTGGGGTGGATCATTTCACAAAGTGGATCAAGGTTGAACCCCTTGCATCCATCACTAAGAGGTAATTCGAAGGGTTTGTGTCGAGAAACATCTTCAATCGATTTGATATCCCAAAAATCATTGTCACTAACAAGAGACATAGTTCAATAACAGTAAGTTCAAGGAATTCTATTAATAATTTGACATTCAATTAAGGTTTAGCTCAGTGGCCCACTGATAGACCAATGACTTGGCTAAGGTGACAAACCGAGCCATATTGAAGGGGCTCAAAAAGCTAGTGGCAAGTGCAAAGGGCACCTGGGATAAGGAATTCCCCAATATCTTGTTGGCTTCATAGAGAACATTGAAGATACGGTTGAATGAATTATCATTCAGCCTACTATTTGGCACGAAGACCATCTTGCCCTCTAAGATGTTATCCCAATCCTCGGGTCAAAAGCTTCCATGAAACCACCTCTGAGAAGGGACTCTGTGTGAGGTTGTACCTCATTGATGAAGTCTGGGCTTAGGCACATTTGAAGATGCTTAATTATAAGAAGGTTGTTGTCCAACTCTATGACATGGGTGATTAGCCCCGAGGGATTGGTTTTGATGATATGATCATGCAAAGGGCCAAGATCAACTACTCGATGCACCCCCAAGAAAAATTAACTTCTAATTGGGAAGGATTATATTGGGTTCTTAAGGTGGTCTAGGATGGATCCTATTGGCTCGGGACAATAGAAAGAGTGATGCTCCCATTAATATGGCATATATCCAAATCTCATGAAGTCCAAACCCAAATGTGAGGGGCCTTGGTATCGGTGGAGGTACTATATTGTGGCATTGCACCACTAAATAACTAGTAAAACTTTTATTCCATAGATCTATAGACTTATAAAAGGAAGTTTCTTTCATGAAACATAATTATATTATATAAGTAAAGTATTACATTTGTGTCAAAAATTACTCGACTCTATCAAGAATGTAAAAAGTATACAATACCTCCACCGGATGTGGGACATTGTCTGAGGAGGAGAGATAGGGGTGAGTGCCGACCAAGGAGGGGCAAGGACTGAGCACCCTGAGTGACTTGCATTGAGAGGAGACCCTAGGTCATTATTGAAGGGAACCTCTAATGGCGTCGACACATCCTAATCATCTAGGTGGTCTATAAAGGGGTCTTCCTTGAGCTTGAGCCTTGGATGTCTCATATTGAGTAAACCCAATGCAAGGAGGTACTTATACTCGAAGGATGCCTCTCTCGATCGAAATATGCTCTTGATTGCTTCGGCCTCCCTCTGTAGTAGTAGCGCTATCTTGAACATGAGTTGCTCAGCCAAGTCAATGATCTAAAATGTCGTACTCCTAATTCTATCGATCCTAGTCCTCGAGCTACTCATTTAGCTCATTTATTTGTTGGGCAGATGACCCATATTCAGCGCATAATGGGCTTTTGTAAAGCCTATAGCCCTAACCTTAGTTTCTCTTGACCTAAACCCTAGATTTGGTGGCTAGGATTGTAGAAAAGTGAGTAGTGACGACAGTAAATGTGTGAGAGAGAAATGAAGTAGCAGATTGGTAGTAGAGGGTAGAAAACAAAAGATCCAGGAAAGAAAAGAAGACAAGGATAGAGAAAGACTATTCTCAAGCATCCAAATAGTATTCTCATCTTAGGTTAGATCAGATCTATAGTTGATTTTTACTATGATCACTTGAGCAGGTTTTGGATATTGTACATAGTAATATAATCCTTATATCCCTATCATTCTCTTATGATTGTTGCTAGGGCTTGGGCAAGAAGTTTTGAGATTTATATATTTATTTTTTTATAGTGAATTTTCTCTAGCTTGCCCCGTGGTTTTTACCCTTCGAGTTGGAGGGGTTTTCCACGTAAATCTTGGTATTCATTTGATTGTGATTTCTGTTTGATTCTGTTGTATGTGATGGCCTACTAGTATTTGTTCATATATAAAGCCCCCTCCCTCCCCTTTATCCCCACAACTGGTATTAGAGCAAGACTTGGTGGCATTTAATTTTTGTGTTCGAACATAGATGTCGATAATGTTTCTCGCATGGTTAGCTTGAATGGAAATAATTGGATGATATGAAAACCAAGAATGAAAGATCTCTTATATTGCAAGGACTTGTATGGACCTTTGCAAGGGGATATTGCAAAGCCCACAACTATAATAGATGATAAGTGGAAGAGGTTAGACTGAAAAACAATTGGATTCATTCGTTAGTGGTTTGATGATAGTGTCGTTCACCATCTTTCTATTGAAAGTTTTGTATACTCTCTTTGGAAAAAGTTGGAAGATCTCTATGAAAGAAAAATGGTTGGTAACAAAGCTTTCTTGATCGAAAACTTGTGAACCTAAAAGAGGACACTTCTATTGTTGAGCATCTAAATGAAATGAAAAGTATTACTAACCAGTTATCCTCTATGAAAATGTTTATTGATGATGAGTTGCAAGCTTTATTACTTCTCAATTTTTTATCAGAAAGTTGGGAGACACTAGTGGTTTTCCTTAGTAATTCTACACTAAATGATATTATCACAATGAGTCAAGTAACAAGTAATTTATTAAATGAGGAGTTGAGGAAAAGAATTTAGCAATATCTCGATTGATTCATTGGTACTTGTCTCGGAGAATAGAGGAAAGTCAAAATCCAAGGATATAAGTGATTCATGTATGAGTAGAAGCAAATCAAGATCAAGAAAAGATATTATTTGATATAATTATGGTGAGAAAGGATATTATAATAATCAATACAAGCAATCTAAGAAGATACGAAAAAGGAGAAAGAAGTGGAGCCTACAGAGTCAAAAGAGAATATCACGGCTATAGTGTAGGGTAGTGATTATTTGATTTTGTTTACTTGATGATATTTTTTCTTATATGTGCTAGGATCTCAAGTGGATAATTGACACTGGTGCTTCTTACATTCTACACCACGGAGGATGTTTTTTCCTACCTATAAGTTTAGAAATTTGGTGTTGTCAAGATAGGCAATTGTGGCACATAGACATTATTGGCATGGGTGATATCCATATAAAGACCAACCTTGGCTGTAAGTTAGTGTTTAAGGATATGAGACATGTGGTTGACTTAAAATTGAATTTAATTTCAGTTAGAAGGCTGGATGATGAAGACTTTGATGTCAAATTTTATAGAGGGCAGTGGAAGCTCAGTAAGGATTCTCTTGTTGTAGCTAATGGGAAAAAATATCATACATAGTACAAATTGTAGGCTAAAGCTTGTGGTGAGTAATTGAATGTTACAGAGAAAGACTTCAGCAAGGAGTTATAGTATAGGCGACTGGCAAATAACATAAAGTTTCCTTTGTTAGTCCTGCTTTGTCTAGAAAATTACATATTTTGGATTGTGTCTATACAGATGTGTGTGGTCCTTTAAGGATAAAAACTCTTGGTGGATCTATTAATGTTCTTAGAATTAGTGGTGTACTTTATTTTGTCACTTTTATATATAACTTTTCCAGGAAAGTTTGGGTATATGCTATGAAGACCAAAGATTAGGTTATTAATGTCTTTAAGGAGTTTCATGCCAAACTTGAAATGGAGACAAGAAAGTAATTAAAATGCATAAGATCAGATAATGATGGTGAGTACACAGGATTGTTTAATGATTATTGCAGGTCACATGACATCTAGCATGAGTTGATAGTTCCTAGTACACCTCATCATAATGCAATTATAGAGAGGATGAACTGTACCATCATGAAAAAGAGCAGATGTATACTTTCACAGGCTAAGTTACCTAAAAGGTTTTGAAACGAGGGTTTGAGGACTGTAGTTGATGTAATCAACTTGTCACAATGTACAACTCTAGATAGTGATGTTGCATAGCATGTATGGTCAGGGAAAGATATATTCTATAAGCACTTAAAAGTGTTTAGTTGTCATGCATTTATACATGTTCCAAATAATGGGAGGTCCAAGCTGGATGGTAAGACAAAAGAGTATATTTTCTTGGTTACTCACATGATCAGTTTGGTTACAGGCTTTGAGATCTAGAATAGCATACGGTGTTCAAAAGTATAGATGTTGTCTTATTTGTAGATTAAACCCTTAAGGATTTGAAGAATAAAGCACTAGCCAAGACTTCTGTAGAAGGATTTGTAGACTATGACTCAGTTACTCCTTCAGTACATCAGGGTGATGGGAGAGATATACAGGAAGATAGTGTAGAGTCTGATGTTGATTTACCTGTAGGACATGTTGAGTAGGAAGAAGATAGGGAGCACCTCCCATAGAACCTCAGTTAATAAGATCTTCTTGACCATGTCAATCTTCAAGAAGATACTCTACATATGTGTATGTGATGCTTACTGATACAGGTGAATAAGAGAATTACCATAAAGTAGTTGAAAGTGAGTAGAAAAAGAAGTGATTAGTTACTATACAGGAAGAGATATATTCTCTACAGAAGAACTATACATATGATTTAGTATAACTATCAAATGAAAGTAAGGTCTTAAAGAATAAGTGGGTTTTTAGGTTGAAGACTCAAGAACATTGTTCTCAACCAAAGTACAAAGCTAGATTGGTTGTGAAAGGCTTTGGTCAAAAGAAATGTATTGAATTTAAAAATATTTTTTCTCCTGTTGTTAAAATATCTTCTATTTATGTTGCTCTTGTTATTGCTGCTAACCTAGACTTGGAGATTGAGCAGTTAGATGTGAAAACAACTTTCCCTCATTGTGATTTGAAGGAGAAAATTTATATAAAGCAACCAAAAGGCTTCAAAATCAAAGGTAAAGAAAATCTTATTTGCAAGTCGAGGAAGAGCTTGTATAGGCTGAAGCAAGCTCCAAGACAGTGGTATAAACAGTTTGATTCATTTATGGTTGAAAATGAATACAAAAGAATAAATTCATATCATTGTGTGTACATCAAACGATTTGGTGAGAATTTTATTATTCTCTTACTCTATGTTGATGACATGCTTATCCTTGGGAAAGATATGTCTATAATTGACATGTTGAAGAAAGAACTAAGTGAGTCTTTTGCAATGAAGGACATAGGGCTAGCAAAGCAAATACTAGGCATACAGATTTCTTGTGATAGAAGAAATAAGATGATTTGGTTATCACAGGAGAAATACATTGAGAAGGTATTGGATAGGTTCAGTATGAGCAATGCAAAGCCAGTTGGTTCTTCTTTTTCAGGTCACTTCAAGTTGTGCTCAGAGCATAGCCAGTCAAGTGACGAGAAAAAGGAGAAAATACAAAAAGATTCCTTATGCTTCATTAGTTAGAAGTTTAATATACACGATCATATGAACGAGGCCAAACATTGCTTATACAGTGGGTGTTGTTAGCAGATTTCTTATAAATCCAATCAAAGAGCATTGGACAATAGTGAAGTGAATTTTTAAATATCTTAAAGGGAGCTTTAAAGTTTGTTTAAGCTTTGGAAGTCCACATCAGGTTTTGCACTTACTTTTGCAAGGGGAGCTTTGTCATGGAAATCTAGATTGCAAAGGTGTATTGCTCTCTCCACCAGAGGCAGAATATATTGTTGCTATAGAGGTTTACAAAGAAATATTATCGGTGAAAGAATTCTTACAAAAATTAGGGCTAAAATAGAAAAACTATGTGGTGTATTGTGATAGTCAGATTGTCATCTATTTATGCAAGAATCTAACATTTCATTCCAAATCAAAGCGTATAGATGTCAGATACCATTGGATCAAAAATGTGCTTGAAGAGGAGTAGTTATAGCTTTAGAAAATTCATATGGATGATAATGGGGTAGACATATTGACAAAGACTTTACTGAAAGAGAGACAAGAGATGTGCCGACATCTGGTCGGCATGGCTTCACATTGAGGAGTCATGGGACAGCCTCCCTTATGGGGTGAAGGGAGAGGTTATTGGACAGATGGCCTATATTCAGCCCATAGTGGGTTTTAGTAAAGCCCACAGCCCTAACCTTGGTTTCTCTTGACCTAAACCCTAAATTTTATGGCTAGTGTTACGAAAAAGTGAGCAGTGATGACTGCAAAATATGAGAGAGAGAAAGAATGTAGCAGATTAGCAGTAGAGGGTAGAAAACAAGATCCGTGAAAGGGAAGAAGACAAGAACGAGAAAGATTATTCTTAATCATCCAAACAGTATTCTCATCTCAAGTTAGATCAGATTTATAGTGGATTCTTACTGTGATCACTTGAGGAGGTTTTGGATATTGTGCATAGTAATATAATCCTTATATCCCTGTCATTCTCTTGTGATTGTTGCTTCGGGTTGGGCAAGAAGTTTTGATATTTATACATTCATTATTTTTATAGTAGATTTTCTCTATCTTGCCCTATGGGTTTTACCCTTCGAGTTGGAGGGGTTTTTCACATAAATCTTGGTGTTCATTTGATTGTGATTTATGTTTGATTCTGCTATATGTGATGGTCTACTAGTATTTGTTTATATATAAAGCCCCTTTACCCCTTTTTATCCCATCATTATTACCACTTAGTATTGGATCCTAGTCTGATACTACCCTTGCACCACCTTCAACTCCATCACTTGAGAAGTGTCAATTCAATGGAGTTGCTTGACCCACTCCTCTTTGGTGAGAATGCCTTCTAGCTCAACCACCTACATCTCAAATCTGGAGATGATCTATGGGTTGGTCATCTCCTTTCAACTTGGTATTCTCACTTAGAAGTCCATCAATCTCCTCGTTGTAATTGGAGATGATGGCTCTCGAGTCATGAACTCGATATACTAGTCCCATAAAGTAATGGTTATGCTTCGATAGAGGATCATCATTTAAGATGGTATAGGCATATGTTGAGGAAACGTCCAGATGTAATAGTCATAATAGATGAAATAATTAATACCAATGGTACGAGGAAAGATAGAGGAAAATCTAAAAAGACTAATATAAACTATAAATAAAAATTTAAGTACTTCAAACTTAATTAAGCTTATGACCGATCTCAATAGCAATAAAAGATCTACGTAGCCGACTCTAAATAGTTGGGTCTTATGACTTCATTATTATTGTTATTGTTGTAAAATTAGAATAAGAATATTATTATTAGAATTAAAAAGTATTATTATTATTATTATTAAAAAGATTTTGGAAGAGTAACTTGTGAGAATAATATATTAGATGTTAATAAGTTATATATATATATATATATATATATATATATATATATATATATATATATATATATATATATATGAAAGCATCACTAGCTTACACTTTGACGTGAGTAGCATGGGACACGTGGAATCCCATGTGAATCAACAAGGATCACCTTGCAAGGCTAAATACTCATGGATGACTGATATCGAAGTAGTACTGTGAAGGAAAGGTGAAAAGAACCTCTATCGAGGAGTGAAATAGAACATGAAATCGTGAGCTCCCCAGCAGTGGGAGGAGAATGTGATTTCTGACTACGTGCCTATTGAAGAATGAGCCAACAACTCATAGGGCAATGGCTTGGTTAAGGGAACCCACCGGAGCCATAGCGAAAGCAAGTCTTCATAGGGCGATTGTCACTGCTTATGGACCCGAACCTGAATGATCTATCCATGATGAGAATGAAGCTTGGGTGAAACTAAGTGGCCTAACAAGAGCTTACGTTGCTTGTTCCTTTGCTTTCTCTCACAGATCTCATCTATCGCCATTATTGATTTAAACAACACGACTATCCACCTGCTTTAATAAATGAATCCTTATTGTCAGTCGAATCCTACACAAACGACCTTGACTTATTCAGCGCATTGTACTTCAGTATTGTATATGTGGGGCAAAGTATACGAGTGTAGTTATTGGCTTTCCCTAGTGGTCCTTGGCTTTACCCAAGAGTAGAGTTCTGGTCGCTTTATGCAAGTAAGTCGGGTTAGAGTGTCATGCTGCTGTAGCTCGCCTCATAGGTTGGTTGGAGTGCTCCGGCAAACAAACGGATTTCCTTTCAAACCAAAGGAAGGTGCTTCTTCCAAGTAGAGGTTCTCGGGTCTGGCAAACAATAACTTAATTGAATATTTCCTTTCCCCGGCAAACTCACTTAACTGAGGAAGAATCTAATGTAGCGATACAATAAGTATAGATAAAAGTCAGAATAACTCACATTGAGAATAAGCGTTAGCGCAAAACGACTTAGTGCAAAAGAAATATAAGCACATATGAGAATAGAGTAAACAAGCTCTGGAACTCAACAAGTTCTTCTTTACTTCTACGAACATAAATTAAATTGGAACAAATTGGAGTTTGGGCCTGTACCCCCCTTCAATTGAATTGAATGCACTACTTAAGATAGAAACTAGTAACTTATTGAATGCATTAGTTTACTTATATAGAAACTAGTAACTTCACACAGCATTGCTTCAATACTCTCAACTCTACTTAAGATAGATCAGAATTCAAGTAACATTTCGCCCTATATGCTTATGGAGTTAGCTTGTGCGTTAATGAGCTTGTATTTTCTTGGTTCTACACAGCTTCCTTCCTTAAGTTTAGAGTCACAGAGTTTTTTTTTTTTTTTTTGCTATTAATCAACTACCGAATATCTTTCTTATTGAATACTCTTGGGTTGGTAACCGTGGTTTCCATTGATTGATACTAAACCTGATGCTGCTTGATCAACCCCATTCATAAGTCTGGGCCTATTTGTGAAGAAGAAAAAGAAATGAAAGACTAAGGTACCACTCACATAAGCACAACTTTCTTATACATTGCTTGTTCCCTGAAAAAATCTCTATTAATACAGGTTTCTTCCGTTGATTGCTCTCTATGCTTTTACTAACAAAACTGTATTGGCTCTAAATCATATGTGCCTCCACTAGTATAAGATCGTAACTTGTCTGAAACAAACTATTTACTCTAGTGGAACAAGCAATGGTGAACGAACAGACTCCGTTAGCTAGTTTATTAAGCGCTTACATGAGCTACGCCTTTAGACTAAACCCTCTCCCAAGCTTTGTTTAGTCATAAATTCTATAAAATAGGTGCACTTACATGAAACAAGAGGGAGCTTGTGAAGTAGATGATATTATTTTTGTAAAATCATTTCTATCTCTAATAATATATAAGTTATTCTCTTATTACCAATTTGATATGTAACTCCTCTGATGAAGTAACTCGAAACTATCGTTAGCGCAACGACTTCCTTCCTTTTAATAAGATCGGCATACTAATGTTAGCATGCACAACTACTTCCTTGTTGTTAGAATATTGGCATTAGTAGTGAGGTTACTTATTTGCTTTGTCGAACCCTTCCTTAACTATGGTACTTTACTTCTTTCTTGCTCTTGCTTCTTCAGTTCCTATTGAATTTCATGAATTTCACTACAGATCAGTAGCTGCCGTGGACAGTGCTAGTGCAGGGACTAGGACAAGAACCCTTCTTTCAGCGCTAAGTGTACTTCAATCTAGTGACTTGTTTTTTCTTGGAAGCTTCACTAGCCTGATTACCCTAGCTTTAGAGTCTTCATCACCCCCTTGTGGTTCAAGTAGCTTTATGAAGTTCACCCCTAAGCCTGACTCCTGGGGCGCTAATGTATTATAAGCGCTTACATGAGCTACGCCTTTAGACTAAACCCTCTCCCAAGCTTTGTTTAGTCGTAAATTCTATAGAACAGGTGCACTTACATGAAACAAGAGGGAGCTCGTGAAGTAGATGATATTATTTTTGTAAAATCATTTCTATCTCTAATAATATATAAGTTATTCTCTTATTACCAATTTGATATGTAACTCCTCCTCCGATGTAGTAACTCGAAACTATCGTTAGCGCAACGACTTCCTTCCTTTTAATAAGATCGGCATACTAACGTTAGCATGCACAACTACTTCCTTGTTGTTAGAATATTAGCATCAGTAGTGTGTTTACTTATTTGCTTTGTTGAACCCTTCCTTAACTATGGTACTTTACTTCTTTCTTGCTCTTGCTTTTTCAGTTCTTATTGAATTTCATGAATTTCACTACAAACCACTAGCTGCCGTGGACAGTGCTAGTGTAGGGACTAGGACACGAACCCTTCTTTCAGTGCTAAGTGTACTTCAATCTAGTGAGTTCTCTTTTCTTGGAAGCTTCACTAGCTTGATTGCCCTAGCTTTAGTCTTTGTCAGCCCCTTGTGGTTCAAGTAGCTTTATGAAGTTCGCCCCTAAGGCTGACTCCCAGGGCGCTAACGTATTATAAGTGCTTACAAGAGCTCATTATTACATGTTCATTGCTTGTTATCGAGACTCAGTTAACTCTCTAACTATGAAGAAACTCTAAAAACTGATTACTGTACTGAAATACGTTGGTCACTTCCTAAAATAGGTTGACTATTTCCTACTTGCTTAAGAGGATTATAGACAGACTAATGTGTACCGGTAATTGTATACAGACTAATGTGTATGCGGTTAAGGCAGATTTAGTGCGGTAGGCAAACTCAAAAGGAATAGAATGGAGTGCCCTCCTACGATATATATATAAGTAACCTCACCCATAAACGAAAATCAAAGACATGTTTGCTCAAACTCACTAGTGCACACCTTGGCAGTAATGGAAAGTCAGGTAATAATGCACCTTGACTTGAACTCAATAAGCAATGGAACTATGCCTTGAAAGAGAGCCTTGGAGAGTAACATAGTAATTCATTTCTATTCAGCTTTAAAACCAGTAATTGAACTTTCTTACATAGAATTAAGTCTAGAAGAAACAACATTAACTGAAGATTCTATTGAACAAATTATTCTTTTGATACATCCTTTGATTTAGATCTTTATTCCAATCATGATCTGATGAGAATAAAAGGAATAAACTTTGTATACGAATAAATACTGGCAGACTGTCACATACAGTGGAATCAAACAGAAATCACAATCAAATGAACACCAAGATTTATATGGAAATCCCCCTCAACTCGAAGGGTAAAAATCATGAGACAAGCTAGAAAAAATCCACTATCAAAATAATGAATATACAGATCTTAAGGCTATTTGCCCAAACCAAAGCAACAGCCATAAGAGAATCACAGGGATACAAGGTTTATAATACTAAGCACAATATCTAAAACCTTCCTATGAGATCACAGTAAGAATCCACTGTAAAGTGATCTAACCTGAGATATGAATGATTGAGATTTTCTGTCTTTGTCTTCTTTCCTTTCCTGGATCTCTTGTTTTCTGGCCTCCATTATCAATCTGCAATCTTCTTTCTCTCTCCCACGTTTTCAGCCACCACTGCCCTCTTAATCTCAACCCTAGCCACCTAATCCAGGGTTTAGATTAATATAAGTAAAGTTCTAGGTTGTGGGCTTCACTAAAGCCCATTATGGGCTGAATTTGAGCCATTTGCCCATCTGCCTAACAACCTCCCCCTTCAGCTCATAAGGGAGGCTGTTTCATGACTCTTCAATGTGAAGCTATGCCGACCAACTATCAGCACATCTCTTGTCTCTCTTTCGATAAAGCCTTTATTAATATGTCTGCCCCATTATCATCCATGTGAATTTTCTAAAGCTGTAACTGCTTCTCTTTAAGCACATTTATGATCTAGTGATATCTGACATCTATATGCTTTGACTTGGAATGAAATGTTGGGTTCTTGCACAATTGGATTGCACTCTAGCTGTCACAATACACCACATAGTTTTCCTGTTTCAACCTTAATTCTTATAAGAATCCTTTCATCCATAATATTTCTTTATAAATCTCTGTAGTAGTAATATATTCTGCCTTTGTGGTGGAGAGAGCAATACACCTTTGTAATCTAGATTGTCATGACACAGATCCCCATACAAAAGTAAGTACAAAACCTGATGTGGACATTCTTGTATCAATATCTCTTGTCATATCTGTATCTGTGTAACCTGTCAACACAGGTGGTCCATCTCTAAAGGTTAGATAAACTTTAGAACTTCCTTTGAGATATCTAAAGATCTACTTCAATGCTGCCTAGTGCTCTTTGCCTAGATTTGCAAGAAATCGCTAGCAACACCCACTGCATATCCGATGTCTCGTATATACCATCGTGTACATTAAACTTCCAACTGTTGAAGCATAAGGAACCTTTTGTATGTTCTCCTTCTCCTCATCACTTAATGGACTCTGCTCTAAGTATAACTTGAAGTCACCTGCAAGAGGAGAACAAAGCGGCTTTGTATTACTCATCGAACACATCAATACTTTCTCAATGTATTTCTCCTGTGACAACTAAATCTTCCTCTTTCTTCTGCCATGAGAAATCTGCATGCCCAGTATTTGTTTTGCTAGCCCCATGTCTTTCATTACAAAAGACTCACTCAGTTCCTTCTTTAACCTGCCAATCATAAACATATCTTTCACAAGGATAAGTATGTCATCAACATAAAATAAGAGAATAATAAAATTCTCACCAAACTAATTGATGTACACACAATAATATGAAGTTGTTCTTTTGAATTCATTCTCAATCATAAATGAATCAAACTTTTTATACCATTATCTTGGAGCTTGCTTCAGCACATACAAGCTCCTCCTCAACTTGCAAACAAGATTTTCTTTACTTTTGATTTTGAAGCCTTCTAGTTGTTCCATATAAATTTTCTCCTCCAAATCACCATGAAGGAAAGTTGTTTTCACATCTAACTGCTCAATCTCCAAGTCTAGGTTAGCAGCAATACCAAGAGCAACACGGATAGAAGACATTTTAACAACAGGAGAAAAAATCTCTTCAAAGTCAATACCTTTCTTTTGACCAAAGTCTTTCACAACCAATCTAGCTTTATACTTTGGTTGAGAACAATATTCTTGAGTCTTCAACCTAAAAACCCACTTATTCTTTAAGACCTTACTTCCTTTGGTAGTTGCACCAAATCATATGTGTGGTTCTTTTGTGGAGAATTCATCTCTTCCTGCATAGCAATAAACCACTTCTTTTTTTGCTCACTTTCAACTGCTTCCTGGTAACTCTCTAGTTGACTTGCATTAGTAAGCATCGCATACTCATTTGTAGAGTATCTTTTGGAAGATTGACGTGGTCTAAAAGATCTTCTTAACTGAGGTTCTGTGGAAACTTGCTCTCTTTTTTCTTCCTGCTCAACATGTCCTACAAGTAGATTAACATCTGGCACTACACCATCTTCCTGCACATCTCCCCTATCACCCTGATATACTGGAGGAATAACTAGGCCACAACCTACAAATCCCTCTGCAGAAGTCTTAGCCAGTGCCTCTTTCTTCAAATCCTCAATGGTTTGATCCTCAAAGAAGACAACATCTCTGCTTCTGAACACCTTCTGCTTTTTTGGATCCCAAAGCCTGTAACCAAATTGATCATATAAGTAACTAAGAAAAATACACTCTTTTATCTTATCATCTAGCTTGGACCTTTTATTGTCTGGAACATGTGCAAATGTATGACAACCAAACATTATTAAATGTCTATAGGAGACATCTTTCCCTGACCATACATGCTCTGTAACATCATCATCTAGAGCTGTACATGGTGATAAGTTGATTACATCAACTACAGTCCTCAAAGCCTCATCCCAAAACCTTTTTGGTAGCTTGACCTGTGAAAGCATACATTTGATCTTTTCCATGATGGTGCAGTTCATCCTCTATGTAATTACATTATGCTGAGGCATTCCAGCAACTGTCAACTCATGTTGGATGTCATTTAACCTATAATAATTATTAAACAATCCTATGTACTCACCACCATTATATGATCTTATGCATTTTAATTGTCTTTCTGTCTCCCTTTCAACTCTGGCATGAAACTCCTTAAAGACATTAATAACCTGATCTTTGGTCTTCAAAGCATAGGCCCAAACTTTTCTAGAAAAGTCATCTATAAAAGTAACAAAATAAAGTGCACCACTGATACTAGGAACATTAACAGATCCACCAGGAGTTTTTGTCCTCAAAGGACCAAACACATCTATATAGACACGATCCAAGGCATGCATTTTTCTATATAAAGCATGACTAACAAAGGAAACTCTATGTTATTTACCAGCCAAACAATCAATACAAGGGTTCAAACATGTACCTTTGAGGTCCGACAATACCTCTCTTTTAGAAAGTTCTTGCAGACCTTCTCGCTCATGTGTCTCAGTCGCCTATGTCACAGCTCCATGCTGAAGTCTTTCTCTATAGCATTCAACTGCTCACCACAAGCTTTAGCTTGCAATTTATATAATGTATGTCATTTCTTCCCATTAGCTATAATAAGAGAACCCTTATTGAGCTTCCACTACCTTCTATGAAATCTGACATCAAAGTCTTCATCATCCAGTCTTCCAACTGAAATTAAATTCAACCTTAAGTCAACCACATGCCTCACATCCTTAAGCACCAACTTGCAGCCAAGGTTGGTCATTATATGAATATCATCTATGCCAATGATGTCTGCTATGTCATAGTTGCCCATCTTGATAATATCAAAATTTTCAGACCTGTAAGTAACAAAGAACTCCCTCCATGGTGTAGTATGATAAGAAGCACCTATGTCAATTATCTACTCGAGATCCTGACACATACAAGAAAAAATATCATCAAAAGTAGACAAAATCAAATGATCACTACCTTGCACTATAGTTGTGATATTTTCTTTTGATTATGTATGCTCCACTTCTTTCCCCTTTTTCTTATTCTTCTTAGGTTGCTTACACTGATTCTTATAATATCTTTTCTCACCACAATTGTAGCAAACAATATCTTTCCTTGATCTTAACTTGCTTTTACTTATGTGTGAACCACTTCTATCCTTTGACTTTGACCTTCATCTATTCTCTGAGATAAGTGCCTGCGAATCAATTTGAGAAGTTGCTGAATTCTTTCTCCTCAACTTCTCATTTAACAAACCGCTTGTTACTTAACTCATGGTGACAACACCATCTGGTGCAGAATTACCAAGGAAAACTTATCAAAAAAAGAATTACTGAGGAAAACCACCAGTGTCTCCTAACTTTCTAGTAAAGAACATAGAAGTAACAATGCGTGCTACTCATCATAAATAGATAATTTCATAGAGGATAAGTGGTTAGTAATACTTTGCATTTCATTCAAATGCTCAGAATAGAAGTACCCTCTTTATATTTCAAGTTCATAAGTTTTCTGATCAAGAAAGCTTTGTTGCCGATCGTTTTTCTTTCATAAAGACCTTCTAACTTTTTTCAAAGAGAGTAAGCAGAACATTCGGTAGAAATATGGTGAAAGACACTATCATCAAGCCACCAATAAAGCTAATAGTTTTTCAATCTAACCTCTTCCACTCATCATCATCATAGTTATGAGCTTTATACTATTCCCTTACAAAGGTCCATATAAATCTTTGCAATACAAGAGATCTTCTATTCTTGGTTTTCATATCATCCAATTGTTTTCATTCAAGCTAATCATATGAGAAATGTTACCGACCTTCATGTTCCACCAAAACCCTCGATACCGTTGATGGGAATAAAAGGAATAAACTTTGTATACGAACAAATACTAGCAGACCGTCACACACAGCGGAATCAAACAGAAATCACAATCAAATGAACACCAAGATTTACGTGAAAAACCCCCTTAACTCAAAGGGTGAAAACCATGAGACAAGCTAGAAAAAATCCACTATCAAAATAATAAATATGTAGATCTCAAGGCTTCTTGCCCAAACTAAAGTAACAGCCACAAGAGAATCACAAGAATACAAGGACTATAATACTAAGCACAATATCCAAAACCTTGGTCTCTACTGTCAATTTGCAGTCTTCTTTCTCTCTCCCATGTTTTCAACCGTCGTTGCCCTCTTAGTATCAACCCTAGCAACCTTATCTAAGGTTTAGGTTAATATAAATGAAGTTTTGGGTTGTGGGCTTCACTAAAGCTTATTATGGGCTCAATCTGCCCAACATGCTCTACCTTATTTTGAGGTTTAGGCTTTAACATAAGATTTACCATATGGGATAGTCGACAACTTTCACTCTCCTTGGCCCACTTGCTCGTGCTCCTTACTCTCAATTTTCATAATGCCTTGCGGCTAGCTCGATTGGATTCTGCCCCAAATATGACTTCATGATTCAAATGAAAAAATAATGAATAAATATATAAATGAATAAATGTATAAAAAATGAATATTTGGTAAAAACATTTTGGCATATAAAAGAAAATTAGAAAAGAAAAAGAAAAAAGAAAAAGAAAAAAGAAAAAGAAAAAAGGAATATAAAAATGAATAAATGTATTGAGATGCCGAACTTTTTGGCAAAAACATTAAAGCTTTGAATTTTTCTTTTTGACAATTGTTTCCCTTGGGTAAATTTATCATCAAACCTTACTGTAGTTTGAAAACATATTATTTTTTAGGCATTCAAATATGATTAGATTCACATTTTAGAAATTACACAAAATATAATATCATATTCTTGCTAGAAGTCCTCAAAAATAAAAAAAATGTATAGTTAGTAACTGTAAATGATCACACAGACAAATAAAATGACATTAGATAATAAAATGCTTTATGAGGTATTCATTTGTCTGATTAAAAATTGGAGCAATTAGATTCTTGGAATGACTCATCTGCATGGAGATATAAAGAAACACAGAGCAGTGCACTACCAATGTTGCTTGTAGAAATGTTGCAGTAAGGTGTTTGACACCTACAATGGTACCTGTTGGGGTCACCCCGCAATGTAAGGTGATGGATCACTTGGATGAGGTATCCCATGTGCGCAGGGTCACCTCCATGGTCTAATGACGTGGCACCTTCACTCTACTCTTTTGGCAGCTTCCTTGGTCGATTGACGGTGTGTCCTTCAAAAGACCAGGCTGATTTTGGGCTCGATCGAGTCCCTCCGATGATCAAGTCGGTCGATCAGATTGAGTGAAGAGATCTCATTCCTTTTCTTCTCCACCCCTCCCCCACCCAATGCCCCAATTAGAGGTGGTGGACATTTATACTGCGTAGGCGAGTTGGTCGTATGTAGGCCATGTCATTGCAACAATGCGACAAGTCGCCCACCACCCGTTGTCGGGCACTTCGTTGGCCCTACCACGCCGCCGCCACCTTCATGGGGTCATGGGGCATTCGCCGATCGGCCTATTGTATACGCCGCCACCGCCTACTACCATGGGCGGGGCATTGGTCGAGTTGGTCGACACGTCAATTTTGTTGCGTCGCCTGCTATCGGGGGATTAGCCACATGACTTCCAAAGGATCCTCTAAGGTCGGGTCAAGCGCGCAGCCCAACGTGGCTGAATTGTGATGTGGCCGAGGTGGGAATGTGGTATTCTTTGCCTCATTGGACTGACCATTATTGGCCCCATCATTCTCTCCCCCTACAAGAATCCTTTTCGTTCTCTTTATAGGACGCACCTATAAAGGACTGTATCGGGGCTTGGATTGCGACGAAAAGGATTACCACAAAGCTCTAGATCTTTTGGGGCATGTTATGAGAAAGTTAGTTGGCTTGGATGCCACGGACTCATAGCAACTGGTGGCGGCCGAGGTGCATTGATGGGACATGTTCTGGCTAATGGTGACGAAGGATGTATCTTGGGTGCGACTAGACTAAAGGTAGTTGAGGGATGGAGCTCGGGCACGATTAGACTAACGGTGGCCGAGAGATACGTCTCGGGCATGATTGGACTGACGGTGGCCGAGAGATGCGTCTCAGGGATGATTGGACTAACGGTGGCCGAGAGATGCTTCTCGGGCATGATTGGACTGATGACGGCCGGGAGATGCACCTCAAGCACGATTGGACTGATGATAGCCGAGAGATGCGCCTCGGGCACGATTGGACTGATGATGGCCAAGAGATGCATCTCGGGCATGATTGGACTGACAGTGGCCGAGAGATGCGTCTCGGGCATGATTGGACTGTCGGTGGTCGAGAGACGTGTCTCGGGCACAATTGGACTGATGATGGCCGAGAGACACATCTCGGGCATGATTAGACTAATGATGATCAAGGGTGTGCATTGAGAATACACGCCGGTATGCTGCACGTGGCCAGCACATATGAGATTTGGCCCCTGTGGGTCGCGTGCGCACGGTCTCACACTTCAGTATGTCGCACGTTGTGCCCGTGACTTCGGCGGAGGATGGCAATGGCCATTTAGGGCTGACGTGAACTCATATTTATTCATATGATGGGTTTTCTAGCAGTGTTCTCTCTCTACCTCGGGCATGCGAACCGTCGTTCGGAGGCTTTATAACCCCATCTTCCACGGCTAGAGACCTTACTTGCTCTTTTGAACTCCCTTTGCTTTCGCCTTGGCCTTTCACAGTTCTCCTCCTTTCGTTCCCTTATCTCCTTTGATTAGGTCGGATGTCCTCCTCGGGTTCATCTAGTGTCAGGGTCATTCCCTCTGCTAGTTCGAAGGGGCACGGTCTGAGGGTCCCGAAACTAACATCTCGGGGTCGTCATGTTCGGGGATACCATTCTCGGAGGATGCCTGGTCACAAATGGATCTTGAGATATGAAGTCTTATCGCGACATTGCCTCAATCATAAATGAGGAAGCTCTTGAGTCCATTCGGGAGTGCTATAGTATCCCCGAGGGGTACGTGCTTCGGGTTCCTTTGCCCGAGCAACAACCCTACCAAACCGGGCCCTCTGAGATAAGTATCTCGGTGGATGCACTGGAGCTGGTTTGTGCTTCCCACTACATCCCACCATAGTGGAATGCCTTAGGTGGTAGAGGATTTCTCTGAATTAGATGGTGCCCAACTCGTGGTATTATCTCATTGCGTTCTTAAGCGAGTGTCGGGGTGCCGGCATTGTTCCTACCCAAACCCTATTTTTTACTTGCTTTCATCTCTGTAAGAGTCAGGGAGGTTACTATTTGACAGCTCGGGTTGGTTTTAAGGTCAGCGGTGCGCCAACCAACAACAAAGGTTGGAAGGCTCAGTACTTTTTGTCAGTGGTTCGAGTTTGGGTTTCAGAGCCGATTGGTCAATTCATCCGATCAGCAATGCCCCCCCCCCCCCTTATTATCCAAGGAGTCTATCGTGGTCAATAGGTTAAGGGGAATTCTTCCCATTTCCCAGGCAATCCGGAATATGATCGAGAAGTGGTTGGTTGAAGCCGGGCTTAGTCTAGCTTCTTGGGGTATACCTGTGCTCTAATGCTTGTTGTATGTGTGACTGTCATCCGGATCCTAACTTGTCGGTCGGGACGCAGGTGCCATGGATCTGAACATTCTACGCAAGAAGCCGAGGATGTCAAGGGGAAGAGCGCTCCTACCGTTGGACTCGAGAGTGCACGGCCAGAAGTGGAAGTGATCCATATGGAGGCTTCGGCAAAAAGGCCTGTCGAGAGTCCGGTTGCAGACTAGGCTACTGCTGGCCGACCCGGTAAGCGGGTCAAGATAGCAGTGAGAAAGCATAAGTCTCATCGTGACAAGGGGAGCTCCCAGCGGGCAACTCGGGAGAGAGAACCAGAGGTTTCGGCGGAGGACTCCTCTCCGACCTATCACCGACCAAAGTCGATGAAGGATCTATATGGCATGCGGGTCTGTGAAGACAACGAGGGCTACTATGTCCTTCAGATGGCCGAATGGGCTCCGAAGGACTCGAGTGCTGCGATGCGAGCTTGGTGGCCGAACCTCTCATACCAGACTAGGGTCTGGGACGACCCCGAAGTAGCCTCGGAGTTTGATCGGGGAGTGTTGCACCTGACGTTGGCCAAGAACCTCTATACCCTACCCTCATAGGTCCTCATAGCTCGAGCAGCGAAGTAGATTGCACTAGTAAGTCATGTCTCGGTACTTAATGTCGACGTCTTCTCTTTTTCCTTATATTGACTACCTTTTGCATTTTTGCAGGGGCACCATTACCAGATGGCTCTTCTGGATAGGGTACACGACTCGGGTCATCTGGTGACCCATATGGGGAATCGATCGTACCTACTCAAGGCGGAACTCGAGAAGCTGAAGATAGAAAGGGACCCTGAGCAGCTAACCCTAGCTCGGCAACGAGTGGACGAGCTACAGGCGGACAATGCTAAGTTGAGGTTAGGAGTGGATGAGCAGACTGATCGGTTAGAATAGGCTGACAAGGAGCTAAACGAGCTTCGGGAGGGCTTTGCAGAGAGCCAGCGTCAGTTGAAGGAACAGAAAGCTAATCATCGTAAGGTAGATGATGAATTGTTGAAACTAATGAGGGAGAATGAGTTCCTCAAGGCCAAGCTGTCAGGCAGAAGCATCGCTAATTACAAGCAGTCGATCAGGTTGAGTGGGGGTTGCGATAGATGGGCCAAGTTTTATACGAATATGGGTATCGGGTTGTCCGTTCTCATATTGGATATGTGACAGGTTCTTGGCAACTGTTTGCAGTCTAGGTTCGCGAGGATGCAAGTACCCCCTCGAACTATTTTGACGACTTAGTACGGACCTTCCCAAGTGGGTGCTAGTTTACCCCGAGTTCGAGTTGGATCACTTACCTTGGCTTTGCACAGGACGAGGTCGCCCGTGGTCACTTGTCGAGGGCGTACTTTGCTATTGTAGAGCCTTGCAATGGCCTTCTTGTTTGTGAGTTCCCATAGGTGTGCCTCGGCGCGCCTTTCCTCCAGTAGGTCCAAGTTCTCATGTAATTGTGCATCTAAGATATCTTTTTCATAATGCTCGAACCTAAGTGTCGGGAAGATCATCTCGGATAGTAGGACTGCCTCAGTCCTGAAGGCGAGGCTGAATGGAGATTTAGCCATCGATGTTTTCGGGGTTGTTCTTAAAGCCCACTGGATGTTGGGTAGCTTGTTGGCATAAGTTCCTTGCGCGCTAGTGACTCTTTTCTTTAGACCTTCAAGGATGGCTCAATTGGTGACCTCGATGAGCCCGTTGGCTTGGGGATGCACGACCGAGCTGAACTTGAGTGGATGTTAAAACTTCAATAGAAATCTTTGAACTTTTGGTTGTTGAATTGTGTCCCATTGTTTGTGATTATGACTTTGGGTATACCAAACATGGTGATGATATTCTTTTAAACAAAGTTTTCGACTTACTTCTCTGTGATTGAGGCTAGTGGTTCAACTTCAACCCACTTGGTGAAGTAGTCGACCCGTACTATAAAGAATTTTTGCTATCCCGAGGCGGGGAGGTATGGGCCGAGTAGGTCCATTCCCCACTAGGCAAATGGCCACGCTGCCTTGGTTGTTGCCATGGGAGTCGCCAGCTGGTGTGGCACATGAGTGTGACGTTGACATTGTTCACATTTTTTAACGCAGGTCTGAGCGTCCTTTCGCATGGTTGGCTAGTAGTAGCCTTGTCTGAGGATTTTGTGAGCAAGTGTGCGGGCCCCAATATGTTCTCTGCACACCCCCTCAGGTACCTCGGCGAGCGTCGTCTGTGCTTCACTCGGGCGGAGGCATCGGAGTAGAGGTTGGCTAAAGCCTCTCCTATAGAGAGGTCTGTTGATCATGTAATACCAGGATGCTGATCGCTTTATTCGACACGCCTCCTCTTGCTCATCGGGCAAGGCACCCTCCATCTTGAACCAGAGAAGTTGGTCAAGCCAACATTCCCCTATTTCTACTACCGCCACCTCGGGCGTGCCGATGGAAGGTTGGGTGAGATTGGTCAACCGCACAGTTTGCTCGCAAGTGTTTTGGTCTGAAGCAAGCTTCGCTAAGGAGTCCGCACGTGCATTTTTGGTTCATGGCACTTTAGTGATAGAGAAATGCCAAAAGGTGTTGATCAGTCACCGTGCCTCGGCCAGGTATTTTGCCATGGTGTCATCTCAAGTCTTGAACTCTCTGTGGACTTGGCCAGCTACCAGTTGGGAGTCGGTGAAGGTCTCGACCTTTTCCACTTGGAGTTCCGTTGCCAGCCTTAACCCAAAGAGCAATGCTTCGTATTCCGCCTTATTGTTGGTGGCTCAAGTCGAGGCAAAGGGCCTATTCATATACCGTTAGTGGGACTTTCTAGTACGAGGTGGCACCCCTCTCATGGCGTTTGCCAACCCATCCACATACAATTTCTACACCGAGAGCGCATCGGCTGGATCATTCATAGAAGTAAGTTTAGCAAGGAAGTCCACCATCACTTGCGCTTTTATGGTCGTCCTGGGTACGTATTCGAGATCGAACTTCCCCAGCTCGGTCGACCACTTGAGCATGCGGTTTGTGACATTAAATTTTGATAAGATTTGATGGAGTGGTTGGTCGATTATTACCTTAATAGAATGCTCTTGAAAATATGGTATGAGTCTTCTTGCGGCCATCACCAGCGCTAGGGCCAACTTTTCGACCAGGGGATATCATTCCTTGGGACCATTGAGGATGTGACTTGAGAAATAAACTAGCCTTTCTACCTTGGCGAGTGTGACCAGGACCGAGCTAATGGCCACTATAGACGCTACCATGTATAGTCTGAGGGGTTCCCTTGGAGAGACCACAGATAACTGGGATAGCTGGGAGAGATCGGCCTTTAGTTCTTGAAAAGCTTCTTCGCACTAAGGCATCCACAAGAAATCTTTGGCCTTCTTTAGGGTGCAGAAAAAAGGACAAGTTTTGTTACCTGCCCAAGAGATGAAACAACTCAAAGCTACGAGCCTCCTGGTAAGCTAATATACTTTCTTCACCATTCAAGGGGATCTCATTTGGAGGATCGCCTCTATCTTCTCGAGGTTGGTGTCGATTCCTTGTTAGTGTATCATGAAACCAAGGAATTTTTCTAACGTGACCCGAAGACACATTTGCTGGGATTGAGTTGCATTCCGACGCGTCGCATGGTCTAGAATGTTTCTGCTAGATCTCTTAAGTGGTCTTCCGAGGCTTTGCTTTTTACAATCATATCATCGACATAAACCTCCATGGTGTTGCCAATCTGGTCCTTGAATAGGCGGTTCACCATTCTCTGATAGGTGGTGTCTATGTTTTTCAGTCCAAACGATATTACTTTGAAGTAGTAAGTGTCGACATGTGTGATGAAGGCAGTGTTCCCCCGATCTCAAGGTGCTATGCGGATCTGGTTGTATCTCGAGTACGCCATGAAGGAGAGCATTTCATGGCTCGACATGGTGTCTACCAATTGGTCGATGTGAGGTAGAGGGTTAGCAATCTTTTGGGCAGGCCCTATTTAGATCGGTATAGTCAACACACATCCGTCAATTTCCATTGGGCTTTTTAACCAGTACAATGTTGGACAACCAAGTCGGATACGTAACTTCTGCAATGAAGTTGGCTTCGAGTAGGCATGCCACCTCCTCCTCGATGACCAGGACCGAGCTAGGCATTGCTTCTAGGGTCCATGCAAACAGATCGACATTCTTTTCCAGAAACTCTATCATCTTGACTTATTGTTCGCCTAAAAGCGTCGAGCTGATCTTTAAGGATTTGTCAGGCTGCTTGGGGTCGACGACAATTTCTACCACGCCTTCGATCGGTTCAGGGTTCAAAGCAAGTTTGCTGGGTCCTCTCGGGTCGGTCCCTGGGCTCGTTGTTCTGGGTTTCTTTGGGAGAGTGGTGGCGATCAAGTAGCATCCTCGAGACTCCGTGGGTCACTACGGGCCTCACCGACTGCATCACGAGAACTTCATGGACCGGTGGAATGTCGACACCACCTCAACTGTTGAGGGTTGGTCAGCCAATTATAGCATTGTAAGCGGAAGTGAGGTCAACCACCATGAAAAAGACCATTAGTGTCTTGGTGCGTGGCTCCTTGCCAATCGTCAATGACAGGGTCGTCATTCCAAGAGGGGTGATTGAATCTCCTGTAAACCTAATCAACGTAGAGGTCAATGGGGTTAAATCTTGGTCGGTTAGACCTAGCTTCTGGAAGGCTTCAAAATATAAAATGTCTATGGCACTCCCTATGTCTATCATTATCCGCTTAACTCGGGCGTTGGTGATGCGTACGGTGATGACCAAAGTGTCGTCATGATCTGGATACTCTTCTCCCTCCAGTTGGAAGCTGATTTCGGGATCAGGATGGTGCCTCGGCCTCTTCTTAACTGCAACCCTAGCATAGGCCTTGCGTGTCGAGGCACTGTCTCCACCCGCATCTGGTCCGTCGACTATGATATCGATCTACCTTTCGACTGGGTTGGCTGGGCGCGGTTGTCGATCTCTCTTCGATCGCTTGTCGGGGTGGTCTCCTCGCCTTTGGACATAATGATTGAGGTGTCCTTGGCGGATCAAGTCTTCGATTTGATTCTTTAGGTCCCGGCACTCCTTGGTGTCATGGCCATATTCACGATGGAAACGACAATATATGCCCCAGTCTCTTTCCTCGAGATGGGTCTTGATGCGGTTCGAGGGTGCTAGGAGCCCTTTCCCCCCTATTTGGAGGAAAATCTCGGTCTGCATGGAGTTGAGAGGAGTTGTCGGAGGTCATGAGCGGCTGAAGTCTGGCCCCTCTATCCTCCTCCTTGACGGCCCCGAGGTGGGTCCCCGGGGTTGTTCCGATCAGGGATGCTTCTGCTCCTCTGCTTTTTGGCGATCAGAGTTTCGACTACGATGAAATGGTTCACCCTCTGCATCATCTCGGGGACTATGGTCGGAGGTTTTTCGACCAAAGACCATAATAGTTTGGATGGGCATATTCCCATCAGAAAGGCTTGGATAACTAGGGAGGGATGCACATCAAGGATCGCTCGTGTTTCGATGGTGAATCTGTTGACAAACTGGGCAAGGGGCTCCACCCTTCCCTCGGCGATGCCGAGGAGCGAGGCTGTTGTGGGCTTTGGTTAAGCGTTGGCCAAAAGTTTTGCTCCAGTTCCATCGCAAGCTGGTCGAAGGAAATAATGGATGCCGGCTTGAGACAACTGTACCACATCCGAACCGGTCCCCTCAAGGTGGTCAGGAAAAACCAACACATGAGCGCATCAGATGAGTCGTTAAATGCCATTTGAGCTCGGAAGGCTACGACATGCTCGGTCGGATCCGAGCTTTCGTCATACGATTCTAAGAGGGGTAACCTGAAGTTGATCGGTACAAGCATGTCTTGTATCTTTGGGGCAAGGGTGATTTATGTTTGGGGTTCTCCCCAACCTCTTCTTTTGATTTGGTAACCTCCTTTTGTACCTCATCGAGCCATTTGTTTACGCGTCAGAGCTGCATTCGGAACGAGTTGGTCAAGTCCAATGATAAGGTGTCCAATTCGTACAGGGTGTGCTCCTCCCTGAGGTGCAGAACGGTCGATTTCTCCGGGACGATCGAAGGGGTCTCAGACCGGACCTCGGGAGGATTATGTTCCGTCGGGCTAGGTCGGGCTGGCGCTGAGTGCTCCTAAGACCTTCCTTGGTTGGTCGGGAGCCGTTGGGGCTCCGATTAGGGGGGAGTCGTCGTCTGGGTGAGCTGAGGAATATGGGGGATGATTGCCTGTATCATCCTCGTCAAGGCCTGTACTTGATGGGCTAGCCCGATGAAGGCCTCTGCGGTAACCGCTTGCCGTGCGGTGTAACCTTGAGGGGTGAGCCCAGGATCAGTAAGCAACTTCTAGTATCTATCAAGAGTCAAGGTAGACTGTACCCCATCTGCAAGCCCCCGATGGGGGGCCGAGGGTGCGACCGTAATCTGAGGCATGGTCACTACAGTTGGAGTATGTGGAACTGCTTCCTCGGTCACTTGACTGGGAAAGAGATTAGAGATGCGATCGTGTGACATAGGCCCTCTTCTAGCGCCAAATGTTGGGGTCGCTCGGCAATGTAAGGTGACAGATCACCTGGATGAGGTATCCCGTGTGCACAGGGTCGCCTCCGTGGTTCGATGACATGGAAACTGCACTCCACTCTTTTGGCAGCTTCCTCGATCGGTCGATGGTGTGTCCTGCAAAAAGACCCAGGCCGAGCTGTTTGAGCTTGGCTAAGTCCCTCTGACGATCAAGTCAGGGTCGGTCGAATTGAATGAAGAGATCTCGTTCCTTTTCTTCCAACTCCACTCCACGCGCACCCCTAGCCCCCCCCGGCCTCTACCAATCAGAGGTGGTCAGGGGACATTTATACCTACATAGGCGAGTTGGTCATACGAGGGCCATGTCATCGATGCGGTGCGACAAGTTGCCAACCGCCCATTGTTAGGCACTTCCGGTCGATTGTTGTTTCGCCGCCACACCGCCGCCGCTATCGGTCGGGGACCGCCGATCGGCCTATTGTTCGCCTTGCCGCGCCACCACCGCGCCATGGGCCAGAGGCATTGGTCGAGGGTTGGTCTGGCACGTCAGCTTTGCTGCACCGTCCGTTGTCAGGGGGGACAGTTAGCTAGCCACATGACTTCCAGAAGATCCTCCGAGGTCGGGTCGGGTGCGTGACGTAGGCCCGAAGTGGCTAAACCGTGACGTGGCTGAAGTGAGGATGCGGTGTTTTTTTGACTCGTTGGACTGATCATTATTGGCTCCATCAGTACCTGTGATCGTGACTCTTTTTTCTACGAGACCGATCCTATCTCCTGATGGGAAATATAATTAGTGAGGTTTATGGTGGGCAAGTTCTCAAATTGAGGTCAAGGTATTAAATCCTCCTTGCCTTTGATAGTTCACCGAAATCAATACTTCCAAACGGGACCAAGAAACATGCACGTATCCGTCGAAGATATTTGGTTGGATAAACCAAAATCTTGCACTTGTCATATCTACGAAACACATTCCAATTGTGTTATTGATTCCATTGTAATAATGCGTATGTTTCCATATGATCTGATGCCAATAATGTGTCATTTATGTAACTCCGCTCAATATATGTGCTAATTAAGTGGGAAGCCTCCAGAGTTGAGGAGGAACACGATCGCTCGTGAGATGGCAACGATGAGAGTAAGGTTTTGTTGTGTGTTCTTGATGTTGGTGGCGGCGAGGATGCCATCCGCCACCGCAGCCGGACGGCCACCCCCCAACTACGCAGACGCACTCACCAAGTGCTTGCTGTTCTACGAAGGGCAGCGATCCGGAAAGCTTCCACCCACGCAAAGGCTCACCTGGAGAAAGGACTCAGCTTTAACCGATGGTCAAGATGCTGGTGTACGGATTCACTCTCTCTCCTCTTATTGCTTGTGTTTTGTTCTTGTATGGTGTTTGTCTTCTACGTTCTTTGTGGAACAAGATCGTAGCTTGCAGCAGCGAAGCGAGTCTTGGATATGATCTGAACTACATGAATGCATTTCCCTTGATGACAGGTTGATCTTGTGGGCGGGTACTACGACGCCGGCGACAACGTGAAGTTTGGCTTCCCCATGGCGTTTACAGGCACCATGCTGGCGTGGAGCATCATCGAGTTCTCGGCGGAGTTGGGACCGGAGTTGGTACACGCTCATGAGGCCTTGCGGTGGCTTACGGACTACTTGCTGAAAGCCACCGCCCAACCCAACAGGATCTTCGTCCAAGTAGGCGACCCTTACAGCGACCACAACTGCTGGGAGAGGCCCGATGACATGGACACCCCTCGGCCAGTCTACCAAGTTAACCAAACCCACCCGGGTTCCGAGGTCGCCGGCGAGACCGCAGCTGCACTGGCGGCTGCCTCCGTCGTTTTCAGATCATCCGATCCTGCCTATGCCGACACCCTTCTGTCGAGAGCAAAGGCGGTAACACATCAATCTTGGTTCCTCCATCACAGAGATGATCCTGAAACAGGTGGAAAGGATTGCTTTAACTGCAGATTTATGTGATCGTTCTTGGTGCAGGTCTACGATTTCGGTCACACAAACCAGGGTTCGTACAATAGTCTTGGCGATGCGGTGTGCCCCTTCTACTGTGATTACAATGGCTATCAGGTTAGCTATTCCAAAAGACTTGGTGGTAAATGCTTTATGGTTTGGAGATGTGACACTGTCAACTCTACTGGGTTCTCAGGATGAGCTGGTGTGGGGAGCAGCATGGTTGAACAGAGCTACCACTAGCTCACTGTATCAGAGCCATATCGTCCATGGCATTAAGCAGATGGAGCTCGAGGAAAATGGCTCCGACTTGGAATTCGGATGGGATGCTAAGAATGCCGGAAACTACCTGCTTCTCTTCCTACAGCATAAGGTTTTCACTATCACGATCCTTGAACACTGAGAATACAATGCATGATCATGAAGTTGAGAAACAATAGGATTAGAAAAAACTTAGGATGCATTTAGCTGGTCCGCGATGTAGAGAATAACATTTTAAATGGAAATAAACACGGTGATCGAGGACAAGTAGTAGCTTAAATAGTGACTAATATATATTTCGATATCACAGATGATTATGTGGCTTGATTAACTATGTAGGTTAGAGATATAAGTCTATGAGAATGTTCTCGGTGAATAGTAGTTTATATTAGGGAGTCAAACTTAATATATAAATGGATGATCTATATATATCGATCGCCATTTCCATTTTTGACTAACATGAAAATATAGCTGCGGAGACTTGTAATTATGCTCTGTGCTTAGTTTACCGTCCTAAAATAACATGCGCAAAAGAAGATTATGAAGATAAGACGAAAATTTTTGGTGATTTTTTTCATGAACAATTAGATATAACTCTCATAAAATAGAAAAAAAAAGGAGGAAGAAGTGTATTTAAGAATAAATGTCTTGTTGCAGAATGATACGGAGTACGGTGGACTGGTCCAGGAGTTTGCGTGTGCAATGATGCCACAATCTCACTCCAACTACATCAGATACACTCCAGGTTTGCAAATAATCTCCTCTGGACAAAACTGTTCATGATCTCACCAATTCATTAGCACTGCTGAGAACGACCATTTCGAAACATATACCTCCAGCACTTTCACCATATATAAATGAGAATTCTTTTGCTTTCTAGATAGCAAGATCAATCTTAATATTTGTAACGGGAGACCTCCCTACACTTGATGTTTAAAGGAATACATGTACATGGTATTACTGCACACAAGTAAGTAACCCATGCACGTATGATCATGGCAGGGGGTCTCATCTACGCGACGTCAGGGTGCAACATGCAAGACGTGACGGGTTTCTCTTTTCTTCTCCTCCTGTATGCTCGGTATCTCACGAACGTCCAGCAAACTCTCACCTGTGGCAGCTCCCAATATCAGCCCTCAGCTCTCATAGACGTCGCCAGAAGTCAGGTAGTCATTCCTATCCACATTCCATCATATCTATTCTTGGATTTGTTTTATTACTTGGGTTTTCATCCATTCTAATATTTCGGTGAGAGAAGATGGATTTGACCTCGATTTTGAAACTAGATATTGCACTTCGAAAAGGGGATGTATTGTCATACACATAATAACATTAAAAAAGAAAATTTGATCATTTCAGAAATCGAAATCATCGGTTCTGGTTTTGCTTTTGATTCTGGTGATGGAACCGTAACCAAACTATATAGGCTCGATTCTAGTTCAACTTTGAATTGGTTTAATCCGAACCGATTTCAAATCGAAACGTGATCTATGGTTTAAATTATCGATCTAAGTTTGTGAAGTAATAACATATTTTGTTTGGTACAGGTGAACTACCTCCTCGGACAAAATCCATTAAACATGTCGTATATGGTGGGGTATGGCACAAAGTTTCCTCAAAAGATACACCATAGAGGATCTACTGTTCCCTCAATGGATCAGCACCCGAAGCATCTGTTATGTAAAGACGGGACGCCCTATTTCGAGAGCAACGCTTCCAACCCCAACTTGCTCATCGGAGCGGTCGTCGGCGGGCCGAACGATGGAACCGATAACTTCGTGGACTCGAGATATTGGCCGAACCAAACCGAACCCACCACTTATGTCAACGCTCCTTTGGTGGGTCTCTTGGCTTACTTCAGCAAACATTGATGATTCGATTCCCTTCGTACATGTAATTTACGTACCAAGTTGAACGATAATGTACGTAAGCATCATTCCATGATTAGATGCATGAAATAATAATAAATGTAAATTTGGTCCCTTACTATTTATTGCATACTTGTTTATGATCATCAAAGTGGCCTTCTAATTCTTGGTTGATCGACACACTTATGGTGTAATCATGCGTAAATACGGGTGGCTACCCACAGCCTTAAATTATATAATCATGAGCTGGTCACGTAAGCATTAATCCAATGTAATGCGACTTGTATGTCTCCTCCCCTACTCCCGCAAGTGCGTCGTCTGCCCGACTCTCTGGTTATTATTTATAGAGGCCATGACACAGCGTCGCATCTCTCCAAAACATACCATCGAAGAGCCTCCTCGTGGAATCGATATCACATACACCGACGTGTTCAGAGATCATTCTGTTCGTGGTCTTACGGTCTTTACAGTTGATATGACTGATAATGGGCCGGCCCACTCAACTGCCATGTGTCAAGCAACACACCACGTCCTTGGTCGACCTGGCACAGCAGCAGTCGACGTACAACCGAGCTAGATGATGATGAGGGCAAGACGCAACATGGTATTATCTAACACGGATACGGTGCTCGAGGACCTTGGACCCCCGAAGCCGTACACCATCTCAACAAGGGATGCCACCAGCATTAAAGGTCGAGATACGGTCGTCCCCCAGCTAGCAGGTATAAAAGCCACCCCTGAGACACTATTCAAGGGGGTCTCTATTCATATTCCACCTTGGACAGGATACTAACTTGAGCGTCAGAGAGCCATATCAGGCACCCCACCCCGAAGAGGCCTTTTATGCATGAATCTTTAGTTAACCCAAGACGAACACACAAGCGGACAATGCAACTAGAGCCGAGCTTCGAGTGTGCCCCCTTGACTCCATCCGGATATCTCTACTCCGACTAATGTGGACGAACTTGCACACTCGGGTGGGATCAAGTCGTGCTGACTCCTCAGCCACAACATAAAGTTCCATAATATTTTGGCACTAGAAGGAGGGCACAATATTGCAAGAGCACCTGTAGCATAACGCAAATGGAGAATGCCCAAGTGAGGAGGTTTCTGTTACCGCACCTATTTTTGGTGTTGTCGAGCCGACCTCCTACACTCTACCTAGGGAAGCGAGCCTATAGACGCTTACCTCACACTGTTGTTGGCAACTATTCAACAATCCGGGACTCTCTCCGCCATTTGTCAACTCCGGATCCTCAATCATCATGGCCGAAGCCTTCCTCGGCCTCACTCACTAGGTCTAAGCTCTGGCTAGAATGATACAAGCAAGCATCCCATACATCCCTCAACCGGCACAACAGACGATGCCTCCTCACCCAATTACCCAACTGGCTCCTGAGTAGTGACAAACGAACCATGTCAGCGTTAGGGAAGACCCAATTCTTCCCGAACTGACCATGCGACACAGTCTTATCATCAAGAGGTCAGGTTGGGGACCCCGACTTCCACGACCAGAAGGTCGGTTGGCCAACCCTGAGACTCCACCCACACAACCCAGGAGCCTGACACTCTGTCCTCGGACTCTGCGGACTCATTGAGGGCACAATTGCGTCGAGTAAATCGATGGTTAGATGAGGTCCAGAAGGAATTCATAAAATCCAAGGAAGAGCTCGGGGAGAGTTCCAAAGGTGGCTCACCATGTATCCCTGAAATACAAGACAAGCCCATCCCGACCAGATTTAGGCTTCCCTCGCTCGAGTCCTATAATGGTGGGCCTGAACCTGTCAAACACGTTGTGGCCTTTTAAGCTCAAATGGCCTTTTATGACACCTTTGATGCACTAATGTGGCAGTGCTTCCTGACCATGCTTAAGGGGGTCGGCCATAATGTGGTATAACCATCTAAAGTCATCCTCGATCTCCTCATGTGACCAACTTGCGAAGGAATTTAAGCTAAACTTCCTAGCAAGTGCTCGACCCAAACTTACTACAGCCTCCCTCCTCGGACTGAGCCAATGAAGTGAGGAACCTTTCACCCAATTTGTCGCACACTTTGCAGCAAAAATCCAAGGGGTGCCCAATGTGCATCCCGTCTTAGTAATCTAGGCATTCATGATGGGACTGCATCCTTCTAGATTATTTTGGTTGATGGTTGAGCATCCACCAGTGACGGTGCCTGAGATGTTGCAAAAGGTGAATCATTATATAGCCGCCGAGACTCTTGTGGCTGAAAAGTGGGATGACATAAAATGCCCCCGCTTTGAGTAGGCCCGAGGGTAGTCCTTGGGGCCCCCAAGGAGGAGGACAGAAAGACCCAAGCTACCGTTATTGAGGCCACCACCAATCCCCCTAAACTCTACTTGAACATAGATTTTCCTCCAAAGTCCAAGAGAAGGGACTCCTCAAACCCCCTAACCTGATCAAGACATACCCCGAAGGGCAAGATTGGAGGTGATATTGTCGCTTCCATTGGGAGCATGGACATGACACCGAGGAGTGTCATGACCTAAAAACTAAATTGAAGACCTTATACGCTTGGGTCACCTCAACCGTTATGTCCGTGATTGACAATCGACTTCCAAAAGCTGACATCTTGAGATCCTTTGCCCTACCCAAAGGGCCCTTAGAAAACAAATTGATGTCATTGTCGACGAACTCGCTTCAGGAGGTGATAGCTCCTCAGAACACAGAGCATACGCACAAACCATAGTATAAAAGAGGCTGAGACGTGATAGTGACCCCGAGACCATCTTTAGGTCGGGGAGTGAGGAGTACCTAGACCACAACGATGCTTTGGTGATCTTAGCATGAATCGCGAATGCCCTGGTCAAAAGGATCATGATTGACACAATGAGTTTGACTGACATCTTATTCCTTGATGCTTTTCAAAAAATGGGCCTAACTAACAAAAATCTTGCTCCTATAACATCTGCATTGATAGGATTTACTAGAGACTCTATCTTCCCCCTCGACATAACGACTTTGCCGGTCACGATCAAGGAAGAGCTAAGGTCCAAAACGTTGATGATCCCCTTTATGGTAGTCAGGCTACCGTCGACATATAATGCCATTATCGGTCGACCAACACTCAACAAACTGAGGGCTATCGTCTCAACATACCACCGAGCCATAAAATTCCCAACCAAAGCTAGTGTCGGTGAAGTAATAAACGACATTCGAGATCCAAGGCAATGCTACCTGACAGCAACAACCCTACCGAAGAAGCTAAAGCCCGTGGCACCGACCAATGACCCTAGGGATCTAGACAATGGTGCGCTGCACCCTGAACCAATAGAGAAGGTGATGGAGGCCACCCTTAGACCCGAACATCCAAGCAAAGTTGTAAGATCAGCTCAGCACTCCCAGAAAAGCGACGAGACCAACTGGTGGAGTTCCTTGCCCAGAATACAGACATCTTTGCATGGTCTCTAAAGGACATGCCCGACATCAGTTCGGAGGTGGCTTAACACCATCTCAACATCTTGCCTGACGCCCGCCTAGTAAAGCAATGACCCCAGAAATTTACCCCAGACCGACAGAAGGCTATCGAATAAGAGGTCGACCGATTGCTGGACGCAAGATTCATTAAAGAGGTTAAGTACTCGACCTGACAGTCCAACGTTATACTTGTTAAAAAATCTAATGGAAATTGGTGTATGTGCATTGACTATAACAACCTTAATTGGGCTTGCCCGAAAGATTGTTATCCCCTCCCGAGGATCAAGCAACTGGTGGATGCTACCTCAAGCTATGAGCTGCTATCGTTCATGGATGTGTTTTCAAGATACAACTATATCTAGATGGCACCTAGAGATTAGGAAAGCACCGCCTTCTTACTCATCACAACATATATTGCTATAAAGTTATGCCGTTTGGACTAAAGAACACCAGAGCTACTTATCAGCAGATGATGAACCGATTGTTCAATGACCAGGTTGGGAGAAATATGGAAGTATACGTCGATGACATGCTAGTCAAGAGCCGAAGAGCCGACACTCACCTCTTGGACATGGCCAAGACGTTCCAAACCTTAAGGAAATATAGAATGCGACTCAACCAGGCTAAGTGCATCTTTGGCATCATGTCAGGAAAGTTTCTTAGATTCATCATACATTAGCGTGGAATCAACACAAACCCCTAAAAAGTAAAAGCCATCTTGCAGATGCAATCCCCTCAAACAACTAAAGAGGTTCAACGACTTACTGGGAGGTTGGCAGCATAGAGCCGATTCATCTCCTGAGAAAGAGACAAGAGCATACCCTTCATCCAAGCACTAAAACAAGCAAAAGACTTCAACTTGACACTACAGTGCGAGGAAGCCTTCCAGCAATTGAAGGCACACCTTGCCCATCTACCATAGCTCACATCGGTCACACCAGGAGAGCCCCTCAGGATATACCTCGTAGCGTCGGAACCAGTAGTCAGCTCCGTCTTAGTCAAGCTCAATAAGGAGTGGCAAAGGCTAGTGTACTATTCCAATCACATATTGAATGCCCCAAAGGAGCGTTATCCCTCGATCATAGGTTGGCCTTAGCCTTGGTACTAGTGATGAGGAAGCTAAGGCCATACTTCTAGGCTGCACCCTATCAAGGTAATCACTGACCAACCCCTACATCAAATCCTCTCCAAATTCGATGCTGCAGGTCGGATGCTCAAATGGTTTGTGGAGCTCGGTTCGACCTTGAGTACATCCCGAGGACGGTAATAAAAGCTCAAGCAATCTTTGACTTCATCATGGAGCTCACCATCTTGCAGAGTTTAGCAAGCCCGAGCTCAACTTGGAAGTTGCAAGTCGATGGGTTACCAAATGCTGAGAGAGGAAGTGTTGGACTCGTCTTCGAAGGCTCGTCCGACCAAGTCTATGAGCACGCCCTCCGCCTAGAATTCAAAGCCACAAATAACGAAGCAGAATACGAGACATTGTTTATTGGGTTAAAACTAGCCATCGAGCTTCGCATATAGCAAATCAAAGTTTTCACTGACTCCCAGCTCGTAGTCGGACATATCAATGTTGAATTTGCAGCTCAGGAAGAATCAATGATCAAATATATGGTTGGCGCACGATGCTTGATCAATGCTTTATGCCACTTCTCTATCACCAAAGTTCCCTGATCTGAGAATTCATAGGCGGATGTGCTAGCCACGTTGGCCTCTGCCCACGGATTCAGTGAACGACATCCATGGATGGCCAGGATTTCCCAACCAACTATTAGCTCGCTCAAGGTCATCGCGATGGAGGTCAGGTGTAGTTGGGTCGATGAGCTCCTTTACTTCAAAAAAGACGACACCCTACCCAAGATAAGGCCGTTGCATGACGGATCAAAAGGACAAAGGCATGGTATTTCATCATCAATGGATGCCTCTAATGGAGAGGATTCAATCGACCACTACTCTGTTGCCTGCACCCTACCGAGGCACAAACTACTTTGGCTGAAGTGCATGAGGAAATATGCGGAGAACACATTAGCGCTTAGATGTTAGCATATAAAATCCTTAGACAAGGATATTATTGGCCAACCATGCAATGGGATGCCCAAACCTATGTCTGAAGATACAAGTAATGCTAATGACTTGCTCGAATCCAACACCAGTTGGTGACGCCATTCACAACCTCATATCACACATGGTCATTCGCTCAATGGGGAATGGACCTTCTCGGCCCATTTCCCCCGGCCTCGGGACAGCGTAGGTTCCTTAAAGTTGGGGTTGACTACTTCACTATGTGGGTCGAAGCCGAGCCATTGGCGTCCATCACTGAAAGGCAACTAGAGAGCTTCATCTGGAAGAGTATCATTACTAGGTTCGACATCCCAAGGGTCATAATCACCAATAACAGGATATAGTTTAACAACCCCAAGTTCAAAGCATTCTACTAGAGTTACAAAATTCAGTTAAAATTCAGTTCGATCACCCACCCCCAAGCTAATGGACTCTCCGAGGTCACCAACTGAGCCATCCTAGAGGGGTTAAAAAGGAGAGTCACTAATGCGCAGGGAACCTAGGCCGACGAGCTCCCAATCATTCTGTGGCCATCGAGAACAACCCCAAATACTCCAACAAGGGAGTCACCCTTCAGCCTCACTTTCAGCACCGAAGCAATCCTCCCTCTCGAGGTGGTCTACCCGACCCTCCGGGTCGAATCATATGAAGAAGAAGCCTCAGGCAAACAGCTACGAGAGAATCTTGACTTATTTGAAGAAAAGCAGGCTGAGGCCCACCTCAGAATGTTGGCTTATAAAAGGGCCATTGCGAGAGTTTATACTCATAAAATATGCCCTCGGTAGATCAGATCGGGCAACCTAGTCGTACAGAAGGCCAAGGTTAGTGATCCAACTCGAGCCTGGGGCAAATTGGCACCAAACTGGGAGGGCCATATTGAATCGTCAAAACCATCCGAGAAGGGACTTACACCATCATAAACTTAGACGACAAACAATTGCCAAGGACTTGACACATCTCTAATTTCAGGAAGTTCTATACATGACAAAATGTCATAATCAAAAGGAAGAAAGAAACTTCATTGATCAAAGCAACTGTATACCAAATATGTCAGTTACAAAATAGATCCAACCAAGACCTTGAAATCGGTTGAGGGACCCAACTACAAAATTGTGCCCAACCTACAAAAATGGCAAAGTAAAAGTCTACAAATCACAGCTCGGGCTCCTCCGAGTTGTCGAAAGGTTGTTCGGTCTCCATTGGCACTAAATTGTCCACCGACCAAATGGTGAATGAGTTCTCTTCCACCTCAGAGTCCGGGCATTGTGCCCAAAATCGTACTAGCATGACCTGATATCTATACTAGGAAGAAACTTGCCCCATCTGGTGCATACCAAGCTTGTACCTGGTCGACTCCTTGTACTCCTCGATGGCCTGCTTGGGTAGATCAGCCCGTAGGGCTTCCACCTCCTTAATAGCCTTTAGGAGATTATCGTCTGCCTTCTGATGATCAGCTCGTTGCTCCTTCAATTGCCTTTGGGCACCGCATAAGTTGGCCCTGGCATCGTTAAGCTCCTTGTCTAAAAATTCTAGCCTTTGAGTCGCCTTGACCAGCTTAGCCAACAGCTTCTTGTTTTCAACATGGAGATCGATTGCTTGCTGCTCGGTCATGGTCGCTCTCTGCTTGGCCACAACCACCGCCTCCAGAATGCCTCCCAATTTTAATTATGTGATCTCTTGTTCGAAGTCGGTCGCCCAATGGCCCATGATCGTTATGAGTCGACCTGCATCATGGATGCGATCGAGTAGGGTCATTTGATAGTGATGCCCCTACAAGCAAAATCAAGAGGCCAAGATGGTCAGACTACCTACGCACAATATCTAACTGAAAGGCTAAGCTGAGGCCGAGAAGGGAGTTGCTTACCTAAACTATCTGCTTCGTTGCTTGGGCAAGGAGCACCTCGGACGACAGTGAAGACAATTCTTTTGCCAATTGGAGGTGCAAGACCCCCCTTCCAAACTTAGTCGCCACTTATGGGTCATCCCAAACCTACACTGAATTCTTCAAGGCCTCCCACCGGGCTCGCATCTCTAGATCAGGGTCCCAAGGAGGTAGGTCGGTCATCTGGAGGGCATAGTACCCCATGTCATTCTTATGCACTGTCATCCCGAACAACTCCCTCATCGACTTGGGGTGGCAATACGTGGGTTGCATAGGCTCCCCACCCAATGCAGTTGGCTCTTTACACTTGGAATGTGCTTGAGAGCTTCCATCATCGCGTCAAGACTTGTGTTTGCCCACGGTCACCTTCACTTGCTTATACACATGAGAAGAACCTTCAGGAGGTAGCATCGATCCTTCGCTCGACCTCTTCAGGGTTGGAGCAGTGGCACTTCTCAAAGCAGCCTCCATCAAAACCTCTTGAACCTCTAGTGAGGACACAATAGCTCGGGTCATCGGTCCCGGCTTCCCAGTCAGCACCTTCGGCATTCCATGAAGTCTGGCTAGATCCATCATATCTACATTTTGACCAATAGGTTAGGACATTGAGAACTCAAAGATGAAAGTAGAGGGAGAAGACCAAAAGAAAGGCGTATCCCGTGGGGCTGGGCTGAGACCCACCTCGACCAGCCAGAGCTCTGTTATGTCCCAGATCGGTCGAGAAGAGGAAAGGATCCCCTTAAGTCTACCGCCTAGGGCAGACTCCTCTTCATATAAGTATAGGGGAACGTTGCTGATCGTATGGACCAACCATTCAAGCCTAAACCCCATCTTGGACCACTGATAAAAAAGGTAACATGTCTTCCAACCCTTATTGTTGGTAGGGGCCCCACACACCTTAAAAAGGTAACAACCCTTATTGTTATAAGGCTACCGAGTGATGATTAGCCACCCCAAGGTAGTGCAATGACTTCGCTTGGGGAACCCACAAACCATATTAAATGCAAGAGACAAAGGATGCCACAGTGACATGACAACCCTAAATTTAGATGCCAACTAAGCAGCCCATGTGTGTAAGACTAACATATTGTCTCTTCCCCCACCACCCCCTCCCTCTCGTGCGACTCACTCCCCACATGAGGTGACTGGCAAACACGAGCGCTGACGACACTCTCGTTCAAGTTGACCTTCTCGGCTATGGCATCCTGCCTATGCCCGAGTTGACCTTCTCGGCCAGGCTAGCTCGCCTATGCTTGAGTTGACCTTCTCGACTAGGGAAACCGCCTGTGCCTAAATTGACCTTCTCCACCAGGCCAACCGACCTATGCCCGAGTTAACCTTCTCAGCCAAGCTTGCCCGCCTATGCCCAAGTTGACCTTCTCAGCCAAGCCTATCATGTCTATCCCCAAGTTGACCTTCTCGGCTAGGCCAACCCACCTATGCCCGAGTTGACCTTCTCGGCCAGGCCAGCCTACCCACGCCCGAGTTGACCTTCTCGGCTCAACAAACCTGCCTGTGCCCGAGTTGATCAGTAACTCAGTCACTAACAATCCTTGCCAAGACTGGTACCTCGGCTAGTAAACCAATCCTTGTTGAGACCAGTAACTTGACCATTTAAAGGTCCTTGTTGAGACCAGTAATTCAGCCAATCAAACAGTCCTTGCCAAGACTAGTAACTAGTCTATTCAAATAGTCCTTGCCGAGACTAGTAACTTGGCCAATCAAATAGTCCTTGTCGAGACTAATAATTCAGCCATTCAAATGGATTTTGATGAGACTAGTAACTCAGCCACTCAAATAGTTTTTACCGAGACTAGCAACTCGGTCGGTCAAACAGTCCTCACCAAGACTAGTAAATTGGCTAGTCAAATAGTCCTTGTTGTGACTAGTAACTTGGTCATTCAAACAGTCCTTGTCGAGCTAGTAACTTAGCGACAAATAGTTTTTGTCAAGACCAGCAACTCAACTAGTCAAACAGTCCTTATTGAGTCCAATAACTCAACTAGTCAAATATTTTTTGCTGAGACCAATAACTCGGCCAATCAAATAGTCCTTGCTGAGACCAGTAACTCAGCTATTCAAACAATTTTTGCCAAGACTAGTTACTCGTCCAGTCAAATAGTCCATGCCGAAACTAACAACTCAACCAAATTGATAGATCACACCCAAGATTAATAGTTTGGTTAATCCAGCAGCTCCTACCCATCGGCAAACATAAGACAACCTACAAAAGCTGCCAACATAAAAAATCCTTCCTGTGCCCCTCTTCAAGGAACCTCGAGAAATGCTTCTCAGGGGGATGAGAAATGATATGACTAATAATTGGTTGGCCCACTCAACTGCCACATGTCAAACAACACACCATGTCCTCAGCCAACCTGGCATAGTGGCGACCGACCTAGCGCAACAGAAGTCGACATACAATTTGCTAGTTACAGGTGCCCTGCAAGCCAATCATGTGAGTGATGGCACGTGTGACACACTACATAATCTTTTTTGCTTATGATTAATATTTATATATTCTCATATTATATTATATGTAGCATATATATTGTGATGTCCTTGGTTCTGTACAATGAGAATCAGATCATGATGAGATCACGATAATGAGATTGATTCATCTTTAAACATAGATCCTAAATAATCCTGGTTGTATGTTACTCAAGAGGAAAATTGAGATAATCTGGAAAGATCAGTATACTATATACTCGTCCATATGATGAAGGCGACTGGTCTCATAGCCACTTGTGTGGAGACACTAAGGATATAGTACAAGTGCTCATTAGAGAATAAGTTCACTGATTGATCTGCTTATGGAATGTTGTATGGTTGATGATACCTAATGTCAGACAGCGATTCCATAGTCCCAGTTGTGTATCTGGTCCTTAGACTTGAGACACCAAGGATGCCTTGTATGATTACTCCTTTCTTTGACACCAGACTTACAGGTTTAGAAAGTTTTAGATCTGGTACAACTGGTTATCGGGATTGACAGCCAACCTTATGAAGGCAATTGAGTGTCAATAGAGGATCATCCACTCTCGATAATATGAGAGGAATATCCCATATATGCTTGCTTAGACAAATCCCTGGCCAGGGTCATTCGAATTGAGAGAGGAGTTCTCCGGTAGAATCCGATTAGAGCACGATAAACTGATTATGTATGTGACTTGACAGTACTATATCCAATATACGATTTCTGGGATATTAGTTGGATGAGGGATTATAGATACGTGGTAACTGTGGACAGACAGGTCCAATAGATTTGATCCCCTTGTACCGTCTAGAGACTATGGCGTAGTGGCATAGTACGTCCATAGTCGGTGAGTCGAGTGAATTATTATGGGGATAATAATTCACTATATCAGAAGGAGTTATGATGGGAGTGACTCACGGCCAACTCGGTATCGGGCCTAGAGCGTCACACACATATGATGGATGCTTCAACGAATAGAGGATTGGATGAAGAACTAATTAGCCCATATTCTCATTAGATGAGACCCTATATTGATGGGCTCCTTGATTAAGGTCTAATTATAAGCCTAAGGAGATTATTGGATAGAGATCCAATAACGTAAGGTTAGTAGGTTATTGGATAGAGATCCAATACCTACTAAGGAAGGAGCCCTAGGGTTTTGGTGGTTCTCTATAAATAGGAGGGAAGACTCATGGTTGCTAGGCTGCAGCTTTAGCCACCACCTCCTATTCTCCTCCCTCCCTCTACGCAAGAGTTGTGAGATAAGATTGGAGGAGTTCCGCTGTAGAGATCCATCGTATGGATTCCACTAGAGAGGAGGACGCTTGACCTCCTTCATCTTCTCCATCCGGATCTGGAATACAGGGATATACAATCTCTCTAGGTAAAATCAATCTCTCACATATTCTGATTTTTTTATTCTTGCGATTTTTTTCTCGTGACCCCAATCTTTTGCACGACGATTTGATCTACGTGGGAAACCAGTTTTTGTTTTGATTTCCGCTGCATATGTGATGCACCTGTTATACGTTTCCCAATAGTGGTATTAGAGCCAAGGTTTTCATGTGAAAGATTGGTTTTAAACTGCGTGTGATGAGATTAAATCACGTAGAATCGTTCTACGCGTTCTTGCTACGTTTCGCAGCGAAGGAAGCCCTTGCAAGGGGCAGTCGGGCATGGCCACGACCAGCCCCCTTACAAGGGTGGTCGGCCACCTGAGTGCCGCCAAGGCCCCAAGGCCACCAGGCGATAGCGGGCACAGCGCGCCCCAACCGCCAGCCAGTCATGCCGCCGTGGGTGTGGCGCCAAAGGAGAGCCCAGCGCGGTGCCCTGCAAGGGTGGCCACTGGCAGGAGTGGCCGCTAACCCGTAAGGTATCGCCCGAAGGTAGCAGCGGTGGCAATGGCGACGCAGATGGGGGCAAGGTGAGGGCTAGGGCATCCTTTTAAGAAAAAGGATGATCCTGCTCCTTTGATTTTTGAAAATTCTAAGGACTGTCCTCATGTGTAGAATTTCAAAATTGCCCTCAATAAGTTTAGAAATTTTGATGACTGTCCTCTCATCTAGAATTACAAAAATACCCTTGATAATTCTAGAAATTCTAAGCATGTTCTGATTTCCATAAAAAAATTAATTAAATAATTTAATTAATTATTATATATGATGTGATCTACATGTGATGTATGATGTGGATGGATGATCATGAGCCATGTGTTATGATGTATGTAATTATGATTATTATTATTTTTGGGGCATACGTGCCTTTGTTTTTCTCATTTTTTGTCGGGCCTGCGTGCTTATGATTATTTGTAATTTCATGGAGAGGCGCGTCGGGACCATGGAGATGACAACGGGACTCACGATGCCACGGCAGGAGATTACGACGCATAGTGATACGACGATCCGACGGAACCAATGATGACGAGATCAATAATCACAGGGCATGGAGATGCGTCGATGCACGCATAGATCCTATTGTGAGTGATTAGGCCCATTGGCTCGGGCTTAATCATATTAGGTGATGGCTTATGATCACCCGGTGTGGCTTGCATATGTGATGTGTTATACACCTACTAAACATATGTATATATATATTTGCATGTGATGTAGATATATATTAAATATGTATGTGTGTGACATGATATATTAGGAGACCGATAGAAAACAAATACCCCTCCTAAGATAATATTAAGTCGGTAAGCATGAGGTAATAAGATTGACTCACTTGGCCTTCCATCATTATAGGAAGAAATTGAATCACGACATAGGTTAAGTTGGTCGAGTCTCTCGAGGCTCACCTATCTATGTGATCGAGTTTTTACCTACGACATAGATATGTCACCGGTGACCTGAGGATATGGTATGCTTGGTCGAGTCCCTCGAGGGCATATCATTGAATCAGACTCATCTTGTAACGATATTGATGGCTTAACTGAACATTATGGTTGGTCGAGTCCCTCGAGACCATGATGATTCAGAGGTTGAATGTGACGGGAATCACAAGAAGTTGTGATTGGTAAGAGTTGCCTACCTTTTGGGCTTAATGCAATTGGTCAAGTCTCTCGAGGTTGCACCAAGACGCCAATTGGATCCCGATCCCCACTAAGAGTCTGCTAGAGACTTTCGTCTCATGTGTCAAGGGTGTCGCATGATTCACTAAGAAAATAGTTGGAGCACATTAAGATAGAAGTCCATATCTTAATTAGTATTTTTTGTAAAACCTGCATGTTATTTATTTTTGCTATATCTTGTTTTGTCAGAAACATGTCGCTCACAAACCCCCCTACATGGCATACTTGATGCCAACCGCCACACTGGTCCAAACTATACAGATTGGCTCCGTAATTTGAGAATTGTTCTCACGATGGAGAAAATCGCATGTCCTTGATACAATCATGCCCACACCGGAAGAAGGGGCAAGCGAGGATGAGATCACTCGCTATATGAAGTACATAGATGATTCCATGTTAGCAAAATGTTACATATTGGCCTCCATGACTCCTGAGTTACAAAGGTAACATGAGAGCATAGATGCATATTCTATCATTCTTCATCTCCACCAGCTATTTGAGAAACAGGGAAGAACTCAAAGATATAAGAAATCTAAAAAACTCTTCTAAGCTATGATGACAGAAGAGACATCAGTTGAGAACCATGTCCGAAAGATGATAGAGTGGATCGAGAAACTCACAGGTCTAGGAATAGTCCTAGAGGATAATCTGTGCGTTGATCTTATATTTCGGTCCCTACCAGAGTCCTTTTCTCACTTCATCATGAATTTTAACATGAGCAAGTTTGAGGTGACTCTCCCTGAGCTCCTCAATATGTTGAGGGAAGCTGAGAGTGCCATCAAGAAGGAGAAGCCAGTTCTCTATATTGGTGAGACAAAAGAAAAAGGAAGGCCAACAAGATCCTTAAGAAGGGCAAGGGTAAAGAAAGACCAGGTAAGGTAAAGGTTGCCAAGAAATACCCAACAAAGGACAAAGGACAATGCTTTCACTGTGGCCAAGACGGACATTGGAAGAGGAACTGTAAGGACTATCTTGCTAAGAAAGCGAGATAGAAGCTTCATGTATATTTATGATCAGTCTCCACTTGTCAGATTTTCATGATAACACATGGATATTGAATAACGGGAGTGTTTATCATATATGCAATTCATTGCAGGTTCTGGCAAGACCTAAGAGATTGGCTAGCGACGAGAGGGACCTCAAGATGGGCAATGGAGCAAGAGTTGCTGCAGTTGCTGTTGGAGAAGTCACCCTACGTCTGCCTGGTGGAGCTATTATTACATTAGATACATGCTATTTTGTTTACTCTATTATCAAAAATATTATTTCTATCTCTTGTTTAACAATTAGTGGATATAAATTAGTTTTTAAGAATAATAGTTATTTAATAATTATGGATGATAAGATCATCACTAGAGGGACCCTAATAAATGGCTTACATATGTTAGACACTTCTTCACATATCATGAATATGAATATGTCTAAGAGGAAAAGAGATGAGGTGAATAATGCATACCTATGACATTGTAGGCTATGTCATACATGAGGGAAGGATTCAAAAGTTGTTGAAAGATGGATACTTAGATCTATTTGACTATGAGACATATGCAACTTACGAACCTTGCCTTCATGGGAAGATGACCAACTCTCCTTTTAGTGGAACTGGAGAGAGATAGATCCAAAAGGATATTTTGGGGAACAGGATACGTGTACTTAATGAAGGATACTCATACTTCATTACATTCACTGATAATTTCTCTAGGTATGGACACGTGTACTTAATGAAGTATAAATCTAAGGCCTTCGAGAAATTCAGGGAACATAAGAATGAGGTAGAGAACCAAATTGGAAATAGTATTAAGACTCTTCGATCAAATCGAGGAGGAGAGTACTTGAGTACGGAGTTCACCCATTTTCTTAGGGACAATGGGATTCTATCCCAGTGGACACCTCCTTATACACCTCAACTCAATGGTGTATTAGAAAGGAGGAATCATACGCTGTTAGATATAGTGTGATCTATGATGAATTTCGCTGACCTACCCATCTCATTCTGGAGGTACGCCCTAGAGACTGCAGCTTACCTTCTGAATAGAGTTTCATCAAAGTCGGTAGTGTCTACACTATGTAAAATATGGAAAGCAAAAGAAGCCCGATCTTAAAATTATTAAGATTTGGGGCTATCTTGCCCACTTTAGAAGACATAACCCTAATAAGTTGGAATCAATGATAGAATTATGCATATTCGTGGGATACCCAAAGGAAACTTATGAGTATTATTTCTATCATCCCGAGGAATGAAAGGTCTTTGTTGCTAAGAGAGCTGTGTTCCTTGAGAAGGAACATATTCTTTGTGGAAACAGTGGGAGTGAGATAGAATTGAGTGAGGTTGGAGAACCTAGCTCAGGTACCATTCCATAGCCCAAGTCTGTTCAGGTACCTAACAAACAAATTTCAAATTTACATAGGTCTAGTAGAGTATCAAACCCTCCTGAAAGATATGTGAGACATATCAGTGGAGATGACTCTCAGGATGTTGATCCTCAGACCTACGATGAGGCTATTATGAGTATAGACTCCAGGAAGTGGCAAGAAGCCATGAATTCTGAGATGGATTCTATATACTCTAACAAGGTTTGGAACCTTGTAGATGCACCTGAGGGTATTGTACTCATCGGTTGCAAATGGATCTTCAAGAAGAAGATCGGAGTGGATAGAAAGGTAGAGACCTATAAAATAAGGTTGGTAGCTAAAGGAAATCGCCAAAGACAAGGAGTTGACTATAATGAAACATTTTCACCTGTAGCCATACTTAAGTCCATTAGAATTATTTTGGCCATTGCAGCACACTATGACTATGATATCTGGCAGATGAATGTCAAAATAGCATTCCTTAATGGCAACCTCGAGGAAGAGGTGTATATAATACAACCAGAGGGATTCGTATCCAAAGAGAGTCCAAATAAAGTGTGCAGGTTACTTAGATCCATTTATGGATTGAAGCAAGTTTCCCAAAGTCGGAACACAAGATTTGATGAGGTGATCAGATCTTATAGCTTCGCTAAGAACGAAGATGAGTCTTGTGTGTACAAGAAAGTAAGTGGAAGCGTTATCATCTTCTTGGTGCTATATATGGATGACGTCTTAATAATTGGGAATAATGTAGGAATGCTCTCTACAGTAAAGGCTTGTCTATCTAGAAACTTCTCCATGGAAGACTTAGGGGAAGCATCCTATATTTTGGGGATCAGGATCTATAGAGATAGATCTAAAAGGATATTTGGCTTGTCTCAGTCTAGGTACATAGACTCTATTATCAAAAGGTTTGGCATGAAAAATTCCAAGAGAGGTCTCATACCGATGAGATATGGAATATCACTTTCTAGGAGTATGTCCCAAAGACTCCTGAAGAAAGGCAAAACATGGATAATATACCTTATGCCTCAGCGATAGGATCTATCATGTATGCAATGCTATATACTAGGCCTGATATAGCACATGCTCTTAGTGTCATGAGCAGGTATCAAGCAGATCCAGGTTTAGAACACTGGAAGGCAGTAAAGTATATCCTTAAGTACTTGAGAAGGACTAAGGATCTTTTACTGGTATATAGAGGAGATAGCCTCCAGGTTGAGGGCTACACGGAGTCGAGTTTTTAGTCTGACATTGATGATAGCAAGTTCAATTTAGGGTATGTTCTCACCCTGAATGGAGGAGCAGTAAGTTGGAAGAGTTCCAAGCAAGATACTACTGCTGACTCGACCATAGATGTGGAATACATTGCTACAGCAGAAGTAGTAGAGAAAGAGGTGTGGATGAAGAGGTTCATCAAGGATTTGGGAATCATACCAAGCAGCATGGAGCTAACGCCCATATATTGTGACAGTGATAGGGTGATAACTCTAGCAAGGGAACCCAGGTCTCATCAGAATTGTTCTGAAGAGGTTCCATATGATTAGAGCGATCATAACCCATAAAGATATAGCAATGGAAAGAGTTTCATCCGAAGATAATATTGCAGATCTACTAACGAAGCCACTGGCTCAGATTGTATTTAAGCGTCACAAGGGTCTGATGGGGATCAGACACATAGGTGATTGGCTTTAGGTTAAGTGGGAGATTGCTAGTTATAGGTGTCATGCAAGCCAATCACGCGAGTGATGGCATGTGTGACACACTGCATAATCTTTTTTGCTTATGATTAATATTGGCATATTCTCATATTATATTATATGTAGCATATATATTGTGATGTCCTTGGTTCTGTGTAATAGGAATTGGATCGTGACGAGATCACGATAATGAGATCGATTCATCTTGAAACACAGATCCTAAATAATCCCGGCCGTAGGATACTCAAGAGGGACATTGAGATAACCGGATAGATCGGTGTACTATATACTCGTCCATATGATGGAGGTGACTGGTCTCATAGCTACTTATGTGGAAACACTAAGGATATAGTATAGATGCTCATTAGAGAATGAGTTCACTGATTGATCTGCTTATGGAATACTATATAGTTAATGATACCTAATATCAGACAGTGATTCCATAGTCTCAATTGTGTATCTGGTCCTTAAACTTGAGACACCAAGGATGTCTTGTATGAGTACTCCTTTCTTTGATGTCAGACTTATATGTTTAGAAAGTTCTAAATCTGGTACAACTGGTTATCGGGATTGATAGCCAACCTTACGAAGGTAATTGAGCGTCAGTAGAGGATCATCTACTCTCGGTATCATGAGAGGAATATCCCATATGTACTTGGTTAGACAAATCCCTAGCCAGGGTCATTTTGATTGAGAAAGGAGTGCTCTGGTAGAATCCGATTAGAATAAGACAAACTGATTTTGTATGTGACCTGACAGTACCATATCCAATATATGGTCTATGGATGTTAGTTGGATGAGGGATTATAGATACATGATAACTATGGACAGATAGGTCCGATGGATTCAATCCCTCTATACCGTCTGGGGACTATGGTGTAGTGGCTTATACGTCCATAGTCGATGAGTCAAGTGAATTATTATGAGGATAATAATTCACTATATCAGAAGGAGTTCTGATGGGAGTGACTCATAGCCAGCTCGGTATCAGGCCTAGAGGGTCACACACATATGGTGGATGCTTCAGCGAATAGAAGATTGGATGAAGATCCAATTAGCCCCTATTCTCATTAGGGTCTCGGATGAAGATCCAATTAGCCCCTATTCTCATTAGATGAGACCCTATATTGATGGGCTCCTTGATTAAGATCTAATTATAAGCCTAAGGAGATTATTGGATAGAGATCCAATAATGCAAGATTAGTGAGTTATTAGATGGAGATCCAATACCCACTAAGGAAGGAGCCCTAGGGTTTTGGTGGCTCTCTATAAATAGGAGGGGAAACTCATGGTTAATAAGTTGCAGCTTTAGCCACCACCTCTTATTCTTCTCCCTCCCTCTGTACAAGAGTTGCAAGATCAGATTGGGGGAGTTTCGCTACAGAGATCTATCGTGTGGATACCGCTAGAGAAGAGGACGTTTGACCTCCTTCATCTTCTCCATCAGATCTGAAATACAGGGATATACGATCTCCCTAGGTAAAATCAATCTCTTACATATTGCAGTTTTTTGGTTTTTACAGTTTTTTTCTCATGACCCTAATCTTTTGCATAATGATTTAATCTACATAGGAAACCAATTTTTGTTTTGATTTCCGCTATGCATGTGATGCACCCGCTGTAGGTTTCCCAACACAATTGAGCTAGATGATGACGAGGGCAAGGTGTAGCATATGGTATCCTCTGACACGAACATAGTGCTCGAGGACCTTGGGACCCCGTGAAGCCGTACATCACCTCAGCAAGGGACGTCGATAACATTAAAGGCTGAGGTATGATTGATCCCTGGCTAGCAGGTATAAAAGCCACACTTGAGACACTATTCAAGGGGGTCTTCATTCATATTGCACCTCAGATGGGGCACTGACTTGAGCATCAGAGGGGTTACATCGGGCACCCCACCTCGACGAGGCCTTTTGTGCAGGAGTCTTTGGTCGACCCGAGATGAACACACAAGCGGACAGTGCCAACCAAAGCCGAGCTTCGAGCGTGCTCTCTTGACTCCATCTGAACATCTCTACTTTGACCAACGTGGATGAACTTGCGCACTCAGGCGAGATCAAGCCGTGTTGACTCCTCAACTACAGCATAAAGTTCCACAACAATAGTCATACCATCAAAATCTATTGTGTATCGATAATGAGTCAACACAATTTCATCTCATATAAAAAGTCAACAATGAGCTAGCGATAGAGGTGACAACATCATGGACCTTGATAACTTGGAGGTGAGATTTCTTCTTGTAGCCACAATTTCATGGTGCGTGCAAGAATCTGAGGACATATAGGTAAGTGAAAATATTATGCTTCAAACCTATTTGAAGCATTTCTTTAAAGAAGTGAAGGGAGCTCTCTTGGGAGGTCATTATGGCCATAGCCGAATCATGCTACTTACCGTAGAGAGGGATGTGAGGAGAGGTGATGGAGGAGAAGAAGAGGTGCTTGGCGTAGTCGGCGACTAAACTCAGTGGCCCGACGGAGGAGAGAGGAGAGTGTCAAAGATTGGAAGAGATAAAAGGTAATGAGTAGGCCATGGATTTGGTCGAGATGATGGATGAAGAAGCATGGAGTAAACTCAAGCTAGAAATCCATTAGGCCACTAGGGAAGAAAGAAGAATGGGAAAAAGAAAAGAAACAAGGGGTTTAAGAGGGAGAAGACTGAACCTCGTACTAAGGATGACCGAAAGATCAAAAAAGGACAAGAGCATATTTGTCCTATCACGTAAATACCCCAAAAGAAAATGGTTAAAATTAATTTTTCCCTATAATCTTGATTATGTATCACTTAAACTCTTATCATATATGTGTATTTAAAATAAATTTTATATTTTTAAAAATATAGTATATAAACTTCTCCCATCAAGTTTGAGTTGATGTTAGAGTTTGCTTACGTGACATGCTAACTCATAATAAACTCTAATGACATGTATAATTTAAATTTTTAAAAAAGATTCATCTTAGCCCTTATGATTTTGGCCATGAGTTACTTAAACTCTTATGTTTTATTCGGTTCTAAAATAAGCCATATATTTTTAAAAACATAATATATGAACCTTTCTTGTCAAGTCCGAGTTAAGAGAAGTTAAAATCTACCTACGTGACATGCTTACTTATAATAAATTATTAATATAATAATATATAATTTAAATTAAAAAATTGAGATCACTGTCAATGGTTGGAGGAGGCATCATCTTCGATGCGACCATTAGCAACAACATCGAGTTGTTGCTGCCTAGTAAGAAGTCATATATAAACAGCCTCTCCTGCTCTGACAATGAGCTAAGGAGCTCTCGGTCTTGCCTCTTGTGGATGTATATAGACTAGTTCGATGCTCAATACATAATTGTCTCTTGGTCTCTCATATATCTCCTAAACATCTTCGTCCCCATCACCTCCTACTTTATCCCCTCCTACGCCCCCACTCATCGCACCTATGACGTGGTGGTTCAACTCTCTCTCACATTTACCTTCGACCTCTCATACCTTTGTCGCTACTCCCTCTTCCTTGACAAGTTTGATATGTTCTAATTTAAATTATATATGTGATTATATTGATGATTTATTATAAGTCAACGTGTGACGTAAGTAGATTCTAACATCTATTAACTCAAATTTGATGGGAGGAGCTTATATGCTACATTTTTTTAAAATGTAGGATTATTTTATGTATGAATAAAACCATAGAAGCCCAAAACCATAGGGGCGAAAATGAAACTTTTTAAATTTAAATTATATATATCATTAAAATTAATAATTTATTATGAGTCAACATGTCATGTAAGCACTTTCTAATAATTATTAACTCAGATATGATAGGAGAGGCTTATATGTTATATTTTTTAAAATATAAAAATTATTTTAGATACAAGTGTATCATAAAAATTTATATAGTCCATGATCGAAATCACATGGATTAAATTAGACCTTAATCTAAAAATTATTAGTGATTAATCTAAATGTAACCATCAATAATGACATAAAACTGTTTTATGAGAACTTAGGGGGACAACTAAAAGAAACTTTCAGTTACAAATTTGAACTTTGGAGCCACTTTTAATTGTCAGACCACCTTACAACCCAGTCAGCTCTCCTCTAGGGTTCATTCGTCTACTATTCATCGAAGTGTTTCTAAATGGCTTGAGTGGCCAAACCCGTGTCATCGTTATACTGTTGAGAAAGATGAATGAATAGCTCGCATGATATCAACCAGAGACCAATGAAATAATAAATATAGAAAAGAGTCACACCAAGAGGCGTTAAATATAAGGTCGACCACCCGAGGGTATTATTGTATGATGTCAACATTGATGAAGGAGTGTCACTTGGAGAACAAGACGTCAAGCCAATCGAAGTACTAGTACCAATCAGTCTTCTCAAATTCCCTTTCAAGAAATCAGAAAGGTTAAAAAATTTACAAGTAATTTTAGATATTTTAGTTGTTAAAATAATCTTTCACTGGGAAAAGGGTCATATTTAGAAATAAAAATTTTGATCTAAAGTTTATACTCATTATTGAGGATGCGGAATTAGTCTTTTTAGCATATATCGTATTTTTAATTATGACAAAGTCTTTAATATCAAGCCCTCGACGGTCTTTGGGTCTCGTGGTGGTGTGCCGATTAATAAGATGTCTGTTAGGATGATTTAGTTTGTCATTCCAAAGAAATTTTCTAGTCAAGGTTGATATTGTATTAAGGATTTTATTCTAATTCGAGTTGGGTAGAAAATTAATTACAAATTTGATAAATATCGGCCATATTCGTATTATACAAAATTATACAAAAAAATAGATCCTACTCTTGCCGTTGAAACACCTTTTTAAAAAAAAATTTGCATGAGATCCTAGGTAGTTGGTAGATTAGCTGGGCAGTACATACAAAATAAAGGATGGATTCTCGAATGTAAAATGTTTTTATAGTAAGGAGTTTGATATCTACAAAAATGCCAGTAATCATGAATCAATTTTCTAAGAGACCGATTCCATCTCATCAAAAGGCAATTATAATTTTGTGAGGTTTACGGTGGGCAAGTTTTTTAATGTGTTCAATGGCCGCCATATTATGTACAATTACCGTAATCACCACTTCCAAATTGGACCAACAGATATGCACGTATCCAATATAAACCAAAATGATGATGATGATGATGATGATGATGATGATGATGATGATGATGATGATGATGATGATAATAATAATAATAATAATAATAATAATAATAATAATAATAATGAAAATAATAAAGAACCAAAATCTAGTATGCCTCTCCTGTTTGAGACACGTAGAGTATTGGCGAATCCAGTGAAGACATTCCAAATGTAGCAGCAATCTTACCGTTACGGGTAATGCGTCGGTTTGTATATATGATGATCTGATGCCCAAAGAATGCGCCATTACCTGTCTCCCCTGGTTGTGTTCTTCGCTTCCTAATTAAGTCGGACGCCTGCATAGTGCGGTAGAAACTCGATGGGTCGTGAGATGGCGACGACGAGAGTTAGGTTTTGTCTTGCGTTGTTGATGCTGGTGGCATCGATGGCGGCGTGGATGATGCCATCTGCAGTCGCAGGAAGAATGCCGTCCCCGAACTACGCAGATGCACTGAGCAAGTGTTTGCTGTTCTACGAAGGTCAGAGATCCGGGAGGCTCCCATCCACGCAAAGACTCACCTGGAGGAAGGACTCCGGCCTAAAAGATGGGCAAGATGCCGGCGTAAATGGATGCAGCATTGCATAAACCACCACATTTCTTGTGCTTCCGTCCTTTTCTCTTCGACTCCTTCTCCTCCACAGTCTAACGGATGCATTTGCCTTGATGATAGGTTGATCTGGTGGGCGGGTACTACGATGCCGGAGACAATGTGAAGTTTGGCTTCCCCTTGGCGTTCACCGGCACCGTGTTGGCGTGGAGCATCGTCGAGTTCTCGGCGGACATGGATCCGGAGCTGCCCCACGCTCATGAGGCTTTGCGGTGGGTGACGGACTACTTGCTGAAAGCCACCGACCAACCCAACAGGGTCTTCGTCCAATCAGGCGACCCCTACACCGATCACAGCTGCTGGCAGAGGCCCGAGGACATGGACACTCCTCGCTCAAGCTTCCAAGTGAACGATACCCATCCAGGCTCCGAGGTCGCCGGTGAGACCGCCGCGGCACTGGCGGCTGCCTCCATCGCTTTCAGATCATCCGATCCTGCCTATGCCGACATCCTTCTGTCAAGAGCAAAAACGGTGACACAATCGATCTTGGCTTTAGAGATGTTTGACTGCAGATTTATATGATTGTTCTTGGTGCAGGTCTACGATTTCGCCAACAAATACCAGGGTTCATATGCCGTAAGCATAGGCCAATGGGTGTGCCCGTTCTACTGTGATTTCGGTGGCTATGAGGTTTGCTATCTCCGAAAGACTTGGGTAGTAATTGCATCAGGGTTTGGAGATCTGACACTGTCAACTCTACTGGGTTCTCAGGATGAGCTGGTGTGGGGAGCGGCATGGTTAAACAGAGCTACCAACAGCTCAAATTACACGAAGCATATCATCCATGGCATGCAGCAGATACAGAGGCAGATGAAGCTTCGTGTTAATGGCTACGACTGGCAGTTCTCATGGGAGAATAAGGATGCGGGAAACTACATCCTCCTCCTACTGATGCAGAAGGTTTGGCATTTAGGAATCCAAGCATTTATTAGGAACACCAGAGAATATAATGCATGATCATCGACTTCGTCGAGAAAGAATAGGATCAGTAAAAAATATAGAAAGCTTGTGACAAATGGTTTTTTACTCGATACGAGATACTTGCAGGCGTGAAGTGATTGAGAAGGACAAACAGTCAACTGGTAATTATGAGTGACTATTTCATGATACGAGAAAGGGTGTTTTGTGAATATTGATTGGGTTATAATTAGGGGTTATTTGATAGACGACTACGAGAAGGTTTTTGGTGGCGAGTATTTTGGGTTGTATTAGGACGTTTAACTTAACACATAAATGAATAATTTATATGGAACAATTAGACATAGAACTCCGATGACTAACAAAAGTGAGCAAGAATTATTTGAAATAGAATCAAAGTGTTATAAAAAGATGAAATGGTTAAATTTAGTGTGGTGAAGAGAGAATAATTATTATTATTATTTTTGTTGTTGGGACGCTACCACAATAATTAAATCTTTTTTTGCAGACCGATGATGATTACAGTAGATATGCCGAGAATTTTGCATGTTCACTGCTGCCACAGTCTCCCACCAAGAACACGGAATACACTCCAGGTCTGCACATCTCCGCCAAACAAAATGTTCATTAATTCGTCATCATTATAAAGATGACACTTCTCCAGAAGATTATTTAACCCCATATAATTAATATATACACTCTAGTTAAATAATTGAAGAAAATATGAAACAATCTATTATTAGTAGCAGGAGAGGCCTAGTCGATGAAGAAATGTATGTTGTATCACTGCAAAAAAAAAAAAAAAAATCCTTGTTCTGAAGAAAGCAGATGTAATAAACCATGCAAGTGTTGCAGGCGGTCTGATGTACAAGGCGCCAACAGCCAACATGCAGGCCGTCACAGCGCTCTCATTTCTTCTCCTCGTTTATGGTCGGCATCTCAATAATGTCAATGGAAGTGTTACCTGTGGCGACTCCAAATTCCCCCCCTCTGCGCTTATAGATCTCGCCAGAAGTCAGGTATATGCCCTTGTCTTTGTTCTTTGTTCTCTACGGAGTATCCATATTTGTGTTGTTCTTAAATCTGGCCGTCTATATCAATCCCAAATTTCATTGCTGTCAATCCCAGATTTGGTTACCAAATATCTTAATATAATATAAGTGTGTTGATCAAACATTAGTACTAAAAAAAATTCATTGGTGTCATCTAAGAAGGAGGACAACTCATGGTATATCTATATATTTCCCACTGCTAATTTTATATATGTGTCCAATTAATCATTCAGAATATTGTATCCATTTAAATCTAATTTGAGTATCTATTTTTTTTTAATGAAAATCTTGATATGGATTCTAAGAGTCAGTCATATATATATATTGAGTTTTGACAAAATCTCAACGCCGAAGTCTTTTGAATTGTGTTGATGTTCAATCTTGGACGATTTTCCTAAAAAAAAAAAAAAAGCTCTCTTTATGAGGTTTTCTTCTTTTTTTTTTATAAAAAAGCTACCCTTAGTTTTTTAGTTTTTATTTTTAATTTGGTTATCTTTTTGCCTTAGTATCTCAAATGCCCCACCCGTAGTCTATCGCATCCGTCGCTGTTGCCATGAGACCCCCACCATCTCTATCTTACTGAGATCATTCATCCCGTCGCGAGGGCTTCCTTCCCATTCATAAGGCCTTACCGTTTTCATCCCATTGTGGAATTCTGTCAACCTTTGCAATACTAAGTTTGAAGAGAGAGAGAAAAAAAAAAGAAGCATTCGAGCGTGAAGAGGAAAAAAAGAAAAAGAAAAAGAAGATGGTCAGGCGATGAGGGAGCGAATGATGATGTGAGATATATAAAATGTTAGAGGAAAAAACTGTCCAATAGAAAAATTAAAAACTTGATACAACGTTCAGAAAAAAAATATAAGATACAACTAAAACCTTGCATGGAAAATGGCCCTTGAATCTTCTTAACCTTTCCTATAAGCCGATGATAGACGCCTCATTCTCCGATCGCAAAGAAACAATTGGTCAAAACCAAAAGGGAACTTTTTTTTTTTTTCTTGGATCTATAGCTGTTAACTATCGATCTAAATTAGTGAGCTATAATAATATATTTGTTGTTGCAGGTGGACTACATCCTCGGAAATAACCCACTTCAAATGTCGTACATGGTGGGCTACGGCAATAAGTTTCCTCAGAGAATCCACCATAGAGCTTCCTCCGTTCCCTCTGTTGACCAACACCCACAGCACCTCTGGTGCAAGGACGGGACACCGTACTACGTCACCGACGCCCCCAACCCCAATGTGCTCGTCGGAGCCATCGTCGGCGGACCAAATGATCGATCCGATAACTTTTTGGACTCAAGACCGTGGTCGAATCAATCCGAACCTTGCACGTACATCAACGCGCCCTTCGTGGGTCTGTCGGCTTACTTCAGCAAACATGGATGATTCCTTTGTACATAGACTTCCCTTGTGGAAAACCCAGTATCATACATTCTAACTTAAAAAGAGAATAATACTATTAGATGCATGTAAAGAACCAATGCTTGACATAATAATGATGCTTTTTCCCCCTTTGTACATTTTTTTTGTTGATAAATTATCACATCTAGTTTGATCGATATAAATCTAAGCTAAGCATGCCTAAGTATCATTGATAACCTTATGGACTGCTCGAGGTTAAGGTTTAGATTGACCTTTGAGAATGTATATCGCTTGGGTGTCATACATATTAAGCAATCCCAACTAAGGATGTGATAGAACGGCCTCAAAGAGGGTAAAGTAAACATTGAATTATCATGTCAGGAGAGTGTGACAAAACTAGCAGAGTTGTATAGTAGAGTGTGGCAACGACAATGTAGGCTCATTCTAGAGAAATAAACGAGCACTCTGCACAAAGACTAGCAAAGACGCTCAAGGGAGCATGGCATTTGCAGTGATGTTTCCACAGCGTAAAAGTTCTCTCATGCGACAGCCTAAATGACATAGATGTACTAAAAAAAGAGTGGTCGAGTTGGAGTTGTGGTTCGACCTTGTTAACCAAAAGTTGCCTGAATCTCTACAAAAGTGGGGAGAGTAATACATACAAGCGTAAATAAGTGACTTCACGGCTCAAGTGTTGGTACTCGTGCAAGTTATACATGCTATCAAAAGAGTATATGACAGCCATCTCTCATCGAGATTAAGGGCTCCCGAACCCCAAAGCTATAAAGGTGCTCGGGATAACAAAGAGTTATAAAGCTTTCTCTTCGATTTGAAATAATACTTCAATGAGGTCCAACCCGAATCAAAACCTTGCAAGGTGTTGTTAGCAATGATGTATCATACGAGTCATGCAAAACTGTAGTGGCGCACATGGTAGAAAAAAATGTTGGGAAGCCTTGAAGAGGGAATTGCAAACCCAATTCACGCTAGAGAACACAATGTTTGTGGCATGGCAGAACTTGTGGCAGCTTTTGCCAAATCTTGACTATTTGGGATCATGTTAAATAATTTTCTATGTTGATATTAAACATCCAAGATATGTCTGAGAAAGATAAAAGTTTTGAACTCCTTGATAGTCTAAGACCATGGGCTCAGCAGGGGTTGTATCATTGAATGTCCTTGAGCTAGCATGTGTAATCGTTAAGGCAAAATGACTCATAGATTTGTTTGCAAAGATGACAAAGAAAAAGAAGTACTCATCGGAGAAGGGATCTCCAAAAGCTTCTTGATGGAAGGATTTGAAGAAGAAACCGTGCTCCGACTTCACATAGATCCAGAAGGAACGTCCTCAAGTCCAACAAATGTTTTTTGTGTGGTGGAAAGCTTCCGAGAGGGATCACCACAAGGATCTCACACATTGGAGCAGTGCAATTATTGAATAAATCTGCAAGATCAAGTTGGGGAGAAGTCTAAGACAATGCCAAAAAAGGTGAAGGCACATAACAACATGCTAATGTTCATGGACATCAAAGTGAATGGGAAGGCAACTCATGCATTGGTGAATGTAGGAGCCACGCATAACTTCATAGCAGATCGAGATTGAAGTTGGCAAAAAGTCTAAGCCGAATTAAGATAGTCAATTCGGAGGTAAATCCTATCTCTAGATTGGTGAAAGGAGTCAACATAGAGATTAGAGTGGGAACACCAACTTCTTGGTGCTTCCGTTGGACGAATTCTAAGTCATCTTAGGGTAGAGTTTCTACAAGAGGCAAAAGTAGTACTTGTGCCATTCTTGAATTCTCTATTTTTGATAGACGGTGACTCTCCATGCATGATGATACTTTCGACGAGAACTTCAATATATATATATATATTCTCTCAAGAAAGAATCAAGGTGGGAACACTTAGACTCATCCCATAGCGTGGAGCAAGTGTCTGTTGAGATGAAGAGATGAACACACTTGAAGAATACAATAGTGTGTAAAGATCTCATTTGCCAAAGCCCTTTCCACAAAGGTACAAGGTGGAATGGTAGCTCTAACTTAGTGAAGGAATAAAAAAATCCAACCGACCATCCATGTTGGGCAGCATTCTCAGAGTGAGAGAATCTCTGGAATTTCTTAAATAAGTTGTTGGACGATAGATTGATCCAACGCTTATCTTCACTCCCGAGTAACTTGGTGCTTTCAAGGGGCAAGATTGGGGGAGCGATCATTAATGCCAAGCAAATGGCAGAAGAATTAGAGTTGTTAGAAGCCATGCAACAAATATATAGAAGTGACCACATCAAAAAGTTATAGTCTGATTTGTGGAAGATCTTGAGGGAAATGCTTCGTAAGTTATAGGATATATATAAGCAACTAATCAAGAGAGTAAATGCATTGCAATGACCCTAGGTCTAGGAGGGACTCGACTACTTAGGACGAACTTGGTTGAGAAAATATTAAACTAAAGGCCATGTGGACATTAGGAGATGAGGCATAATACAACAGCGGCGGGTCTTTCAAGCATTGACCAAACTTATGCTCTGAGGGAGAGAGAGAGAGAGAGAGAGAGATCACATTTTTTATCACAACTGGGGCATGGACAATCATAATGAAGCAGCCAAAGCTACAAAAGAAGCGCTTTACGAGGGTGCAACCTAGCTTAGGTTCAAGCAACCCAATTCTCTTGGGTGTAATAGCGAAGAATAGACAGAGTCAAATAACTAGCTTGGAACAAAGAATATGACCCAAGGAATTTAGGTGAATCCATTCCAAGTAACCCAATTCTCCTCACCTATAAAGTGGAGTTCTTAATTCAATTGGAAGTCCTATCAGATGGAGGATGCGATAGACAAACTTTGCAAGAGAAAACCACATAATCTTCAAGTTATATAATATGGTGCTGGCCAAGCTCCAACCAGCAACAGTTAAGCTTTTGCAGGGTGACACTTCTAAGGGGCTTAAATGTAAGCACAAAGAGTCTTTTTCTGGCGACCAAAAGATCTCAAGGATTCAATGATAAGTGTTCCAACTCAGCCAACTTCCCTTGTTGGACCAGCTCAACAGTGAGTTACAACAAAGTGGACACACAAAATTGGTGACTCAACGAAAGCTAAGAAGTACATGGTGAGTGTAGATGATCAATCTTTGGCATACAAGAAGAATTCGAGGAGGTGTCGAAGGAATAAGTGGGATGAATGTTATAGAACAATGCAAATAAGGTGTTTTACACTTGTCCATGATAGTGTTTTGTTCTTATTTATATTGTTTTCTTTGTGTTTTCAATGTTTTCTTGTAAGCATTTTGTATGGGGCAAAAAAAACAAAAAACTCCAGCCAATCCTATTTTTGTTTATTTTCAGTATTTTTATTTTATATTTTTATCATGTAAAACTAAAAAATATTTTTAGCTATGCGACGTTGTATGAAGGGAAAAAAGGCCCAAACTACATTGTACTCACGTGCCACAGGCTGATTTCTATCTGATAGCCTAGCAATGTGAAACACTAATCATATCAGTACCTTAGAACCCCCCAGGTGGCATTGGGAAGGATGGATCTTTGGGTATATATTCAAGGGGTAATGCAATGTCTTTAGTGCGTTTGCTTTGTGTTCAATGAAAGGACCAAGTGAACATTGGGTATACATCTACCTTCGGTCAAAACCCTTTTATGTGCACTTATTTAGTCCATTTTTAAGAACTTTTTGAGCCTTGTGTTGCTTCTGATCTTAGTTATCTTGTCTTTTTCGTGTGCGATGGTGGCAGATCACCCAAACATTTACCTTTCTAAACTTTTTCTCTGTTGTGCAAGTCATGTGTGAACTACACAAGATTAAAATCGAGGATGACCCTTGTGGTCATATATCATTTGGGTGCTGCACGCCTTTGGCAATCCTAGCTAAAGACGTGATAATCCGATAAAAATCAAATAATGGGGGTGATATTTGGTAAATTGCCCATTTTATTTTACATGTTTAGTATAACATAAGTGTTGCATGTTAATCCAAATATCTAGGAATGACCCCACCACCAAAAACAACCCAAATATCTTTGAACTGATGCATTGAACCCACTGCCGATTGCAAGTGAACCGTCCACTCTCCTTTTGAATACAACCAATCCTCCATCCAAACTATGTAATGCAATTTGTATGTCTTCTCCTCTCTTCTTATACTTCGCTACTCCGGCAAATGCGTCTTCTCCCCTACACATAGTTATTATCGAGGCAATGACACCACGTCCTTCATTGGCATCCTCCGAAACATATCATTGAAGAGCCTATTCACAGAAAAACCTACGTGTTTAGAAATTATTCTTTTCATACACCTATCTATGTATGGTCTTCATCCTCATGCCATCAAATTCTATTCATTATATGGTCATAGCCAGATCATGCTATTGTAGTCGAGGATGTGAAGAGGTGCTCAGCGTAATCCATGTGACTAAACTCGGTGGCCCGATGAAGGAGGGAGGATAGTGTCAAAAGATCGAAAGATATAAAAGGTGATGAGGAGGCCATGGATTTGGTTGAGATGGTGGAGCTGGAGCACCAAGGAACCTCAAGCTAGAAATCCATTTGGCTATGGGAAAAAAGAATGGGAGATGAAGTCTCTGTTAATATATCCGAATTGATTGGTACATTACTGCATAAATGATATATCTCAGGTTCAAATACATGTGTGAGCATCGTTTAAGAGTAGAAATACTAGACCAGATAATAAGATTGATAGGAGCATGTTTGTCCTTTCACCATCCCAGGATGCCTATGTAAATTAAAAATACGAGATATGCCTCCAAATAAGAAACGACTACGAGCAATTATTTTGAAAGCTTATTATTTACATTATTTTTCTTTTTACTATTGACAACCCTCTTAATATTCACAACTACTTTAAAAAATAATAGAATATTATTTTACTATTTACAATCTTCGTATTATTCGATTATATATATATATATATATATAGATGTATATTTTTTTCACCTCCCCTTATTTAGCCTTGCTCTATTCATTGTCATCGTTGCTCGTTGCCAATATGACTCGATGTCGTTTGAGGAGGGAGGAGAAAAGGAGAAGAAGAAAAAGAAGAGGAGAAATAAGAGAAGGATATTGCAAAGGGATCATTTAGGAATATTAAAAATTTTAAAACAATATTATCTTTCCTAGACACTCCACCAACGCTTATGAGGGTCCTGCATATATATCATGAGCATGGGTCAGTATTAATTAACCCCATATATATATAGTTATAAAAAATCAAATAATCTACTATTAGTATATGAGATGTTAAATTGATAAATAAATATATTAAGGTAAATCGTTATCGACATCCGAATCAACCCAACATATCCAAACCTAAAATTATAGGAGTGTCCTGAGTGGCTCTAAGGCAATTCTAGAGTGGCTCCGAGGTCATTCCAAGGTGGCCTCGAGGTGGTTCTGAGATGGATTTAAGGTAGCTTTGGGTGGCTCCAAGGTGGAGGGCTGAGCTTCCGAGATATCGATTGAACTAAGACCAATATCAAAAAAAAATTTCCAACTTGATGCCTCTGACATTTAACTTAGTCCAAGGTCCTTTTTAGAGTACGAGTTTTTTTCGAAAAGAGAATCCTTTAGTACAACACCGAGAGTTAGCTTTAATACCTGATCTATGGAGGGACAACCTATAACTACCCTAACATCCCTCTTTTCACATTTTGTCTATGTAGGTGACAAGGGGGAGGCATGCCCGAATAGCATCTCTTGGACTATTGTCCATGAGGACAAATAGGTAGAAGATGACCGAAACCTTCTTCTATGCCAACCTCCATATAGGGACATGTGTCAAATGATGATTGACTACCAACATGTTCCCGATCGTTTGGACCTCCCCCCAAACCCACCCCGCCCCCCGCCCCCAACTGTCAAGTGGTGCTTCGAGGCTCATGTTAGAGGGGTCTCGAGCATGGCGCTCAATTCACCTAACAGGCCTATGCCAACCTATTCCTCTATAGCATAAAGGAGGCACCAGTAGACATGGGTCAATTTTTCTAGATTCGTGTGCCTCAAGCTCGTTTGACCCTACACCTTCATCGTGGTGGATTTATCTCAGCACAGGTCAAAATTTTCAACTCACATACATCGGGCACATTTGTTCTTATGCCTCCGTCGTAGCAAATTTATCCTAGCACACTATTGGATTTTCTGAGACATGCTTTGAGCTCATTTAACCCTACACCTCCATCATGAGGGATTTATCCTAGTGAGGGTCAAAATTTTCAACTAACACGCCTCGAGCATATTTGGCCTTGTACCATCGTAGCAGATTTATCCTAACATGGGTCTAATTTTTTGATTCACATGCCTCGGGCCCATTTGGCTCTGCACTTTCATCGTGGTGGATTTATCTTAGTGCGGGTCAAAATTTTCAACTCACACACATCAAGAACATTTGGCTCTATGCCTCCACCATAATGAATTTATCTTAGCATGGGTCGGATTTGGGCACATTTGGCCTTGCAACTTTGTCGTAGTAGATTTATCCTAGCACAAGTTAGATTTTTTGACTCACACACCTCATGCACATTTGGCCCAATGCCTTCATTATAGTAGATTTATCCTAGTGTGAATCAAATTTATCGACTCACACTTTACAGGCACATTTGGTCCTATGCCTCCATTGTAGTGGATTTATCTTGGTACGTATCAAATTTTCTGACTGACATGCCTTGGGCACACTTGGCCCTATACCCCTATTATAAGGATTTATCTTGATAGGGTCGGATTTCTTGGCTCATACTTCTTGGGCACATTTGGGTTGGTTACAAGTGCCTTGCAAGCCAATCATGTGAGTGATGACACGTGTGACATGTTGCAGAGTTTTTTTGTATTATTATTATTATTGACATATTATCATATTATATTATCTCTTGTATATATATATTGTGATGTTATTGGTTTTATGCAATGAATATTGGATCGTGATGAGATCACGATAATGAGACCAATTCGCCTTTAAAAATGGATCGTAAATAATCTCGATCATAGATTACTTAAGAGGGACATCAAGATAATTGGATAGACCAGTGTATCGTATACCTATTCATATGATAGAGGCGGATGATCTCATAGCCACTTGTGTCTAGACACTAAGGGTACAGTATATGTGCTCATTGGAGAATGAGTTCACTAATTGATCCATTTACAGAATGTTATATGGTTAATGATACGTCAGACAACGATTTTGTAGTCCTAGTTGTGTATCTAATCCTTAGACTTGAGACACTAAGGATGCATTATTTGAGTACTCATTTCTTTGACGCTAGACTTACAGATCTAGAAAGTTCCAGAATTAGTACAGTCGGTATCGGGATTGGTAACTACCAATGAACAGATCTAATGGATTTGATCCCCTTACCATCTGGGTCTATAACACAGTGGTATAGTACGCTTATAATTGATGAATCGAGTGAATTGTTATGAGATAACAATTCACTGAGTAAGAAGGAGTTGTAACAGAAGGAACTTACGATGAGCTCGGTATTGGGCCTAGAGGATCACACACATATAGTGGATATTTCAGCGAATAGAGGATTAGACAAGATTTATCCAATTAGCCTCTATTCTCATTGGATAAGACCCAACATTGATGAGCTCATTGCAAGAGGCCCAATTATAGGCTAATTGATATTATTGGATAGAGATCCAATAATCTAAGAGGAGTGGATAATTGAACTGAGATCCAATACCCACCAAGGTAGGATCTATTAGGGTTTTTGGTGGCTCTCTAGAAATAGGAGGTAGGGGCAACACAATAGTGACAGGCTGCACCTTTGGTCACCTCATCCTATTCTCCTCCCCCCCGATCTTCTTATCCGACTAGCACTTCCATACTGTGAGAGGGCAATGAAGAAGATATCATATTTTCTTCCACGAGTGCTACAAGAAGGTGCACAAGAGTTATAGGTTTTTAGGCTACGATTGAAAGAGTATTACTACAACCATTCATCATGATATCATTAAAGAGGAGAATATTTACCCTCCATCCTCTCTATTTGGATCTAAAATTTTAGGGATATATGATCTTCCTAGGTAATCAATATCTCATGTATCATAGTTTTTAATTTTTATGATTTTTCGTGCATATTTGCATGATGACATGATAAATGTAGGAAACTGGTTTTGTTTTATTCTTTCGCTATGCATGTGATGTATGTGATGAGATTGTAACATGTAAATTATTTTCTATGTACTTTTGATTTTTTTTCATAGTTTTTCATATATGGATAACACCTTTTCTCACTATGAAGATGTGCTCTAGAGAGGTGTTTTAAGGTCCTTTGATGTCAAAATTATTGACACAAGAGGGAAAAGGGCAACAAATGTTGTTGCCATATGATATGGCCAAAAGCTACTTGCAGCCTTAGCCGAGAGCAAGGATGATGCTCTCGGCCTGGCTGAAGGCATTAAGCTCTCGACCATGGTAGCAACCTCCCATGAGGCCAAGACTCCTGACCGCATAGGGGACCCTGACAACTAGGGAATCTTGGCCGCAAGGGGTGTTTAGGCAGCCAGGGTTTGTTCGCCACCCATGGCAGGTTGCTGCCAATAGGTTGGCTGCAAAGGGACTCGTTGGGGGCTAGGGTTTCTTGACCTCCTAAGGCTCATTGCAGTTAGGGTTTCCTAGCCACATAAGGAGTTCCTTTTCTTGCAATTTTAGGAATCCCATGGTAGGGTATACTAAAAATTCTAAAAATAATTAATTAAATAATTTAATTAATTATTAACTATCTAGTAGTCATACATGATGATGTGTACATGTGATATATGATGTGGACGGATGATCATGAGCCATGTATTATAATGTGTGTGTATGTTATTATTATAATTATTATTCGGGCCTGTGAGCATCCATTTTTCTCATTTATTATTGAGTATGCGTACTTGTGATTATATTGTAATTACATGAAAAGACGTGACGGGAGTGTGGAGGTGTCAACTGGACTCATAATACCATGACAGACGATCATGATGCATGGTGATATGTCAAGGATCCGATGGAACCGATAATGATGAGATGGACGATCTTAGGGCAAGAAGAGCGCCGATACACATAGATTATATTATGAGTGATTGGGCCCACTAGCTTGGACTTGATTGCATTAGGTGACGGTTCATGATCATTCAGTGTGACATGCATATGTGATATGTTATTATACACCTACTATATATATATTGCATGCAATGTAAATATATACTAAATATATATGTGTGACATGACATATTAGGAGACTAAAACAAAATAAAAACCTCTCCTACGATAATATTAAGTCGGAAAGTGTGAGACAATAAGATTGACCCATGTGGCCTTCCATCGTTATAGGAAGAAATTGAATCACAACATAGATTGAGTTAGTTGAGTCCCTCGAGGCTCACCTATCTATATGATTCGAGATCTTGCCTACGAGATATAGATGTCATCGGTGACTTGAGGGAGTGGTATGCTTGGTCGAGTCCCTCGAAGATATATTATTAAATCAGACTCATCTTGTAAAGATGGTGATGACTTAACTGAATATCATGGTTGGTTGAAAGGTCGAGACCATGATTGTTCAGAAGCTGAATAGGATGGGAATCACAAAGAGTTATGATTGGCAAAAGTTACCTACCTTTTTGGGCATAGTGTGATTAGTCGAGTCTCTCGAAGTTATACTAGGATGTCGATTAAATCCTGATCCCCACTAGAAGTCTACCAGAGACTTCTGTTTCATGTGCCGACGGTGTTGCTTGATTCGTCAGAAAATAGTGAGAGTAGATTAAGATAGAAGTCTGTATCTTAATTAGTTTTTTTATAAAAATCTACATGTTATTCATTTACATTACATCTTGTTTATCATAAACATGATGCTTGCAAACCCCCTGCATGGCATACTTGATGTCAACCACCTTACTAGTCCAAAACTACACAGATTGGGTCCACAACTTGAGAACTATTTTCACGATAGAAAAAATCGTATACGTCCTTGATATGATTGTACCCAAGCCAGAAGAAGGGGCACGTGAGGATGATATTGCTTGCTATATGAAGTATATAGATGATTCCACATTAGCATAGTGCTATATATTGGCCTCCGTAACTCCTGAGTTATAGAGGCAATATGAGGGCATGGATGTTAATTTTATCTTTCACCATCTTTATCAATTATTTGAGGATCAGGGAAGAACTCAAAGATATGAGATATCTAAGAGTCTCTTTCGAGTCAGGATGACAAAAGGGACATCGGTTCAGAACTATATCTTGATTATGATAGAGTGGATCGAGAAACTCACAAGTCTAGAAATAGTGCTAGAGGATAACCTATGTGTTGATCTTATACTTTAGTTCATGCTAGATTCTTTTTCTCAGTTCATCATGAACTTTGATATGAGCAAGTTTAATATGACTCTCCCTAAGCTCCTCAATATGTTGAGGAAAGCTAAGAGCACCATTAAGAAAGAAAAGATAACTATCTATATTGGTGAGACCAAGAAGAAAAGGAAGGATGATAAAACCCTTAAAAAGGGCAAGGGCATATTGGGTAAGGTAAAGGTTGCTAAGAAAGACCCGACCAAAAATAAAGGTCAGTGCTTCCACTACAATAAAGACGAGCATTGAAAGAGGAACTACAAGGATTACCTTACAGAAAAGGTGAAATAGAAGCTTGGAGAAGATTCAAGTACATTCATGATTAATCTCTATTTATCGAATTATTATGATAACACATGGGTATTGAATATTGGGAGTGCTTGTCATATCTGCAACTCATTGCAGATTCCGACAAAGCCTAAGAGATTGGTGAGAGGTGAGATGGTCCTCAAGATATGCAATGGAGCAAGAGTTGTTGCAGTTGCTATTGGTGATGTTACCCTACATCTGCCTAGTGGAGCTACCATTGCATTAGATACATGCTATTATGTTTTCTTTATTATAAAAATATTATTTTTATTTCTTATTTAACAGTTAATGGATATAAATTAATTTTTGAGAACAATAGTTGTCATTAATTTTGCATGATGAGATCATCATAAGAGGGACCTTGATTAATGGCTTATCTATGCTAGATATTTCTCCACACATCATGCATGTAAGTACGTCCAAGAGGGAACGAGATGAGATGAACAACGTGTACCTATAACAGTGTAGACTGAATCATATCCATGAGGGAAGGATTCAAAAGTTGCTAAAAGGTAGATGCCTAGATCCATTTGACTATGAGTCGTATGCAACTTATGAACCTTGCCTTCGAGAAAATTTGACCAACTCTCCTTTTAGTGGAACTAGAGAGAGAGCCACTGAATTATTCAAACTCATACATAGTGATGTATGTGGTCCCATGTCAACTCAGGCTATAGGTGGTTACTTATACTTCATTACATTCACTGATAATTTCTCTAGATATGAATATATATACTTAATGAAGTATAAGTTCGAGGTCTTTGGAAAATTCAGGGAATATAAGAATGAAGAGAACTAGAATAGAAATAGTATTACGACTCTTCAATCGGATCAAAGAGGAGAGTACTTGAGTACAAAGTTTACCCATTTCCTTAGAGACCATGAGATTCTATCATAGTGGACACCTCCTTATATACCTCAGCTCAATGATGTATCAGAAAAGAAGGAACTGCACACTGTTAGACATGGTGTGGTACATGATGAGTTTCGCTGATCTACCCATCTCATTCTGGGGATATGCCCTAGAGATCGCAGCTTATCTTTTAAACAGTATTCTATCTAGGTCGATAGTCTCTACATCATATGAGATATAGAAAGGAAGGAAGCCCGATCTTAAGGTTGTTAAGATTTGGGACTGTCCTATCCACATTAGAAGACATAACCTCGACAAGTTGGAAACAATGACGAAATAATACAAATTCGTGAGATACCCCAATGAAACTTAGGGGTATTAGTTTTATCATCCCATGGACCATAATGTCTTTGTTGCTAAGAGGTCTGTGTTTCTTGAGAAAGAATATGTTCTTAGTGGAAACAGTGGGAGTGAGATAGAGCTAAGCTAAGTTAGAGAATCTAACTTAAGCACCATTCCAGAGTCCGAGTCTATTCAAGTATCTAGCACATAAGTTTCAACTTTGCGTAGGTCTAGCAGAGTATCTCACCATCTTGAAAAATATATGGGACATATCAATGGAGAGGATATTCAAGATGTTAATTCTCAGATCTACGAGAAAACTATTATGAGTATAGACTCCGGGAAGTGGTAAGAAGTCATGAATTCTGAAATAGATTCCATGTACTGCAATAAGGTTTGGAACCTTCACCTAAGGGTCTCATACACATCGGCTATAAGTGGATTTTTAAAAAGAAGATAATAGACGGAAATGTGAAGACCTATAAAGCAATGCTGGTGGCCAAAGGCTATCGTTTAAGGTAAGGAGTTGACTATGACGAAACATTCTCACTAATAGCAATGTTGAAATCCATCATGATTCTTTTGGCCATCGTAGCACACTATAATTATTAGATATGACAAATAGATGTGAAAACTGTATTCCTCAATGATAACCTCGATGAGGAGGTATATATTAAATAACCACAGGGATTCGTATCCATAGAGAGTTCAGATAATGTGTGTAGGTTACTCAAGTCCATCTATAGACACAAGCAAGCTTCCCGAAGTTAGTGCTGGTTACAGGTGCCTTGTAAGCGAATCATATGGGTCATGGCACGTGTGACACACTACGTAATCTTTTTTGCTTATGATTAATATTGACATATTCTCATATTATATTATTTGTTGTATATATATTGTGATGTCCTTGGTTCTGTGCAATGAGAATCAAATTTTGATGAGATCACGATAATGAGATCAATTAACCTTTAAACACAGATCCTAAATAATCTCGATCATAGGTTACTCAAAAGGAACATTAAGATAACTGGATAGATCGGTGTACTGTATACCCGTCCATATGATAGAGGCGGCTAGTCTTGTAGCCACTTGTGTTGAGACACTAAGGATATAGTACATGTGCTCATTAGAGAATGAGTTCACTGATTGATCCGCTTATAGAATGCTATATGGTTAATGATACTTAATGTCAAACAATGATTCCATAGTCCCAACTGTGTATCTGGTACTTAAACTTGAGACACCAATGATGCCTTGTATGAGTACTCCTTTCTTTGACGCCAGACTTACAGGTTTGGAAAGTTCCAGATCTAGTACAACTAGTTATCGGGATTAGTAGCCAACTTTACAAAGGTAATTGAGTATCAATAGAGGATCATCCACTCTCGGTATCACGAGAGGAATATCCCATATGTGCTTGCTCAGACAAATCCCTAGCCAGGGTCATTCGGATTGAGAGAGGAGTTCTCTGGTAGAATTCGAATATAGCAAAACAAACTGATTCCGTATGTGACCTGACAGTACCATTGTCCAATATACGATCCCTAAGATATTATTTGGATAAGAGATTATAGATACATGGTAACTGTGGACAGACAGGTCCGACAGATTCGATCCCCTTGTACCATCTGGGGACTATTACGTAGTGGCTTAGTATGTCTATAGTTGATGAGTCGAGTGAATTATTATGAGGATAATAATTCACTATATCAGAAGAAGTTCTGATGAGAGTGACTCACGACCAGCTCAGTATCGAGCTTAGAGGGTTACACACATATGGTAGATACTTCAATAAATAGAGGATTGGATGAAGATCCAATTAGCCCCAATTCTCATTAGATGAGACCTTATGTTGATGGGTTCCTTGCTTAAGGCCCAATTAGAGGCCTAGGGAGATTATTGGATAGAGATCTAATAATGCAAGGTTAGTGGGTTATTGGATGGAGATCCAACACCCACTAAGGCAGGAGCCCTAGGGTTTTTGGTCGCTCTCTATAAATAGGAGGGGAGACTCATGGTTGATAGGCTGCAACTTTAGCCATCACCTCCTATTCTCCTCCCTCCCTCTGTGCAAGAGTTACGAGATCAGATTGGAGGAGTTTCGCTACAGAGATCCATCGTGTGGATACCGCTAGAGAGGAGGACGCTTGACCTCCTTCATCTTCTCCATCCGGATCTGGAATACAGGGATATATGATCTCCCTAGGTAAAATCAATCTCTCACACATCACGGTTTTATCGGTTTTTACATTTTTCTCGTGACCCCAATATTTTGCACGATGATTTGATCTGCGTGGGAAACCAGTTTTTGTTATGATTTTCGCTACGCATGTGATGCATCCGCTGAAGTTTCCCAACAGTGGTATCAGAGCCAAGGTTTTTGTGCAAAAGATTAGTTTTAAACTGCATGTGATGAGATTAAATTACGTAGAATCATTCTAAGCATTTTTGCTGCATTTTCGCAGCGAAGGCAGCGGGAAGGAGGGGTAGCCGGGCATGGCTAGGCCATCTACAAAGGGGGCCACGGCCCATGTTCGCTATGGCGGGCCCCTGGGGCCGTAGCGACTCGGCCACCGCAAGCGATGGTTGCTGAGCACAACCAGCGCTAGCCCGTAGGGATGGTCGCCAAGCCCGCATGCTACCCATGATGTGCCGCGCGGGCCACTACCACTAGCGGTGGCGACCGGTGTGGTGGCCACCCTTGGTGGTGCAGCCAGAGGGCACTGGCTGGTGAGCGAGTGAAGGTAAAGGAGGGCTAGGGCATATTTTTTGAAAAAGATAGTTATGCCCCTCAGAATTTTAGAAATTCTAGCTCTATCCCTTTTATACATAATTCCTTAAATGCTCTCAACATTTCTGGAAATTCTGAGGACTATCCTCTCATCCAGAATACTGAAAACACCCTCAATAATTCTAGAAATTTGAGGACTGTCCTCATGTATAGAATTTTGAAAATACCCTCAATGATACTGGAAATTTCGAGGACTGTCCTTATGTGCAGAATTTTAAAAATACCCTTGACAATTCTAAAAATTCTGAGGATTGTCCTCTCATCCAGAATTATGAAAATACCCTTGACAATTCTAAAAATTTTGAGCATGTCGTGATTTCTATCTAGTAATCCTACATATGATGTGATGTACATGTGATGTATGATGTAGATGGTTGATCATAAGCCATGTGTTGTGATGTGTGTAATTGTGATTATTATTATTATTAGGGCCTGCGAGCCTGTGTTTTTTTCGTTTATTATTAGGCTTGTGTGCATGTGATTATTTATAATTACATGGAGAGGCGCAGCGGGAGCGTGGAGGTTACAACGGGACCCACGATACATGATGAGTATCAGAAAGGAGGAATCACACGCTGTTAGACATGGTAAGGTTTATGATGAGTTTCACTAACCTACCCATTTCATTTTTGGGGTACGCCCTAGAGACTGCAACTTACCTTCTGAACAGAGTTCTATCAAAGTCGATAGTGTCTACACAATATGAGATATGAAAAGGAAAGAAACCCGATCTTAAGATTGTTAAGATTTGGGGTTGTCCTGCCCACGTTAGAAGACACAACCCCGATAAGTTGGAATCAATAATAGAATGGTGCACATTCGTTGGATACGCAAAGGAAACTTATGGGTATTATTTCTATCATCCCGAGGACCAAAAGGTCTTTGTTGCCAAGAGAGCTATGTTTCTTGAGAAGGAACACATTCTTGGTGGAAATAGTGGGAGTGAGATAGAATTGAGCAAGGTTGGAGAACCTAGCTCAAGTACCATTCCAAAGCCCGAGTTTGTTCAGGTACCTAACACACAAGTTCCAACTTTACATAGGTCTAATAGAGTATCTCACCCTCCTAAAAGATATGTGTGATATATCAATGGAGATGACTCTCAGGATGTTGATCCTCAGACCTATAAGGAGGCTATTATGAGCATAGACTCCAGGAAGTAGTAAGAAGCCATAAATTCTGAGATGGATTCCATGTACTCCAATAAGGTTTGGAACCTTACGGATGCACCTGAGGGTATTGTACCCATCGACTGCAAATGGATCTTCAAGAAGAAGATCAAAGTGGATAGAAAGGTAGAGACCTATAAGGCAAGGCTGGTAGCTAAAGGATATCGTCAAAGATAAGGAGTTGACTATGACGAAACCTTTTCACCTGTAGCCATACTTAAATCTATTAGAATTATTTTGGTCATTGCAGCATACTATGACTATGAGATCTGGCAGATGGATCAAAATGACATTTCTCAATGGCAACCTCGAGGAAGAGGTGTATATGATACAACAAGAGAGATTCGTATCTAAAGAGAGTCCAGATAAAGTGTGCAGGTTGCTTAGATCCATTTATGGATTGAAGCAAGCTTCCCGAAGTTGGAACATAAGATTTGATGAGGTGATCAGATCTTATGACTTCGTTAAGAACAAAGATAAGTCTTGTGTATACATGAAGGTAAGTGGAAGCGCTATCGCCTTCTTGGTGCTATATGTGGATAACATCCTAATCATTGGGAATGATGTAGGAATGCTCTCCACAATAAAGGCTTGGCTATCTAGAAACTTCTTCAGGAAAGACTTAGAGGAAGCATCCTATATTTTGGGGATTCAGATCTATATAGATCGATCCAAAAAGATGCTTGGCTTGTCCCAATCTAGATACATAGACTCTATTGTCAAAAGGTTTGGCATGAAAAATTTCAAAAGATGTCTCATACCGATGAGACATGGAATATCACTTTCTAGGAATATGTCCTCAAAGACTCCTGAAGAAAGGGCATACATGAATAAGATACCTTATGCCTCAGCATAGGGTCTATCATGTATGTGATGCTATGTACTAGGCCTGATATAACATATGCTCTGAGTGTCACAAGCAAGTATCAAGAAGATCCAGGTTTAGAACACTAGAAGACAGTAAAATGTATTCGTAAGTACTTGAGAATGACTAAGGATCTTTTACTGATATATGGAGGAGGTAACCTCCAGGTTGAGGGCTACACGGACTCGAGTTTTCAGTTCAACATTAATGATAGCAAATCAAATTCAGGGTATGTTTTCACCCTGAATGGAGGAGTAGTAAGTTGGAAGAGTTCCAAGCAAGATACTATTGCTGACTCGACCACAAAGGGGGAATACATTGCTATAGTAGAAGCAGTAAGACGAAGGGGTATGGATGAAAAAGTTCATCAAGGATTTGGGAGTCATACCAAGCAGCATGAAACTAACTCTCATATATTGTGATAGCGACAATGTGATAAGTCTAACAAAGGAACTCAGGTCTCAACAGAATTGTTCTAAGGAGGTTCCATCTGATTAAAGCGATCATGACCCAAAAAATATAGTAACGAAAATAGTTCCATCCAAAGATAACATTGCAGATCCACTGACGAAGCCACTAGCTCATATTATATTTGAGCGTCACAAGGGTCTGATGGGGATCAGACACATAGGTTATTGGCTTTTGCATTTTTATTGGTTTTTATGTTTTTCTTGCGACCCCAATCTTTTACACGATGATTTGATCTGCATGGGAAACCGATTTTTATTTTGATTTCCGTTGCGCATGTGATGTACCCACTTAGGTTTCCCAACAATTAGAACATGAGATTTGATGATGCGATTAGATCTTATGACTTTGTTAAGAATAAAGATGAGCCTTGTGTGTATAGGAAGGCAAGTGTGAGCACTATTACCTTTTTGATGTTGTATTAGAATGTCTCTACAAAGGACTTAGGGGATGCATCCTACATTTTGGGGATCTGAATCTATTGAGATAGATCTAAGAGTATACTTAGATTATCCTAGTCCAGGTACATAGACTCCATTGTCAAAATATTTGGCATAAAAAATTCCAAGGTCTCATACCGATGCGATATGGAATATCACTTTCTAGAAGTATGTCCCTAAAGACTCCTAAAGAAAGGGTAGACATAGAAATGATGCCCTATTTCTCAACAATAGGGTCTATCATGTATACTATGCTATGTACCAAACCTGATATAAGGCATGCTCTGAGTGTCACAAGCATGTATCAAGTGGATCCAGGTTTAGAATATTAGAATGTAGTAAAGTTTATCCTTAAATACTTGAGAAGGACTAAGGATCTTTTACTGGTATAAGGAGAAGGTAGTCTCTAGGTTGAGGGCTACAAGGACTCAAGTTTTCAGTTCGACATCGATGATAGAAAGTCAAACTCAAAGTAATCTTCACCTTGAATAGAGAAGCAATAAGTTAGAAGAGTTCCAAGCATGATACTGTTGCTAATTCAACCACAGAGGCACAATATATTACTGTTCGAAAAGCAACAAAGGAAACGATGTGGATGAAGAAGTTCATCACAAATCTAGGTGTCGTACCTAGCAGCAAGGAACTGATTCTCATATATATGACAATAACGAGGCGATAGCTCTGGCAAGGGATCAAAATTATTCTAAGAAGATTCCAACTGATTAAAGAGATTGTGGCTCATAGAGATGTAGCAATAAAAATAGTTCTATCATAAGATAAAATTACATATTCACTAACAAAGCTGCTGGCTCAAATTGTCTTTGAGTATCACAAGGGCCTGATGAAGATCAGACACGTATGTTATTAGCTTTATGTCAAGTGAGAGATTGTTGGTGATAGGTACCCTACAAGCCAATCACGTGAGTGATGACACACGTGACATGATACATAGTCTTTTTGTATTATTATTATTATTATTGATATATTCTCACATTATTATTGATATATACATATATGTATATATATATATATATACATATATATATATATATATATATATATATATATATACAAACATATATATATATATATATACATATATAAATATATACATACATATATACATATACATATATATATATATATGTATGTATATATGTCTATATATATACATATATATGTATATGTATATATATATGGATGTATATACATATATATATATATACACACATACATACGTACATACATACATACATACATAAATGCAATGGTAATCAGATCATGATTAGATCACTATAATAAGATCGAAGTACTTTTAAATACAGATCTTAAATAATCCCGATTATATGTTACCCGAGAGGATTATCAAGATAACCATATAGACTGGTGTACTGTATACCTATCCTTATGATGGAGGTGACTGATCTTATAGGCACTTGTGTTGATCTACCTAGAAAATATTATATGATTAATAATACCTAACATCAGACAATGATTCTATAGTCCCAGTTATATGTTTGGTCCTTACACTTAATATATCAAGGATGTCTTATTTGAGTAATTATTTCTTTGATGTCAGACTTACAGATTTGAAAAGTTTCAATATAGTATAACCGATTATAAGGATTGGTAGCCAACCTTACAAAGGTAATTGAGTATCAATAGAGGATCATCCACTCTCGGTATCATGACAAGAATATCCCGTGTGTCCTTGCTCAGGCAAATCCCTGATCAGGGTTGTTCAGATTGAGAGAGGAGTTCTTCGAGGGAATATGATTAGAGCAGGACTCGAACAAATTATGTATGTAACTTGATAGTACCATGTCCAATATATGGTCTCTGGAATATTAGATGGATGAGGGACTATAGATATATGATAATTATAGATATATAGGTCCAATGGATTTAATCCTCTATACCATCCGGGGACTATAGCGCAGTAGCCTAGTATGTCCATAGTCGATGAGTTGAGTAAATTGTTATAGGATAATAATTTATTGAATCAAAAGGAGTTCTGGTGGGAAGAACTCATGACCAACTTGATATTAAGCCTAGAGGGTTACACACATATGGTTTGATGTTTTAATGAGTAGAGGATTGAATATGAGATCCAACATTCATGAGCTCCTTACATGAGGCCCAATTAGAGGTCAATGAGCTTAATGGATAGAGATCCAATAATCCAAAGGTAGTCAATAGTTGGATGAAGATCCAATACCCACTAAGGCGGGATTCATTATGATTTTTGGTGGCCCACTATAAATAAGATTAACGACGGTACAATAGTGACAAGCTACACCTTTGGCCATCCTCTTCTATTCTCCTCCCTCCCTCATCTTCTTAACCGACTAGCCCTCCCCTGCTATGAAAGGACAACAAAGAAAGTAGCAGATCTTCTTCAATAAGTGATGTAAGAAGGTGCACGAGAGTTACGAATTTTTAAGCTACGATTGGAGGTGCATTGTTGTAACCATCCATCATGTAGATACCACTAAAGATGAGGATATTAGACCTTTTTCATCCTCTCCATCTAGATCTACAAGTTTAGCAATATACGATCTCCCTAGGTAATCAATCTCTCACATATCATAATTTTTAATTTTTACAGTTTTTCATACACCAATCTTTGCACGACAATATAATAATTATGGAAAATCAATTTTGTTTTGTTCTTACATTATGCATGTGATTCTCTTCTGTGGTTTCCCATCAATTTGGACTTATGCATCTGCTGTAGTGGATTTAACATAGGATGAGTCAAATTTTTTGATGCATACGCCTCGGGCACATTTGGCCTTATAGCTCTACCATAACAGATTTATCCTTGTGTGGGTCAAATTCTTAAGTCATGCGTCTTAAGCACATTTGGCCTTGTGCCTCCTCCATAGCAGATTTATCTTGACATGAGTCATATTTCCTAAATCATATGCCTTAGGCACATTTGGCCTTGTGTCTTTGCTATAGCTGATTTATGTCCTCCCCCAATCACGGTAGGCTTCAAGTCCTTCCTCCTTCACGATGAATTTTAAGTACTCCCATTGTGGTGGATTTTGGGTCTTCTTGCCATGGTGGGTTTCCAAGTCCTTCCTCCATCGTGGTGAATTTCAGAGTCCTTCTATCATGGCAGATTTCAAAGTCTTTCCTCCACTATGGTGAATTTTAAAGTCCTTTCCCCACTATGGTAGATTTTGAATCCCTTTGCCATTAGTATCCCTTGGGAATTACCCTAAAGGGACACTTGTCTCGATCACGAAAAGAGAGAGAGAGACTACATCTTAATTGTGGGAGGAGAGAGATTGATAGCCTTTTTATAAACTCCCCTTTCCCTATGATGCATAGCTCATTCCTTCATTTGAGCCTCTAGAGTCTAAAGTATTTAAGGCCTCGAGAGCTCTTAGCCTCGCCCCTATTATCACAGACTCAGTTGGAATTGCTTAAGTTATGAGGCACCCTTATAGCAATTCACAAGCTTAGTTCAAATTATCAAAGTTGTGAGACACCCTTATGCTAATGTCACAGACTTAGTTGGGATTGTTTAAGTCATGAGGCACCATTGCATTATCCGTATGTAAAGGGTCAACCTAGTTATTGTCATGCTCAAGTCCTGAAGGACTTGTAAAAGAGCAAATTGATTAGTCCAAAAGCGAGTGACAGACAAGTCCCGATGTCTCATGAAGAGGATAGCTTTACAAGTATTTTAGTAAATACTCAGTATGTAAGAGAGAAAAAGAGGAAGGAGAAAACAAGAACTTTATAAGGCAAACAAACAGTCATAAGTTCGCAAACGATTGCTCATCGAGTGTCGGGCACAATGGCAAGTTCCCGTAGGCTTAACACGTTAACTTACGAATCCAATGAATGCTCAATAGTATCCCAAACCCCCATCTAGTCCTATGCCACCAAGGGGTATCAGGGTGTTGAGATGGTTGATGTTTTGCACTGCACCATAGCCTATAAAAAATAAGCCATGGCATGCAAAAAAAACTATGCCACCTTGGTGTAGTTTTGCCCATTCTTGTGAGTGGTCACTCTACAACGTTGTAAATTATTCCTGCTCATAGATTTTCAAGAAAAAAATATAAAAACAAAGAAAAACATGTTATCAAACATATATTCAAGCAAACAAAAGCGATAAATGATTCATTGATGAAGATGTTATGGGTGCACGATGATTGTTCATAACACTAGGTCTCCTTTGTAGTGTCCTCCCTTATTTTGCCTTGGTTCTGGCAAGGTAGGTCGGTCTCTGAGTCCTTCATCCCGACGTCAGTTTTGCTCATTTGTTCTAGTCGAGATGTCTCTCCTCTCTCGTACAAGTTCTTCTCAATCCTCTAGTCGCCAGTCGATTGAGGTTTATGCTTCATCTTCAGATAGTTCAAGGGTGGAGGAGGTTGGATCCTCTTCATCGAAAGGAGTTTCTCCCATGAACCCATGGGACTTAAGAGTCTATAAGGAGTTCTCATGACTATAATTTAGTGGTGAGCTCACCTCTCTCCTATTGCCTACTAACTAGGTAGTGTATCTCGGCCGAGTTCAATCTATATCTTCCTCATGAGTTCAAGTCAAGACTAAGGGTTCAACCTTAGTTGATCAATGTATTGCATTGATAACACCCTTTCCTTCTTATTGAATGAGAAAGCAAATCAAGTGCTGTGATTGGGGGATATATTTTCTTCCTTGGAGGTAGTCCGAAAGATGGATGAGGAGTGGTTCATCGATGCGGGTCTCAGCTTGGCTCCTCAGGGCATGACCCGAACTCCCCTTGCTTTACTTGAAATTTTCTTTTTAATCTGCAACTTTGTGATTTAGATCATCTATAGGTATGAATCTATATGCCCTGAAAAGGAAGGAGCTCAACTCTTTGTTGGCGCTATGGAGTCTCATTCGACCTCGACGGACACCCGTGAACCATTGGATCCATCTTGGTCTAGTCATCATGACAACAATGACTGATCAAAAAAGAAGCACAAGGTTATAGCGGAGAAGACTCTGCACCCTCAAAGGAGTGACACACTTAAAGAGTCAACTTAAGAAATAGGGCCTCCCCCGATTGTAGCACCAATGCCCCCAAGGGGACAAAGTTCTAGCCTTGGCTTAAGGACAAAGGGGAGCAAGCCGTGATAGATGTTGGACCTATGTAAGGGGCACCCTCGACCTTTACGGCCTTATAGATGGTCGACCTACCATACCTGACCCCAGAGGCATCATTGTAGCTCTAGTGGGAAGATTTGAAGGAGGTGCAAAAGGTGTGGGGTGAGGGTGTGGCTGTGGAGCAATACTACCATGGGTCCTTGTGCCTAAGGATGGTAAAGTAGCTTTATTGCTCCTCCTCAGAGATCTTGATCAACACCTACTACCAAAATGAAGTTGTAGTAAGTTAGGCTGTGACTAGGTCCTTCGACTTTACTTCGCTGACTTGTTCATTTTCAATTTGTAACATCACCACTATGTGACGGCTCTCATTGATCGTGTCTAAGATGCTGGCACCATCATTCACCAGTAGTGTAATACGATTGACAACTTCTAGGCTAAGGTTGAGGAGCTAAAGAAAGGGGGAGCCTCCTCAACTATTGCTAAGGTGGAGGCTCAAGCGACCGAACTAATGTGTCAACTGGAGGACGTGCGTTTGGTTGGCCTCACTAAGCACTTGAAGGAGGTCCGAGGTCACAAACGTATAATGGAGGATGAGCTTCTTCGACTCATTCGAGAGCTAGACATGGTGAATAAGCATAACTTGAAGCTCGTCAAGGAGGTTATGATGGCCATCGAAGAGGCTTGCAAATTAAAAGAAGCACTGGAGGGCGAGCAAAATCGAATACTGAAATATTGATAAGAAGTGATCGTCGACTATAAGGCGTTCATCGGGTTTCAGAATGGCTTGGAGAGGATGAGGTGGGTTTCACACCAGTTCGAGTACCAAATTCCTCTAGCTTGCTTCAAGGTGAGGGATCCCGATTTGGAGCTTGAGGAAGATCCATTTATAGATTATCATGAGGACTAGAATGTCCCAATGGTAGTTGAGGCGCCCTCCGACAACAACATCGACTCACCTTGTCACCCTATCACCTGAATTTTGTCTCATATTGTTGATCTCTCCCTCTTACTTTTGGTCATTGGGTTGGTATGTCCGACTCATTATTTTTTGTCTGCCTCATCGATGTTTTTTTTTTTTAGGCCATGTGTAGCACCCAAGTCTCATATATATTGAATTACAACTAGCATGTCAATAAAAGCACAAATAATATGTATATGTTGTCTCTATTTTATGATATGATTTATGATGTTTACGCTTCGTGAATATGATAAATGATATGCTCATGTTTTCATCTTTTTTAGCGTTTTATAAAGCTTAAGCATTAATGTTTAAGTATAATGCAAAAGGCCCAAGTGTGCTAGCGGACTCTAATATGAGCATAAATTATTTTAATATCTAAGATGGACTAGAAATATTTATGTTTGAAAATCAATAATTGGGATGAAAAATATCTTGAGTGTTATATATTTTAAAATACTCAAATTATATATGATGTTATGATATGATTTATATGTCATTAAGACATACTAATTTTGGATTTTTTTCAGATTAGGTATATGAATTTTAAAGGATTAAAATCTGCCTTTAAAGAGACAGAGGTGATTTTTATGTTTTTGAGGACCTGTGTAAATATAAATCTTAAAAGGACTTTGTGTTGGTGGAGAAGGGAAGGAGAGGAAGAGAAGAAGAAGAGAAGAGATGAAGAAGAGGAGGAAGGGAAGAGGAACGAGGGCTGTGGCTATGGAGGAGAAGGGAAGGAGAGGAAGAAGAGAAGACGACAAGGGGAAGAAGAGAAGACAAACGGATGCATTGTGAGAGAAGGGGAGGAAGAGGAAGGAGGCTACGACTATATGAGAACAATAGAAAGTAAGAGAAGGGAAAGATAGAAGGAGAGGAAGAAAGGAGAGGAAGGGAAGTAGAGCTCCCGTTGTGGGAGAGAGAAAGAGAGGAAGAAGAGAAGGGAAGAGGGGAGAGTCGACAAGAGCAAGGAAGAGAAGGGAAAGAAAGGAGGAGAGAAAGAAAAGAGAGGGAGGAAGGGAAGTAGAGCTCCCGTTGTAAGAGAGAGAAGGAGAGGAAGAAGAGAAGGGGAGAGGGGAGATCAGGCTACTACGTTCCTCTACCTTTCACACGAGGAGCAAAGACTACAGAAGAAGAAGGGAAAGAAAGGGAGAGAAAGAGAAAGAAGGCGAAGGGAGAAAGCAAAAAAGGAAATGAAGAGGAGGTGGCGACTGATGCTATGGAAGAAGAGAAAGGAAAAAGAGGAGAGGGAAGAAGGGCTATGGCTGTGGCTGTGGCTGTGGCTGTGGCTGCGGAAGAAAAAGAGAAAGAAAGAAGAGAGAAAGGAGAGAAGATGAAAGGAAGAGGAAAAAAGGGAAAGAAAAGTGAGGAAGAATGGAAGAAAGAAAAGAAAAAAAATTCATGTTTCGAATGTGAAAAATATGTTTCAATTGTTTTAAGGTAAAAGTTTATGTTTGGAACATGAAAGTATGTTTCAAATTAATTAAGGTAGAATTTTATATTTAGAAAGTGTTCTGAAAAGCATGTTTGAAGTATGTTGACATAGAATTTAATATTTTGATTGATATGATAAATATGAGCTCATTATGAGTTATATATAAATATATATGTTTTGAAAATATAAATGTATGTGAATTATGATGGAAATATTTTTTGTGGATACATATATGTTATTGTGTGTAGTGTGGGAGTACACGTATATGTTATAACATACAATGTGAGAGTACACGTATATATTATGACGTACAGTATGAGAGTGTATATATATAATATGATATGCGATATGGGTGTGCACGTATATATTCTGACATACGGTATGAGAGTGCACGTATATATTATAACATGCAGTGTGAGAGTACAAGTATATATATTATGACGTATAATGTGGGAGTCCATGTATATATATTATACTGTGTGGTGCCGAAGTGCACATATATATTATGACATACAGTGTAGGAGTGTACGCATATAATTATAATGACGTACTATATATGAATGTATGAATATATTATGATATAAGGTGTAGAAGTCTATGAATTTACTATATTTTTTACATGTGTATATCAGCATTTCAAATTATTTCGACATAGAATTTTACGCCCTTATATTGTGCATGCTGTGTAAGATTAGATGTTTTATGCTTTCATTTTGAAATACTATATATATGACATGATGCATGCCCACCTGATTAAAGCTATGAAGACTTATACTTATTAGGTAAATTACTGCATGCATATCAATAATAATAATATAAATGAAAGAGACATAACATCCCATCCTAGTCCGACATGTAGGGTATAGATGGGACCAGGGAGTGGGGCGTTACACCATGAATCATCTCAGATATAGAAGCCCAACCTAGTGGTTGTAATTGCTTTTAGGAGTAATATGATTCTCTTTTCTTACTTTACAATGGAAACTTTAAAGATATATCTTTTGACCAATACCCTCGGCTTAGTGGGCCAACACTCGACACTTGGGGGTAACCCTTCCCGACCTACAACATCCAAGACCTTAAGCATAAAACTTCTTAAAATTTGCAATAAGTCATGTTTTTGATAGCATTACGCCTTCCGTAGCCTAATCCTAGACGACTTTTAACAACTTGATAAAGCCCTTCCTAATTTGGTGCTAGCTTCCTTTAGGACTTGGTGGGGTCACTAACCTCAACCTTTCGAAGCACCAGGTCCCATAGCTCGACCTGCGGAGGCCAAACTCTACGATCGTAGAGCTTAGCCATCGCCCTTTTGTATCTTAATATCCGCATGTGTGTTTCAGCTCTAACTTCAATGATTAGATTGAGTATGGCCTAGATTGAGTATGGCCCAAAGTATCTTCCAAGGTTTCTTTATCAAAGCTCCCAACTCGAGGTCTCTAAAAGACTATCTCGGGTGGTAGGACAACTTCGGTGCCGAACGTCAGGCTGAATCAAGGTGTGTCATCCAGGAGTCTTAGAGAATCCTTGTTAACTCATCCACCTAGGTGCCTTTCGCTCCAATGACCCTCTTTTTTAATCCTTCGAGGATGCTCTATTAGTGACCTCGATAAGACCATTGATTTGGGGATGAGCCACCAAGTTGAACCTTAGCTAGTTCCCGTAAGACTAACATAACTCATTGAATTTCGTATTGTTGAACTAAGTCTTGTTGTTGGTGAGGAGGGCTTTTGGGATTCCAAAATGGGTAATGATGTTTTTCTATACGAACCCCTCAACATGCTTCTTGGCGATCGATGCTAGCAACTCGATCTCCACCCACTTCATGAAATTGTCTACTCCCACGAGGAGGAACCTTCTTTGGCCGGAAGCCAGTGGAAAGGGACCTAAGAGGTCCATGCCCCACTAAGTGAAGAGTCATATATAGTCGATCAAGCTTATAGGAACTGTTGGTTGGTGCTATAACCGGGCAAACCTTTGACACTGGTGGCACCTGCAAAGGTAGGCATTTGCATCCTTACACATTGTTAACCAATAGAACCCCTACTGAAGCACCTTGAATGTAAGGGTCCATCCACCTATGTGCTCCCCATAAATACCTTTGTGCAACTCAGGGAGCACCCTCTCGGCTTCCTATAGTGTGAGGCACATGAGGAAGGGTTGGCTGAAGGACCTACGGTACGGGGGGTTGATAATTATGCAATATATCGCTTAATGACGCTTGACCCTTCAAGTCATCGTGGGGTTAACAGGGAGTGTCCCATCTCTCTTGTCCTGGTTATAGGTGTCTTGCAAGCCAATCACATAAGTGATGACACGTGTGACACATGAGGAAAGGTTGGTTGAAAGACTTATTGTACAGGGGGTGATAATTACGCAATATACTGCTTGATGATGCTTGACCCTTCGAGTCATCGCGAGGTCAACAGGGAGTGTCTCATCTGTTTTGTGCTGGTTACAGGTGCATCGCAAGCCAATCACATGACTGATAGCACGTGTGACACATTACCATTTTTTTCTTATTATTATTATCGATATCTTTCTCACTTTATATTGCTTGTTGCATATATTATGATATCTTTGTATCTATACAATGAGAATTATATCATGATGAGATCATAATAATGAGATCAATTCACCTTTAAACACAGATCCCTAATAATCCCGATCATAGATTACTCGAGAGGACATCGAGATGACCGGACAGTCCAATATGCTATATGCCCGTCCATATGATGGAGGCAATTGGTCTCATAGCTGTTTGTATGGAGATACTAGGGATATAGTACAGATGCTCATTGGAGAATAAATTCACTGACTGATCCGCTTAAGAAATGTTGAATGATTAATAATGCCTAATCGTCAGACAATAATTCCGTAGTCTCAATTATGTTTGGTCCTTAGACTTGAGACATCAAGGATGCTTGTTTGAGTACTTTTTTTAATACTGAACTTACAGATATGAAAGTTTTAGATCATGTATAGTAGATTATCAAGAATGATAGCCAACCTTAAGAAGGAAATTGAGTATCAATAGAGGATCGTCCAATCTCAGTATCACGAGAGAAATACCCTGTGTGCTCTCGCTTAGGCAAATCCCTGGCTATGGTCATTCAGATTGAGAGAGGAGTTATTCGGGAGAATCCGACTATAGTGAGACTCAGATCGATTCCGTATGAGGCTTGATAGTACCATGCCCGCTATACGATCTCTAGGATCTTAAATGGATAATGGACTATAGATACACGATAACTGAGGATAGATAGGTCCAATGGATTAGAGCCACATATACCGTCTAAGGACTATGGCGTAGTGACTTAATACGTTCATAGTCAATGAGTTAAATTGTTATGTGATAATAATTCAATAATTCTAACATATGCAACTCACAGCTAACTCAGTATTAGGCTTAGAGGGTCACACACATATGGTAGATGTTGCGACGAATAGATGTTCGAATATGAGATATTCGCGGAGCCCTTTTTATTGGATATCCAAAAACCCATGTATTATTGGATCCTATGGATGAGATCTAGTAAGAGCTAATAAGAGATTATTGGATAAAGATCCACTAATCTAAGAGGCTTAATAGTTGAATAAAGATCTAGAACCCAATAACATAGGACCCATTAGGGTTAAACTATCATGCACATCTATAAGTAGAAAGGGGCCATAGGGCTCATAAGCTAGAGCTTTCTATGATTGCCCCTCCTATTCTCCTCTGCCTCCTCTCCTCCTTAACCAAAAGCCCCTGTTTGGGGCGTGTGGACAACAAGAACGTGCTACCTTCTTGATGCCACCTTATGGTGTGCGCAGAGAGGAAGATCCTACAACGATTTGAAGAGCATCGTCGGTCCATCTATCATGTGGATCACCGTTAGAAAGGAGGACATCTGACCTCCTTCACCTATGCTACATGATCTGAAATTTTCAAGGATATATGATCTCCCTAGATAAAACATCTAACACATGATATGCAATTGTTGGTTTACGATTGTTACGCACCAATCATCGTACGACGATTTGATAAGACGTGGGAAACCAATTTTGTTTTTGTTTTCCATTACGCATGTGATGCTCTATTAAAGTTTCCCAATAGTGGTATCTGAGCCAGGTTCACCAATTTTGTTTTTGTTTTCCATTACGTGTTGTGTTGAATCACATAAATTGTTTTCTACGTAACTTGTGTTTCCATCGTTAATATGATTTTTGGACTGCACTTGTACATGTGATTGAAAGGCACTGTAGATTAGTGTTTTGTCGCCAAAATTATTGACGCAAAACATAGGAAAAAGGGTAGCAACTTTTCCTGCCCTACGATTTGACCGGAGGGCTTCATGTAGCCTCGGCTAAGAGCACAACTTGCTGCTCTCGGCCTGGCCAAGGGCTGCCTGGCCAAGAGCAACAAACTCTCAGGCATGGCTATGATCCACCATGCGACCAAGGAGTCTTGGTCGCATGGGGAACCATTGGCGGCTAGGAACTCCTTGGTCGCATGGGGAACCATTGGCGGCTAGGGTTTCCTAGCCGCAAGTGGTGACCCTACGACTAAGGATTCCTAACCGCAGGGGGCAGCATAGCAGCCAGGGTTTCCTAGCAACCCAAGGCTACCATACGGCCAAGGACTCCTAGCCGCAAGGGTACCCCTAGCGGCTTGGGTTTCCTAGCCGCATAAGGAACTTACGCATATAATTAGTTAAATATTTAATTAATTATAATTATCTAGTAGTCTTACATGATAATATACACATGTGATAAATGATATGGATGGATGATCAAGGACTATGTGATGTGTGTATATGTGATTATTATTATTATTAAGACTTACGGGCCTTCAATTTTTCTCATTTATTGTTAAGCCCACATGTCTGTGATTATATTATAATTATATGAGGAGGTACCGCGAGAGCGTGGAGGTGCTAGCGGGACCCAAGAGGCCGAGACGGACGATCGCAACACATGGAGATACATTGAGGTGCCGGTGAAATCGATGATAATGAGGTGGACGATCACAGGACATGAAGATGCGTCAATGCATACATAGACTCTTTTGTAAGTGATTTGGCCCATTAGCTTGGGCCCGATCACATTAGGCTATAATCCATAATCATCTGGTGTGATTGCTCATATGTGAAATGTAGATGTTTATGCACCTACTAGATACTGATATATATTTGCATGCGATGTAAATATATATTGAATATGTAGGTGTGTGACATATCATATTATGAGACTGAATCAAAACCCCCTCCTATAATAGTATTAAGTCAACAAGTGTGAGACAATTAGATTGACCCCGTGGCTATTCATTGTTATATGAAAAAATTGAATTCCGATGTAGGTTGAGTTGGTCAAGTCCTTCAAGGCTCAAATATATTACGATTCGAGATCTTACCTACGACATAGAGATGTCACCGGTGACTATAGGACATGGGATGTTTGGTCAAGTTATCATCAAATCAAACTCATCTTATAACAATGGTGATGACAAATATCATGGTTGGTCGAGTCCCTCACGGCTATGATGGTTCGGAGGTTGCACAAGACGAGAATCACAAATAATTGGATTGGCAAGAATTGTCTACATTTTTGGGCTTAGTGAGATTGGTTGAGTCTCTCGAGGTTATATTAAGATGTCGATTGAATCTCGATCTCTACTAGAAATTTGCTATAGATTTTCATTTCATGCGTTGGAGGGTATCGTGTGATTCACTAAAAAAATAGTGGGAGTAGATTAAGATAAAAGTTTATATCTTGATTGTTTATTTTTCTGCAAAATTTGCATGTTCTGTATTTGTGCAATGGGAATTCTACCGAGTAGTAAAGAGTCGATTCCCTTATATTGCAATAATAACGAGACAATTGCTCAAGCGAAGGTACCTAGGTCTCATTAGAAGCATGTTCTGAGAAGGTTACACCTGATCAAGGAGATCGTGGCCCCATAGAGATGTAGCAATAGAAAGAGTTTCATCCGAAGATAACATTTGTATATCCACTGACGAAGCTATTGTCTCAAATTGTCTTTGAGCATCACAAAGGTCTGATGGAGATAAGACATATAGGCGATTGACTTTTGGTCAAGTGGGAGATTGCTAGTTATAGATGCCCTGCAAGCTCATCACGTGAGTGATGACATGTGTGACACGTTGCATAGTCTTTTTATTATTATTGATATTTTTCTCACTTTATGTTGCTTGCATATATTGTGATGTCATTAGATTTATGCAATGAGAATTGGATCATAATGAGATTATGATAAAGAGATCAGTTTATCTTTAAACATAGATCTCAAATAATCCCAATCATAGGTTACTCGAGAGGGACATCGAGATGATCGGACAGACCTAAATGCTATACGCTCGTTCATATGATGGAGGCATCTAGTCTTATAGCTGCTTGTAAGGGAACACTAGGGATATAGTGCAGGTGCTCATTGAAGAATGGGTTAACTGATTAATCTGCTTATGGAATGCTAGATGGTTAATGATACATAATCATTAGACATCGATTCTGTAATCCCAATTGTATGTCTAGTCCTTCAACTTAAGACACTAAGGATTTTTTGTTTGAGTACTCCTTTAATGCCAGACTTATAGGTTTGGAAGTTCCAAATATAGTATAACAAATTATCGGGAATGGTAACTAACTTTATAAAGGCAATAATATCCATAAAGAATCATCCACTCTCGGTATAACGAGTTAGGAGAAGCTTCGAGCTAATCGCCACACCATGATAAGGTACTTCGCCATGGTCCCGTCTCGGGCTTCATAGCTTCCATCTACTTGGCTCATAACAATTGTGAGTCACTAAACATCATCAAGTCCTGCACCTAAAGCTCTCGGGGGCGAGTCAAATCCCTAAGAGAAGTGCTTTATATTCGACCTCATTATTGGAGATTTTGAACTCGAACCATAGAGCTTGTTCGTACACCTGTTTGTTCAAAACTTTCAAGACATGTCTAGCACCACTCCTTTACGATGTTGTTCAACCATCTACGAACAAGGTCCATGTTGAGGGGGTGTGCTTGCCAACTTTGACCTCGAGCGAGGAGGTTAACTCTGATATGAAATCCACTAATGCTTGAGCCTTGATGGCAACCCTCGGTATATATCATATGTTAAACTTGCCTAGCTCTACTAATCACCTCAACATCCATCCCGAGACGTCAAATCGTAAAAAGACCCACCTAAGTGGTTGGTCAACGATCACATGTATGGTATGTGCTTGAAAATAGGGATGGAGCTTCATTGTTGCTAGTATTAGTGCAAATGCTAGCCTCTTGATGGGAGGGTATCGCTCCTCGACTTGACTTAGTATGTGATAACAAAATAAATGGGTCTTTAGACTCCAGAGTCATCTCGCACCAATACTAAGCTGACAGCCTGCTCAGTGGTAGTGAGATAGAGGCTGAAAACCTCGCTCAAAATGGAAGAGAGCTACAGCAATTGGGCAAGGTGATGCTTTAGCTCCTCAAACGCCTCCAAACACTTCTCGGTCCATAGAAAACCTTCTGGATTTTTCAATGCTCGAAAGAAGAGCAGGCACTTGTCGTCAAACTGGGATAGGAATTAGCTAAACATCGTTATTCATTATGTTAACTATTGCACTTCCTTCACCCACCAAGGTGGAGGCATCTCTAATATTGTGTGGACCTTTTTAGGGTTTATATTGAATTCCCTCTAGTGAATAATAAAATAAAAAAAATTCGGAGCTAACTCCGAAAGCACACTTGGATGCGTTGACGTACATGTTGTATCTCTTCAAAACCTGAAACATCTCGGCTAAGTCCTCTAGATGCAAGTCAGCTGTTCTACTTTTGACTATCATATCATCCACATACATCTCGACATTCCTTCTGATCTGTTGCTTGAACATTTTATTTACCATCTTTTGCATATTACCCTCTTGTATTTTTCAATCCAAACGACATGACTCTGTAACAATATATGTCCCAATCCTTGATAAAGGAGATATGTTCCCAATCCCGAGGTGGTCGTCCTTATTTGGTTATATCCTGAAAATGTGTCCATGAAGGTGAGGAGCTCATAGCTCGATATAGCATCAACCAACTGATCGATCCGGAAAGGAGATTAATTGTCCTTAGGACGTGCTCTATTGAGATCAATGCAATCAACACACATTCTCCAATGTTTATTAGATTTTTTAACCAATACAACATTAGCAAGCCATTGGGGGTACCGCACTTCGGCATTAAACTCTGCTCCTAGCAACTTGTCCACCTCGTCACCAATCGTATGCTGCGAGTTCAGGAGCGAACTTACGAAGCTTTTGCTTCACAGGTTGGACTTATGGTATTCCTAGCATGTCTCTTAGTGACTATGCGAACACCTTAGCAATTTCCATGAGAAAGTTGACGAGCTGCACTTGCTTCTCCTTAGGGTGTTGCCCCAACCTTGACAACTCGATCAAGATGGGCCTTGTCCAAAAGTTCCTCGACTAATGACTCCATTAGCTCCGAATGTGGGAGGGGCTTAATGAAATCTCGAGGGTCCAGGCTAGGCCTTCTTCGATAAGGAAATCATATAGAATTGGCAAGACTCATTCAAATCGGTCCTTAGCTCCCCAACATCAATTCTTGTTGAGAATTTCATCACCATATAATATTTTGACACCACAGCCCTCAGTCTATTGAGTGTCATTGACCTATGATCTCGTTATCCATCGAGGAGATGTCAACCACCATAAATTTAGTCATCACCATTTTGGAGTATGGTTCATCGCCCAACGTGGCATGCAGGCTTATGGTCATAAGAGTGGAGATGAAGTCACTTATGAACCTCGTTAACGAAAAAGTCATAGATGTGAGATCATTAGTTGAGAGCTCAAGTTTTTTAAAAACGACAAAATAAAGGATGTCGGCAAAGTTACTTTGCCTATGTCAATCATAACCCTCTTTACTCGAACGTTATCGTCCTTAAGAAAACCATTAGGACATCATCATAGTTTGGGTCAAGGTACTCCATCTCCTCTTCCTTAAAGGTTATTTTTGAGTTATCTTCTAAACTTGGGCGCTTCTTGACAATAGCTTGTGCGTAGCCTTTGCAACCTGAGGTGATGTCCCCTCTTAAGGCAGGTCCACCGATGATGATGTCGATCTGCCTCTCCACCGGACCATAAGGTCAAGGCAAAGGTTTCGAGGTCTCCGGAGGAATATCTCAAGGTGCCCCCGATGAATGAGCTCCTCGATTTGTTCCTTCATATCATGATAGTCTTTCATGTTGTGACCATAGTTACGATGGAAGCGACAATACTTGGATATGTCCCTCCTTTCCAATAGTGTCTTCATTGATTGAGAGACCTTCAAGAACCCTTTTTCCTTTATCTGTAAGAATATCTCAGTTCTCGTTATGTTAAGGAGGGTTAACTTTGGACTCAGGTGAGGCAACTTGGGTTGATCTTGCTTTCTTCATCAAGGTGATCTCAGGGTTAGAGCTAATGGTGGTTGCTCCTGTCGTGGCCTCTTGTGTATCTCCTCATGCTTAATTGAGACCATCGTCTTGGTGGCTATGTATTGATTGGCCCTCTAGTGGACCTCAGGTATGATCGTCCATGGCCTCCCCACCAATGACTAGAAAAGGCGAGCGGGCTTAAGCCCCATCATGTAGGCTTGAATCACGAGTGATAGATAGGCTTCTTGCATGCCTCGAATTTTGTTGGTGAACCAAGCGATGAAGTCGCAGAGTGTCTCTTCCTACCCTTGCATGAGCCTAAGTAACATTATCGTTGATGGCCTTGGGCGTACATTCCTACGAAAGTAGAGTTCGAACTCCTTTGCGAGCTAACTAAAGGAGTCAACCGAGAGTGGCTTCAGATAAGTGTACCACTCCTGTGTTGGGCCTCTCAACGTCGTTGGAAACGCGTAGCACATCAAAGCATCTGAGGTGCCATAGAGAGACATCCGGGCATAGAAGGTGACAATGTGTTCAACTAGGTCGACACTGTCATCAAAAGCTTCTAGCAATGGGAGGCAGAAGTTGGTCACGATTGGTTCTTCTAAGATATTTTAAGTGGCTGAGATGATGGCGTCAAACTTGTTGAGCTAGCTAAGATAGGAGCGGGGTGATGGTCTGCATCATACCCATGAGCAATTGCACCTGATGGGTGAGGTTCAATATACCTCGATGAGGACGAGCAAGTGGCCCAAATTCATCCCGGGGGTGAGAGCTCTCGATCATTAAACAAACACCAATACCTCAATGGCATTTGTGTCGAAGTGGACACATTCACATGCGAGAAGAAGGGGCAGTTGTCCCCCTTGAGTAGAAGTATTATGGGCTGGAGGCAAGGCCAAATGTGCTCGAGACGTGTGAATTAGGAAATCTGACCCGCGCCAAAAAAATTCCACTATGATGGAAGCGTAAGATCAAATGTGCCCGAGACGTGTGAGTTAGGAAATCTGACCCGCACCAAAAAAATTCTACTATGATGGAAGCGTAAGATCAAATGTGCCTGAGGTGTGTGAGTCGAGAAATCTGAACCACGCTAGATGTAGAGTCAAATATGCCCAAGGAGTGTGAGTCGAGAATCCAACTCGTGCCAAGATAATCCACTATGTTAGAGGTATAAGACCAAATGTGCTTGAGATATAGGAAATCGGACTCGCGCCACGATAAATCTGCTATGACGGAGGCATAGAGCCAAATGTGCCTGAGCCACGTGAGTCAAGAAATCTTACCTATGCTAGGATAAATCTGTCACGACTGTGGTAGAAGGCCAAATATACCAGAGGTGTGTGAGTCGAAAAATTCGACCCGTGCTAGGATAAATTTATTATGACGAAGGCATAGGGCCAAATGTGCCCAAGTCAGGTAAGTCAAGAAATTAGACCTATACCAAGATAAATTTGCCACGACTGAGGTGTAGAGCCAAATAAGCCTAAGGCATATGAATTAGGGAAAATCAATCCGTGCCTATGGGTGTGTCCTTCACGCTATAGAGGAACAAGTTAACAACAAACTTGTTAATTGAATTAAGCACCAGACTCTAGACCCCTCTAACATGAGCCTCGAAGCACGCCTTGGGTTGTGGGGTCAAATGGTAGGGGACATGTTGGCGACCACATGTTGTCACGTGGAGACTAACATGAAAGGAAAAGGTTTCAATCACCCTCCTCGTATCAACCCTCGGACAATAATATAAGGAAGGCAATTCAAGCTTATCTCTCTCCTATCGTCCACATGGACAAAACATTAAAGGAGGGATGTTGAGGCAATTGCAAGCTATCCCCCTCAGTAGAGCAAAATTCATTTAAATGCAAAACTCACGCAAATATGCAGGCGGTCTCATACGACGTGACAGCTCTCATTCTTCTCCTCATTTATGGTCGGCATCTCACTAACGTCAATCGAAAAGTGGCAACTCCTAATTTCCCCCTTTAGCTTATAGACCTCGCCAAAAGTCAGGTAATGCATATCCTTGTTCCTTATTCTGTAGAGGCAATTCATGCTAAACAAAAAAACATTAGAGTATCCATATTGTGTTGTTCTGAAAGCGGATATCTATATCAATCCCAAATTTGATTAACAAATATATTAATACAATTAAAAACACTCATCTAGTGTTACCTGAGGCAGACAAATTTAACCATTCCGATTATTATATCCATTCAAACCAAATATGAGTATCAGTTTTTTACTAAGATCTTGTTGGAAAGATTCAAATGTGTCATATTGCTGTATCAATCCCAAATTTGATCAACAAGCTCTTAATATAATATAAGTGAGTTGATTAAACACAAGTACTACAAAAAATTCATTTATTTGGTGTCATCTAAGAAGGACAACGCTTGGTATATCTATATATTCCACTCTGCTAATTTTCTACGTCCAAATAACCATTCAGAATATTGTAATCATATAAGTCTAACTTGAGTATCTATTTCTTTTTAAATCTTAATATGGATTATAAGAATCCACAATGGGTTTTGCAAAGACCTCAATGGCCTCAGCTTTTACAATTGTGTTGTTTAGTCTTGAGCGATCCCGTAAAAACAAACTCTATTTGGTGACTTTTTTTCCCTCTCATCACCTGTCACCTTTCTCGCAAGGCCCCATCGCCTCTCTATGATATCTCATTGTCTTTACATGATCAAGCGTAAAGAGAAGAAACTTGAAGAATAGACAAAGTGTGAAGAGAAGAGCAGAAAAGATGGGCCAAAGATAACCATGCAGAGGTGATGGAGCCTCACAACGAGATAGAAGCGATGACAAGAGGTATTTAAGATATTGAAAAGAAAAACCAAAACTAAGCATAAAACAGCAAGAGTTATCTTCGGAGAAAATCTCACTAAGAGGGATTGTATGGAAAATTGCCCTTCAATCTTACATTTTTTAGAACCTTGGTAACTTTTCTTATAAACTACTAATCACCTCATTCTCCTATAGCAAAGAAGCATTGGTCAAAACCAAGAACTCATGCTTGGTATAAGCATAACGAAAGGAAACCTTTTTCTTAGATCGATAGCTATTTTGCTCTAAATTGGTGGAGAAATCTATTTGGTGCCACCATAGAGGTGCCTCTCTACCCTCAATGGACCAACACCCGCAGCACATTGGGTGCAAGCATGAGACACCGTACTACGTCGCCGACAACGCCTCCAACCCCAACTTGCTTGTCGGAGCCCTTATCGGTGGTGGACCAAATGATGGATCCGGTAACATTTTGGACTTCAGACCTTGGTCGAACCAATCCAGACCCGCCACGTACGCCAACGTGCCCTTGGTGGGTCTATTGGCTTACTTCAGCAGACACGGATGATTCCTTTGTGAAAATCCAGTACCATACATTCTCCACTAAATAGAATACTTGTAACATGCATGTAATGATGCAATGCATGCATGATATAATAAATATGTTTTTTTCCCCTTTATATATTTGTTTGTTAATAAAACATCACAGCTAGTTTGATCGATATAAATCGTTTTTCTATCAATTTCAGCCTAATTGGCTAAAGATAGGACTTGATGGACCGGTTAAAGCTATGCGGTGATGGTTTCTAACTCCATTTTGTAGTCGCTCAGATGGAGAATTATGAAAGAATATAATACATACCCAAGTATGCTACACAAAAATCAGAAGAAAAAGGGAAGAAAAATTTGACAGATGGGAGGGGCTCAGTTATCTCCGAAAACATTGCCTTGACTATAAAACATAGTGAAAGGAGAACTAGGAAGGAAGGATCTGAAGCTGACCTTGTGTTAGCTCTCCAAGGCGTTGATCTTGTCGATGCTTTCTTTCTTAAAATCAGTGATATCCTTTGTACAATGATCTCCAGCAGCCACTATGTATTGTTCAAACTTTACTTCCTCACACTTCAAGGCTGCTGTTTTACAGGTTCTGATACTTCCTAACAAGAAAAACGACGAACTAAAAATCTTTTGAAGACTCTAAACCTATTACAGAATTGCACAAAATTATTACATCTGGTATATGCATAAAACAACATGTTTCTTGTTAGTAATTGGTCTTCAACTATAAAAAAAATAAGTACAAAAACTAAGAGTGAAAGAAAAAAACAGTAACGACCAACTAAAATGAAACTTCAAAAGACCAAATGGTCAACCCAAGTAATTAAGTTCACAAATACAATGTCATTATGCTTTCTTAAAAATGTAATGATCACTCGTTACAAATTACAGAACACAGCTGACATATGACATTGCACATATCGAGGTTTCGGTAATCTACAGCTTCTTCAAACGATAAAAAAAAATGTATTATAAAAAAACTCCTTAAGCACACAACCTTTGGTTGACTGTACAACCAGTATAATTAAACAAAACCCTCTGATCTTTACAGGTATAGTACGGGCATACACAACTGAGAAGTTCTACATATAATTAAATCAAGTAACACAAGTTACACATAATATATGACAGTAAGCTTAAAAAATATAATACTTCTTCCTAAATAGCCTCCTAAATTTATGGCCAAAAAAAATCAAGGAAAGTCCAAAACAAAACCTTTCAGTTAAAGATACATATAAACTTAATTGATAAATAAGCACTTTTTCATTTTTTTTCCAGTCAGAAAATTGGAAAAAGAAATCAAATGTTTCTATATGTTCCAACAAAAAAGGCAAACATGCAAAATCTACTTAGTTAAAGAAAAAATATGAACGAAATAAATATGAACTAAAAAGCTGTAGATTCTGTTTAGGAAAACTTCACTCACCACTCAAGTCAAGTAAATTAAACATAGCTGGGCAGTTCCCAATGCTCCTTATCATTGTTATAGCAGACCAAACCTTTTGGTGATCCGTACGAGATGTTCGGATAATGCATATTTTTGTCATGGCATTGAGATATTTCACTATAAAATTTGGCAGATGCATTAGGATTCAAGGACAGCTTTAGAGAATGCGAAGAAGCAACCGACAACAATCAACATTGAAAAAGAATCTTCTCTCTATAATATGTGATATGATTCTATCCAGTGTAGTAGATAGCAGATCCAATAGTTACCTTGAAATGATCCAAGTGATAGGGCGAGACCACACTCCCCAAAATTTAACTGAATGCTATCCTTGATTGCTCTGGAGACATTGTTTGAGCTAAGAATCCTTTTTGGGTCACTGCCAACCAATTCTTTTTCTCCATCAATAAAAATCTCCATCACCATATATCTATTTTTAAATTGCACCATGCTGCTTACTTTGTCTACAACCTGCAGGATACATACAGTCAAACTATCATCTCATTTAAGAGGGAAAGTAGTGCAATTAATCAATTATCTACATAAGTAAGAAAAATTCTGGAGACAATATGTTCAGAAGCACCGAAACCAAGCCAAATGCACGAAACGAAAAAAATATGGCCTTCTAGTACATTTATCAAAATCCATATGCATCAAATTCGTTGCTTTCTTGCAACACGGCAATGAACAGAGAAATAGAGAATTAAGATCAAAATTTCTTTAACATCAAATTCTGAGGCTAATATTAGTGCTATAGAACACAATTGATATCAAACAAGGAACATCAACAACAAAAAACTAACAACCGTTTGACAATCGTGAAAAAATCAAAAGCAGAAAACATACATTAACAAGAAGAAAATTAAAAGACGATTTTATGAGGGTGCCGTCGAAAAAGGAATAGAGGAACAGAAACGAAGCTCGATCATAGAGATAGAGAGAGAGGGAGAGAGAGAGAGAGAGAGAGAGTGTGTGTGTGTGTGTGATACCACCCCTTCGCAGTTCCTTGACGGGTACGGTGTGCAACGAGGAAGAGGGAAGGCGGAGGCAGCAGCGGGCGACCGAGGGAAGAGAGTGGGAGGAGTGCAAGCAAAACCCCTAATGCATATCCCAACGAAGAAAAGGGGAAGGGTCGGAGGCAGGGTACAGCAAGATCCCAAGCGAGTCCCACAGCGTGTAATAGGAGAAACGAAGAGAGGAGATCACGAGAAAGGAGGGGAGCCGAGAGAGTTAGGGTTGCGTTGGAGACTTGGTGACTTCCAGGGCCTCTCCAGCACAGCATAGAAAGGCGGCAATCCCACCGTCCATATGTTATAAAGCGGATCTCAAAGGCGGCAATCAAGAACATGCATGGATCGCAAGTAGAGGGTAATCATCAAATACCCAAAGACCCCAACGATAGCAGACTAGAGACCTGACCATGACATATACGCGGGCGTGGCTCTCGCGAGCACGTGACTTTCGGGTGATAACAGGTAAAGCGCGTGCAGTTCACGTGTCAGAGATGCAATACTCTATCTTCAACCTTCGGATTCCGATCCAACGGTAGATCTCATTTCACGGAAGCATCGCGCTCGCCCACCATATAACCCGACAAAGCCCCAAATAGCGTAGGGGGGACGCGGTCCCACTTAACACGCCACGTTGCTCTAAGCATGACTCACGTGCCCGAAGAGCCTTTCTCGGTCAAAACCCCATTCGCCTCGCGACACGTGGTCCGCGGCACCACTCTCACCCCCCTCAAGCCTGGGGAGCGGCTCGGCTACGACGAACCACAAGAAAACCCGGTTCAGCCGTGCTATCTCGAGCACGAAACACCGGTTTTGCACACGCCTAAGTAGTCAAAGAAATCAAATTAAAATAATAAAACATATTAATTTACTAATTTTTTTTTTGTTCTTGTTAGTAGTTAGCCCTGCAATTATGGTTGAAGCAAATTAAACTATGGAACCAAATCATTATAGTCGAAAAGATTAATTAGTCCAATTAATATAATTTATGCACTAAAAAAATAAAAGAATTGTTGGTGTTTATGACAATATTTATTAATTTAATTAGATTATTTTAGCATGGGACTGTCCCCATTCCTTCGTTAGGTGGGAAGCCGTTGGCTCACCCGCACGGCGTCGATGGCCGAGCCGCCGTTACAGAGCAAATAGCTGGCTTTGATTTGGGCGTCTCTATAAATCGATCCCCTGCGCCCTCCCCTTCCGCGTTACGCTCGGGAATCGCACACGGTGAGGAGGGTAGACGAAGGCGGCGAGGCAATCCGCGAATTTATTCCTCTGTTCCTCGTGTTCCACATCTGGGGTTTCTCTTCTTTTCGTGATCGCTTCCCGGATTTCGGTTTCCGTCACTGTGAGTCCGTTCAGTCTCTACGTTCTTGCCTGTTAGCTCAAAAAAATAGGGCTAGGATTTTTTTGGTAGTTAAGGACGCTGAGATGCTAATCTTGAGCGCTTTGTTGCTCCAGATCTAAGATGTTTCAGATGAATTGTTCGTAAAGCATGACTAAAATATATTTATTTTGTATTTTTGTCTTTTGTTCAGATTCGAGATGTATCGAATTATTTTACCTTTTGTATGCCAATACAAGTACTTTTGTCTATTTTGTTTTCTGCGAAGACCAAATTTTATTATATCGAGCGAGTGGCTGCTGCGCTTAATTTGCTATGGACGTACATCGAGTGTGTTCTATCAACAAAAATCGTTATTTTTCAGGGGAAAATAACTACACATCTTGAACATAGGTTTACTTTTACGGTGTTTAGGTTTTGATTTTTGCTTATTAGATTTGACGTAAAAACATGATGTGTTTAGAAATGTCTAGGCATTGATTAGATTACTATTTCTGTTATTTTATGTTATACATTCGTTCATCAATGGTTAAAGTAAAGGGTAAATCTGTTGACCTTCAGTGGAGATGCACACGAATTTGTGAAAATTGACATCGTTGGTAAAATCATTGTCATTTCTGGGTTGCAGTGACCTTGATCCAAGGAGCAGACGTGAATCGAAGCATCAATTAGCTGAGCAATGGAGGTATATGGCAAATCCATGATTGCCGAGACAAGCAATGTGATTTACTTGTCCAGTATTCTTAACAAGGAAGGGTTGATTCCTAGTCACAAATGTGACAAGAAGTGCCAAAACGAACAAGTGTTTGGAAATATGTACCGCTGCAAACTAACAGGACTGACGCACATCTGCGATAAAAATTGTGACCAGAGAATTTTATACGATAACCATAGTTCTCTTTGCAGAGTGAGTGGGCAGGTTTTTCCTCTTTCGCTAACAGAAGAGCAGGCGGTGAGAGGTTTGCGGAGGAAGCTTGAAGTGACCAACACTGATGGCTGTGCTTTTAAGCGCAGGCGAGATGCCCAGCTGCATCCTTCTCCTTTTGAGAGGGCTTTCTCTGCAGTCTCTCCAATATGCAATCCAGTTGGAGATGGCATGGATATGAGTTAGAGCTGATTAGTTCCTACCATTTCGTTTCCCCCTTTGTTTCTTCTCTTGCCAACTTTCTTTTGGATAGAGTCAGGAACTTCTGTTCTATTATGGGACCTGGATAAATTCTGTCTATGTTATGGGTATGTAGGGAGTCTGTAGTAACTTCTAATTGGTACTGTTCTGCTGTAACTGTTTAATTTGAACTTTTAGTCTTGGAAACCAACTATGGAGGTCTACTTCTGAGAGGGATATCGTATTTGCTAATTCCAGACTTCTTCATTGATGCATCACGGACCAAGTCGTTTTAGATTCATTGCACTCTTAATTTTTTTTAACTAATCATCTCCTATTAATTGGTCTAGAATGTCATTTGTGGTTTATTTAAATGCTTTCTCACTTGCTAATTAAGGTATTGTTATATGATGAGCTTAACGTTTCTATATTGTTTTATGAAATCTGATCAAAATTAATTCTGTTTTGCTTGTAGGTCAGTATGACAACTTAAAGAGGGCCATGTTAATTTCTTGTAATAATTAATAGTACATTTATCTTTGATTTGTTGGTACTTATACTTCGCTTATTCATTAGCTTAATTCGATGTTAACTTGACTGCAGGTTTTGTGCTATTATTGCTTTATCTGTTAATGAATCGACTTATCTTTTAACCATCTGCAGGTGGCAGCTTAGTTCTATACTTATGAATTGTTATTTTGATCTTTATGTATGCATGTCTGAACATCTATGTTGTTTTGCAGGTCATTCAGGCACTGAGAGATCAGTATATGAAAATTGCTTTTCTCTGAATTGATTTTGATTTTAGTGCATAAAGATTCTTGAATCCTAATCTTATATCTCCAATTTGCAGGTGCAAAATGACAGCTGCAGTCCAACAGTTTTAATCATAAGATGTGAAAAGTTCATGATTACTTCTCGAAGGCTGGCAGTGAGGTGCACTGGCTTCTGATATCCTGTCAGTAGCGAGGGGCTGTCCTTTGAAGATACTGCTGATCTAGCTAGCTAACCTTGCAGCTACTATATTTGATATCCTGTCAGTAGCGAGGAGATGCCGTTTAAAGGTATATTGCTATTCAAACATCAACCTGGCTCTCCAATTCATCTGGATCACAGGCTGCAGTTCTGCTGAATGATAGAATATAGATTGTACATTCCTTTTCTATGTGTCAATGATATTCCTCATTTTTGTAGGCGAACATATCCTATGTTTTTTTTTTTTCATGATATTATTCTGTTTCTGCAATGAATTTTCTCTTTTGTTTAGTAACTACAGTAAGTTGATATTTGTTGCTCCTAGCATCTGATGACACTTTAGATCGTTGGGTCATGCAAAAAAAAAAAAAAAAAAATACTTTTTGAGTTTGTGAATGCATCAAGCCCTTGGTGTGTGAACAGGGTATATAGGTGCATCTACTCAGCTAGACAATAAGAATAATTTTTCGTACATTGCTTGCCATCATTTATATTACAAGAATTTATCAGAATATTGTTGAGAGTAATAAAAATTTCAAAAAAGAATGGTCACTCACTCATGGACCTAGCAATGAGTGGGTACATATCATCAAGAAAATCAAATACATGTATGTATCTTCAAATGGGACACTTCATATGCTAAGCACCACCAAACCTTTTCTCGTGGTCTCAATTTTACTGGTTTGTTTATGTCCTTCCTCGATGTTCTTGTTTCCTAAAATCTGTTTGCGAGAGCATTCACGACTTGTTGTTTATTATGATGTTTGATTCAAGGACTTGCTCTACAATTTTTACAATGCTGTCCGTGTGATTATGGTCAGCTTCACAGTCACAAATATCAGCTGCTCATCTGCATGTTCAGGTCGTGGCCTGCCTGAATTTGTTTTATGTAGCGGAAGATGTTACATTGTTTTATTCCCAATTAATGTTGTCACATAAGCCTAATTCTCAGAGTGAGTTGGTGTATTCATTGTTTCATGTGATGTAGATGTTGAACATGTATCTTTGAGTTCATGCCTGCCAAACCTCGAGATGAAATTGTTTGGGAAAGCCATCATTGATTTTTCTGTTTCCCCTTAAAAATTGGGGTATTTCTTGTGATACCGATGCATGATGATCCGAAGGATTCCAAACAGCTTGAAGAGATCTCCCAGACACGGTAATAAAGATCCGGCAACAGAGAAGAGATACTCCCTCAGGTAATTGTCAACCTTCAACCAAAAAACATGGAAATAGGAAGGAAACCAGTGTCCAGTGAAGTGAGAAATATGGATTGCATTCACCTTATCATTATTATTGTTAGATCTTTCTAGTGTATTACTGAGATATTTGCTAGATTATCTGAAAATAAAGATCCTAGTCCTATTAGTGTGATCATGTTTAGTGGCCTAATACCAAACAAAACCACTGGTCATAAATGTGATCATGCCCAAATCCCAACTCTGACAAGAACTGAAACGGCTCAATTGCATTAAGGAAAGAAAGCATGACTTCATATTACCAGCACATAAAATCCAAAAAACAAAAGCAAGTCGTGAACAAGCCCAATAAACTAGTTTTCAGTGCTTTACTCCTCCCACTACACAGCAATATCTTGCCCGTGTGCATGGGGAACAAAGAACTTGGGACTGCATCGGCTCCAGGTCCCCGGCGCCCACTAAGCTGTAGTCGGCGGTGGTGGCGGCGGGAATTGGAGAGGTCGAAATGGTGAGACAGACGGAGTAGTGACCATAGGTGGTGGAGGCGCTAACGGCTTACGCTTTGAACTCGCAGCAACCGGCAGATCTGGCGGTGCGAGCAGCTGCCGGTGGTGGTCCTTTACCGGAAGAAAAGTGCCTGCTCGAGCACAATAAACAGCGCTGGCACACCCTCCCAAAATGCAGATTACACAAAGGAGCAGCAAACCAACAGATTCCGCCGTCTTTCTCTGCCCACAATTTGATGCAGATTACACAAAGCTTTAGTATGTTTGGCTTACTAAAGCTAATTTTAATTGTATCAATTCTGGTAATTAGAGAAAAAATTTTAGTCAATACTTGAAATGAGTATTTGATAATCAAATGGGCTTTATGGTTTTATAACTAGTCATCAGCATTCAATTTTGACTTGTACACCCATTCAAGTCCAATTGTTTTTTTTTTTTTTTTTTTTTTTTGTTACAAGCAAGTCTATCAACTTCCAAGTCTTATTTTTTCAATAGCTTAGAATTCATCATTTATTACTTACACTCATCATTTATTACTTACAACTCAAAATAAATATGTTCCAAAATAAAACATACAAAATCATCATACTAATTTATCTTAAAAGATTATAAATTTTAAGATATAAAAAGATTCTAGTTAGATAGTAGCAATAAACAATGCATCATGTTTCTTATAGACTTATTCTCATATAATTATTGAAATTTCGATTGCTTTATAGTTCCAAACTTCTTCTTCGTTAAATATAACATTATGATTTATAATCAATTTCTTAGTTGTAGGATCATAAAGTCTAGAGCCTTTTGTTTCATTATCATATCCCACAAATATACATTTAACACTATTGTCATCAAGTTTGCTTCCTTTTTCTACAGGAATATGGAAGTAAATAACATAATTAAATACCTTTAACTGACTGACATTTGAATTCAAACATGCTTCATAGCTTTTTGCCTAAAACTCTTTTCCTACCATTTTTTCTTTAGTCATATCCCTAGTAGTTTTGACTGGGTATAGCTTATAATTAGTTCCATATAAATATTTATATTTTATAAAAAACTTTATAAATAAATTTCCCCAACTATTAGTATGTAGAGAGTTTTAATAAAATAGTCACTTTATTTTTTCATATATTTTAAAATTTTTGAAAGTAGAGAAGGCTTCAATTTTTTCTTTTAGAAAATATTCTCACATCACCTTATACAATCATCTATAAATAATATAAAATATTCACTTTTACTATGTGAGACAATCTACAGAGGCCCATAAATATCTACATACATAAGTTTCAATTATTCTTTGGCTTGACCTATCTAAAAGGAATTTTTATATTATTTTTTAAAATATAAAATTTACAAAAAGTATCCGTATTCTTACTAACTATCATATTCTTTTGATTTAATAGTTTTAGCTCATCATAATCCAGACCATATCTTTTATCATAACTGATTTGTCAATAATAATAAACGTAAATTCATATAAAGAGAAATTTAAAAATAATAAAAATATTTTATTTTTATATCATCCTCGTGGTTGCTATTAATTTTTTCAGTGTTCTTATCATATTCACATATTTTTATCATAAAAATAACATAATATTCTTTTCCTATCAATTATTCTATACTAATAAGATTATATTTTAAACTAGGAATAAGCATCACATTATCAATAATTTTTTTTATAAAATTTGTTGTTAATAGCATCTATTCTTTTCCTTCTACCTAAAACCTTACTATCATTTTCCATCTGCATTATAAATATAATCAAATCATCAAGGCTTTGAAATAATTTTTTATCCCTTGTTATTTACTATCTGAAAACCAAACAAATCTAGAATCTTATTCATCAGATGTCGTAAAAAAAAATCCTAATATTATTATTATTATTTATTCATGATAATTTACTTAATTTTTATTTAAATAATTTTTTCAAAATGATCATATTTTCACAATAAGAGTATAGAGCAATATTTGGATTTTTGTTTTTGTACTAATAGTTTTTTTAATATGTTTATTTTTTATAATAAAAATATTATCGAGTTTCTTTATTACCTTTATTGGTGTTCCCCTGACTCTCATTTTACCGACGTTGTCCCATACCTTAAGTGCTAAATTGTTTATTACCTCTATCATTTTGATCTCTTCCTTGAGATCTAGTTTCTAAATTTTTTTTGTTTGATTATTCTTCTGATCTGTCTTCATTTGAAGAGCATGTTATGAAGTTTTATATGAAGATCTTTTTATTTTTTCTTTATGAACTAAAAATAAGCTTATTAAATCATCAACAGATAATGTACTTATATCTTTAGCTTCTTATATAGTAATATAAATCATAACAAATTTTAGAGATAAACTTGTAAAAAAAAAATTTACCATTATTTAATCTTTTAGGTTTTCACCATAAGACCTTGTTTAATTCATAATAGAATAAACTTTTGAAAAAAAAATCAATGATAGATTCAAAGTCTTTTATCATAAAAGTTTTGAATTTATGTCAAAAAATTTGAAACTATGAAGTTTGTTACTTTGCTTATCCAAACATACTTTTTAATATTTTTTTAAGCTTATATTGATGTTGATGATGACGACATGATTCGATATAACAGTGACTCATTTATTGATTGTTATAGCATGTAAAGAGTTGTTGTATCTTTTTGCATGTTCTTATTCATTTGATCTTTTGGATAGTCAATAATATTGAGATTCTATATATTATACTCCAAACTATTTTCTGTCAAGTTTCACAATCTCTATGAAATAAATAGTGTTCTCATTTTAATAATATAAAATTGATAATTTTTATTTCTGAAGATAGAAAATGTTGATTGGAAATACTTACTCCAATACTTATCATTTTTTTCTTCTGGGTCTACTGATTTTTTTTCTTTTTCTTAATCAACATATTTCTATTAAACTTCTTTGAACCAGACTCTCATATCATACTTATTGACTTTTGCATAACTTCAAGAAGAAAAGAAAAAAAAAGGATTATCCATTTTAAACACGCATTTATATTAGCGAAAAGTATAAAATATAAGCAAATAAAAAAAATCAACTGTAGCCCAATAAATATGTTCATCATCATCCATATATCAAAAAAGCAATTACTCGTTTATATATCTTAATTGAAATTTTTATCAATTTTATTACATCTACTTGTAACTTATTTAAATTAATTTTATCAATTTTTTATTACATCATTTATTGCATCTAATAAATACCCAAAGGCATATTAGATATTTCCTCAACGGTATATAATGCATTCTCTCTATCCTTCTCTCACTCTTCATCCTTGGCTGTCAGCTGCAAGCTCAAATGCCCTATGCTATCTGGGAGAAGCCACCGAACGACAACAGTTATAGCTGTATTGATCTCATGCTCGTGTTTGCGAGGGCAGTCATTTGAGTGGCACTGATGATCTAACTCGGTCGGTGGAAGCAATAAAAAAGGATTGATCTCATGCTCTTTGGTCTCGATGTTAACAGTCAGTCACTCATGCATGCACTGAAGGAAGGAATCCGAAGAAAGCAACCAAGGTATGTCATATTTCTGCATGTTTGCAAGCACAAGTATATGATCTTCCTCTGCTATCTCCATGCCAATGAGAATCATGTGCTGAGTGAGCTATGTGATTCGTCCAACTCTTTTATCTCCATGAACATCCACTACTGGAAGAACCTTTAATCGAGAGGGGAATTAAGAAGGTGGGAGATGATGGGATAAAAAAACTGTATTTATATATTAACAAATATTAACACCTCTTCCCATGCAGTGAAATTAAATAAAAATTAAAATCAAATAAAATATCAAGATTTATATGAAAACCCTTCTCCAACGTGAAGGATAAAAACCATAAGACAAACTAGAGAAAATACACTACAAAAATAATGAACGTATAAATCTCAAAGTATCTTTTCCAAACCCAAGCAACAATCACAAAAAAAATGACAATGATTCAAGGGTTATATCACTATGCATAATATCCATCTCCTTCTCTTATTTTTCTATCCTTAACTGTCATTGTTGCTTCTCCCTTTTTCTCAACTACATTTATAGTTGTCGTTGTACTCTTTTTCAACATTAGCTATTAAAAGCCTAGGTTTAAAATAGTTAGAGTTCAGGTTAAACGAAAGAGTTTGACTATGGGCTAAATAATGGGTTATCTGTCTAACAATCTCTCCCTTCAACTTATAAGAGAGGTTGTCACATGACTCTTCAATATGAAGTCATGTCGACTAGTCGTCGGCACATCTCTTACCTTTTTTTTGGTAAGATTTTTTGTCAATATGTCTATCCATCCCACTATCATTTATGTGAATTTTTTGAAGTTTTAACTATTTGTCTTCAAGTATATTTCGAATCTAGTGATATCTGATATCTATATGATTGGACTTAAAATGAAAGGTTAGGTTCTTACATAAATAGATGATGCTCTGGCTATCATAATGCACCATATAGTTTTTTTATTTCAACCCTAATTTTTATGAAAATTCTTTCATCCATGACATTTCTTTGTAAAGTTCTGTAGCATCAATATATTCTGCCTTTATGATGGAGAGAACAATACAACTTTGCAATCTGAATTGCCATGCATAGCTTCCCTTGTTAAAGTAAGTACAAAACCTGATACAGATTTCCTCATATCAATATCTCTTTTTATCTCTATATTTGTGTAACATATCAATACAAGTTATCAATGTAATATATCAACACAAGTTGTCTACCTCCAAAGCTTAAATAAACTTTAGAGCTCCCTCTAAGATATCTAAAGATCCACTTCACTATTGTCCAGTGCCTTTGCTTGGATTTACAAGAAATCTGCTAGTAATTTCTACTACATATGTGATATCCAACCTCATGCATATTATCGCGTACATTAAACTTTCGACTGTTGAAGCATAAGGAACATTTTACATTTTCTCTTTCTCCTCATCACTCGATAAACTCTGCTCTGAGCACAACTTGAAATAACCTGAAAGAGGAGAACTAACTAGCTTTGCATTGCTCATACTGAACCTTTCCAATACCTTCTTGATATATTTCTCTTGTGATAACTAAATCTTTCTATTTTTTTATCATAAAAAAATGCATGCATAGTATTTACTTTGTTAGCCCCATGTTATTCATTGCAAAGAATTCACTTAGTTCATTCTTCAACCTATTAATTGTAGACATGTTTTTTTCTAAGGATAAGCATATCATCAACATAAAGTAAGAAAATAAAAAAATCCTAACTGAACCGTCTGATGTATACACAATGATCTATAGTCATTCTTTTACATCTATTTTCTACCATCAATGAATCAAACTTTTGATACCACTACCTTAGAGTTTGCTTCTGCCCATACAAGCTCTTTCCTCAACTTGCAGACAAAATTTTCTTTACCTTTGACTTTGAAGTCTTCTGGTTGTTCCATATAAATTTTCTCCTCCAAATTACCATGAAGAAAAGCTATCTTTATATCTAACTACTCAACCTCTAAGTCTAAGATAACAACAATACTAAGAGCAACATAAATAGAAGATATTTTAATAATAGGAGAAAAAATCTCGTCAAAAATTAATATATTTCTTTTGACCAAAGCCTTTCACAACTAATCTAGCTTTATATTATGGTTGAGAATAATGTTCTTGAGTCTTCAACCTGAAAACTCAATTGTTCTTCAAGGTTTTATTTCTCTTTGATCGTTGCACCAAATCAAATGTGTGGTTCTTCTGCAAAGCATTAATCTTTTCCTATATAGCAACTAACCACTTCTTTGCTCACTTTCAACTACTTCATGGTAACTCTCTGGTTCACCTATATCAGTAAACATCATATACTCATCTATAAAGTATATTATAGAAGGTTAACGTAGTCTAGAAGTTCTTCTCAACTAAGGTTCTACGGGAAGTTACTCCCTATCTTCTTCCTGCTCAACATATTATACATGTATATCAACATCGAGGTTTGCACTATCTTCTTACACATCTCCCTCATCACCCTGATATACTGGAGGAGTAATTGGGTCACAGTCTACTAATCCTTCTACATATGTCTTGGCTGATACATCATGCTTCAAATTCTCAAGGGTTTAATGCTCAAAGAAGTCTACATCTCTACTTCTAAACACATGATTTTCTAGATCCCAAAACCCATAACCAAACTAATCATGTGAGTAGTTAAGAAAAATATATTCTTTTATCTTATCATCTAGCTTACCTCTTATTATTTGGAATTTGTGCAAATGAATGACAACAAAACACTCTCAAGTGCCAATAGGAGACATTTTTTTCCAATCATACATGCTCTGAAACATCATTATCTAGAGTTGTACATAGTGACAAGTTGATCACCTTAACTACAGTCTTCAAAGCCTTATCTTGAAACTTTTTACGTAGCTTGGCCTATAAAAGTATATATATGATCTTTTCCATGATGGTGCAGTTCTGATAGAACCCTAGGGTTCTATCGTAGAGGAAGAAGGTGGAAAAGAGAGATAATCGATCTCTTCGAGGGGATCGGGCTTCCTATATCATTTTGAGGGGATCTGCCTCCTAGGGTTTTGCCTTTGGCTAAAAATAATACTTCTTCATTGATTCATCTTCATAAAAGAGTTTACAGTCTTATTTATAGGGCTTTGTCAAGAATCTCACTAATCTTCGACTCTTAACTAACTTAATAAACTTCTACATGAAAATAATAATTGACTTCATCCTAACCAAAGATAAAAATCAACCCTAACCAACTCATAACTGACTCAGTTGGTCTCACCCGACTCATAACTGACTTCAACTGGATAAACTAACATGACTCAACTCAATTTAATCATAAATAGATGGACCCGACTTAGCTAGGGTCATAACAGACCCGCCCACTTCAAATTAGCCTTGCCCCTAAGGCTGAGCAATATCATATTTCGGATCACTTCAATATTTACCATGCATCATGACTCTTTGATCGATTAAATAGGATTTCCACTTGGCGTAAGCAATGGTTTAGTCTTCTTGTATAGTTGTCATTGTAGTCTTCTGGAGAATCTTTTTTATCTGATAGCTAGTGATAGTATCATGTCTTCTTTTGAGGCCACTTTGAAGTCTTTCTGATAATATGTTGTTTTACCTTTGAGCACCTTTTATCACAAATTAGGATTTGCCCATTAGTAATTTTATCTTCATATTTAGCATAGCCTTCGTGATCGGACTCCACATTACCAATTTTTTATTCCTCCTTAACTAGTTCAATCATCAAAGTTTGTCACAACCTTCATATTCGGGTTCCATATTGTCAGTCTTTATTTCCTCTTTAATTGGCTCAACCGATAGAAGCTGCTCTTGTTTGCGATCATCTATGTTGACCACTTTAAAGTCCTCTTTTATTGATTTTTCATATCCATAGAAGCTTTTGTTTCAGTGAGTGTTTGCATTGATTTTTCTTTCATGCATAATAGTGAATGATATGGCTATTATTATGGTGCAGGAATGGTGAGCTGTAACTTCGCATCGAATCTCGGTATTAAGTCCCTTGATAAATTTTCTCACCAATTGTATCTCTGACTAATCTCGGGTTTGGTTCAACAGGTGCTTAAATCTGCTCTGGTACTCTTGTACTATGGAAGTCTGACAAATTTTGGCGAGCTGTCCATTAATGTTCTTGTACTATGATAGTTTGAAGCGAATCATCTTTGAGTTGAGTGGAAGCTATCTCCACCATAGATTCCTCTGGAGTCCTGTAAAAATGAAAAAATATTTCAGTACATGAGATCCAACCGATTGGGTCTCCATCTTCCCATTTGGAAAACTTCATGCATGGGTATCGTGTGTTTTGCCCTTAATCATATTTTTCATATATGTTCCTTTTGAGACTAAAACTTTCATCATGTTGGGATTTTTTAAGGCTCTCTGATCGGATTATTCTAAATTCATGAAGGAGTTCTTGAAATATATCTTCTATACGAGCCTCGAAGGCTTTAAACCTTACGTCAAGTGCATCATCTGTAGTCATCATATAAGATTGTAGATTAGTGATGTTTAATTCTTTTTTCTACTGTCGAGTCAAGGGCATGAGTTTGCATCGTAGATGTGCTAGGACTTGGTCATAACGAGATTATTGGTGTAAGAATTATTAATATGTCGAAAAGCTGATTGGAGATGGTGGGGGCAGCAACGGTAGCAAGGAGTTGCAGTGGTGGTAGTAGGGAGGTGCAGTGGCAAGGGTGCGGTTGGAAATGACTATCGTAGTGAGGGCAGCAGCGGCAAGGGAGGAGGCAGCGGTGATTGGCGACATGTGGCAACGGTGAGGGCTTGCAGCAATGGCGACGCTGCTAGCAGAGGAGGAGATTGGAGAGGGGTAGCAATTGTGGCCAACGATGGCTGCAGCTACGGGGAAGAGGTTGGGCAGTGCTGGATCCGACAGTTGGCAGTGGCGATAGTGGAGATGCAGGAGAAGGAAGGCAAGACTGAGGACAAGGGACGCAGGGGATACAGCGACAACAATAGCAAGGAGGCGACAGTAGGGAAGAAAGGGGAGGAAGAGAGATGGCAGAGGCACTGGTGCACTGCGATAGTAAGCGGGTGAAGGATAGCGACGATCGATGGGTGGCATTAGTGGCAAGGGTAGCACGTTGCCGAAGGCTAGCCGACGACAGATGAGGAGAGGAGGAACAGAGGTGGCCGACGGCAGTCCTCCTTTGGGTAGAATGATGATGCGACCGAGGGAGAGGGAAAGGTGAAACAAGGGACAGAATGTTGGAAATGCGGTAGGGGAGGTAGCAGCATGGATGCTAGCTGTGTGCTGTTGAGGTCTGGCCAGCGGTAGTGGTAGGGAGGAGGAAGATGTGACTATGACTACGATTGAGGAGGAGGGGAGGAGATGATAACAGTTGGTGGCAGCAAGGGTGGAGGAGGGGTAGCGGCTACGGTTGGTGAGGACTTTGGTTGTGGCTGCGATTATTGGAGCATGGGATCGATGGTTGTGCATGGGTGGAGCAGCAGTCGAGGGTTGCAGGCGGTAAGGGAGGCGACTGTGGAAAGGAGGTTGCAATAGTGGGTTGCAGCGACTGTAGTGGGAGATGGCAGGGATGGCCGACATGATGGGACTACAAGCACCGGATGGGGGTGATGGCAACAATCGGAACAGGCACAAGTGCACTACAGCAGCAGGAAGCAGAGGCGGCACTACTGTGCACCGGTGAGGAAGAAAAGGAGTGACCGACAGCAACGAGCGCTAAGGCACGGGTGTGCACCGGCTAGGTGGGGCTGTGGCTGATGTCGTTGCCGATGGAAAAGAGTGGCTAGCGACAACAATTAAGGAGGAGAGCAACGCAGCAGTGAAGAAGGCCAACTGGAAGCTACTAGGCAATGACAGGGGGCGTGCGGCTACTGCGATAGGAAAGGAGGAAGGGAAGAGCAACATGGCAGCAGTGCTCTTCTTCTCTCTCTTTCTCCTTTTTCCTTTTTTTTTGTTGTTGGCTATTGTAGCAAAGATGTTTGTTGCAACAATGATGATGATGAGTTTTTAGCGAAGTGACAACACAGAAATGAGAAAGAAGATGTGATGAGATACTAGCGACGATGATATAAGGTAGTAAAGGGAGGCGGTGAGGATAATGAACCCAGGAACGGTAGCTCTGACACTATATGATAGAACCCTAGGGTTTTATCATGGAGGAAGGTGGAAAAAGGAGATAATTGATCTCTTCAAGGGGTTCAGGCCTCCTAGATCATTTTGAGGGAATCTATCTCTTAGGGTTTTGCCTTTGGCTAAAACTAATACTTTTTTATTGATTAATTTTCATGAAAGAGTTTACTGCCATATTTATAGGGCTCTGTCAAGAATCTCGCTAATCTTCGAATCTTAACTAACTTGATAAACTTCTAACTGAAAATAATAACTGACTTCATCCTAACCGAAGATAAAGACCAACCATAACCAATTCATAACTGACTCGATTGGGCTCACCCGACTCATAACTGACTTCAACTAGATAGACTAACATGATCAACTCGATTTAATTATGAATAGATGGACCCAACTTAGCTATAGTCATAACAGAATCATTCTCTCTATAATTATATTATGTTGAGGCGTGCCAAGAATTGTCATATCATGCTGGATGTCATGTGACCAACAATAATCATTTAATAATCTTATATACTCACCATTATTATGAGAGAACCCCAAAGGTTTCTATCAATGCTCTGATACTAAATGATAGAACCCTAGGGAGTTTATCGATGATCTGATACCAATTAACAGAACCCCAAAGGTTTTTATTGATGCTCTAATATTAGATGATAGAACCCTAAGGTTCTATCATAGAGGAAGAAGGTGGAAAAGGGAGATAATCGATCTCTTCGAGGGGATCGGGCCTCCTTGATCACTTCGAGGGGATCTGCCTCCTAGGGTTTTGCCTTTGGCTAAAACTAATACTTCCTTATTGATTTATCTTCATGAAAGAGTTTACAATCCTATTTATAGGGCTCTGCCAAGAATCTCGCTAATCTTTAACTCTTAACTAACTTGATAAACTTATAACTAAAAATAATAATTGGCTTCATCCTTACCGAAGATAAAAACCAACCCTAACTAACTTATAACTAACTCGATTGGGCTCATTTAACTCATAACTGACTTCAACTGGATAGACTAACATGATTCAACTCGATTTAACCATGAATTGATAGACTCGACTTAGCTAGGGTCCTAATATACTATATGATCTTATACATTTTAATTATCTTTCTAACTCCCTTTTAACTCTAGCATGAAACTATTTAAAAATATTAATAACATGATTTTTGGTCTTCAAGTATAAGCCCAAAATTTTCTTTTAAAAAGTGATATATAAAATTGATAAAATAAAGTGTACCACTAATATCAGGAACATTAATAGATCCACCAAGAGTTTTTATCCTCGAATGACCACATGCATCTATATAGACAAGGTCTAAGACATGTATTTTTTTAGACAAAGTAGGACTAGCAAAGGAAACTTTATGTTGTTTGTCACCCAAACAATAAATACAAGAGTTCAAGCGTGTCCCTCTGAGGTCTGATAATACCGCTCTCTTGGAAAGAACTTGTAACTCTTCTCACTCATGTGTCCTAGTCGCTTATGCCATAACTCTATGCTGAAGTCTTTCTCTATAGCATTCAATTGCTTGCCACAAGTTTTAGCCTATAATCTGTATAAAGTGACACACTTCTTCCCACAATCTACAACAAGAGAACCCTTACTGAGCTTTCATTGCTCTTTCTGAAATATATTATCAAAGTCTTCATCATTTAGCCTTCCAACTGAAATTAAATTCAGCCTCAAGTCAACCACATGTCTCACATTCTTAAGCTCCAACTTGTAGCCAAGGTTAGTCTTTATATGGATATCTCTCATATTGATTAAATCTATCATGTCATAGTTGTTCATCTTGACAACACCAAAATTTCTTGACCTGTAGACAACAAAGAACTCCCTTCGTGGTGTAGCATGATAAGAAACCCTTATGTCAATCACCCACTCGAGATTCTGACTCAAACAGAAAAAAATATTATTAGAAGTAGATAAAATTAAATAGTCACCATCCTGCATTGTAGCTATAATATTCTGTTTTGACTCTTTAGGCTCCACTTCTTTCTCCTTTTTTTACTCTTATTAGGTTACTTGTATTGATTTTTGAAATATAATTTCTCACCATAATTATAGCAAGCAATATTCTTTCTTGATCTTTACTTACTTCTACACATGCCTGAATCACTTCTATCCTTAGTTTTTAACTTTCATCTGTTCTCTAAGACAAGTGTTTGTAAATGAATCTAAGATGTTGCTAAATTATTTCTCATCAACTCTTCATTCAACAAATTATTTATTGCTTGGCTTATGGTGATAATACAATCTAATGCAGAATTACTAAAGGAAACCAGTGGTGTCTCCCAACTTTCTAACAATGAACTAAGAAGTAACAATGCTTGTAACTTGTAACTCATCATTACAAGATATTCTTATAGAGGATAATTGGATAGTGATACATTGTATTTCATTCAAATGCTCAGTAATAAAAGCGACCTCTTTATATTTAAGATTCACAAGTTTTCTAATCAAGAAAGCTTTATTGTCAGTCACTTCAGAGACGTTTTAACTTTTTCCAAAGAGAGTATACAGAACTTTCAGTAGAAACATAGTGACAAACACTATCATCGAGCCACTCATGAATGAGCCTGACCATTTTGTGGTCTAACCTCTTTCACTCATCATCTATCATAGTTGTGAGCTTTGCGTTATCCCCTTACAAAGATCTATACAAATCTTTGTAATATAGTAGATCTTTCATTCTTAGTTTACATATCTTCTAATTGTTTTCGTTCAAATTAATCATATAATAAACACTACTGACCTCCATGTTCAAACACAAAAATTAAATGTAACCAAAATCAACTTTGATACTAGTTGATGGGATAAAAAAGAATCTTGTATGAAAACAAATACTAACAGGTCGTAACATGTAATCGAATTAAACAGAAATCACAATCAAATAGAACACCAAGATTTATGTGAAAAAAATTTTAAACACGAAGGATAAAAATCACGAGGCAAGTGATAGAAAATCTACTATAAAAATAATATACGCATAAATCTCAAAGTCACTTGCCAAAACTCAAGCAATAATCATAAGAGAATGATAGAGATACAAAGATTATGTCACTATGCATAATATCCAAAATCTTATCTTCCCAAATGATCATAGTAAGAATTTACTATAAATTTAATCTAACCTAAGGTGAGAAAACTGCCTAGATGATTAAGAATAACCTTTGTATTATCTTATCTTCTTTCCCTTTTCTCCTTCACTTATTTTTTTTTTCGCCCTCAACTATCACTATTGTTTCTCCCTTTTTCTTAACCATATTCATAGTCGCTGCCATCCTCTTTTTCAACCCTAGTAACTAAAAAGCCTAGGTTAAAAGAATTATGATTTAGGTTAAAAGAAAATATTTTAATGGCCATAGGCTATGGGATATATTAAAGTCTATTATAGACTGAATTATTTTGCAGTTCTCATAGCAAGTTTGTAGTGTTACTTACCACTAATAAATGTACCATAATGCGAAATCAATATACTGTTACTATAACAGGATCACAAAAAACTATTTCTCAACATTCTAAAAATAAAGGAAAAGGAAAACTCTAATCGAACTTCATCACTCCATGCCATTAGATATCGAGCTCCACAAGCATCAGCTCCACCTTATCAGTCTGCCTCAGTGTTTCTCTCGGATATTCTTCTCGCTGCTTCACATGAACGATCTCCTCCTTCACCTTCATCCATTCTTTCTCACCTTGACAAAGTTCCTCTCCAGCACCCTCTGCTCTTCCATCATGTTCTTCCTCTCTACTCTCATTTGGATGGAGGGCCTCCCCGTGTCTCCTTTTGACGAACTGCCCCGTCCAAAGCACCTTTCTTCTCCGGCAGTAGTATCACCCATGGGGAAACCTGCCAACGTGCTTCAAACTATGCTCCTTCACGTTGAACATGCTCTTATGACTCATCTTACTATATCACAAAAGCTTCAACTGAGACAAACCTTACTTACCATTGATTACATGAAACCAAAGTGTATAATTACTTACCTCGGATTAGCATTGGTCTCTAATGCACTTCACCAAACTAAGAAGCAAGGAGTGAGCATCTACATCTCTCCATCTGTTTAGGTAGAGGATGTGGCTTGGAGATGGAAACTAGAGGACAAATGGTAAGCCCAGCAAATGGGTTAGAAACTGAGGAGATAAGACGCGCACAGATATGAATACAAACGTGTTAACATAAGGTGGTGATTAATGAAACATTTGATGCAGTAGTTATCTTAGCTAGTTAATTCATAATCTAGAGTCCATGATGACGCATGAAATCTTATTGTTTAAATGGTTTGATGGCACTGCTAAGCTTTCTTTGCTTCCTTTTATATTATTCCGGCTGACTTGGTTTAACTGTTGACCAGAAGTTCGATCTTGTGGATGGGCAATCTTAAGACAAATCATCTGGATTAGCAATGCCTACTTCCACTTGCCAGTATAATATTTAAGATTAGAAAATAATACAGTGGTTATTGCAAATAGAGCACTTAATTTGAAGCAAGCTAATTAAAATATTTCTATGTTAAAGAAAACCTGTACTAATCAGATGGGAGCCTCGTGGGCACCAAAATATACAGAATAAAAATGTAACTCAAATCAAAGTCTGCTTTATTGACATAATAATATGTAATACTTTTACTTTGTTGATATAGATAGTTGCGGTCATTTTTGTTGTTGGCACAACAACGCGCTATAGTACGATTTAGTTTTGACAAAAGATATGCGAGGATAGAACAGGGAGATCAATTATAGCTTAGAGAGTCGATGATCCTAATTTTTTTTTTTTTAAATGAACCTTTTTTAAGTCTAAAAGTTATCTTCGGGATCTCAAAATTAATTTAGTCAAATCTAATGTATTCTTTCCCAAGTAACGTGATAATTCTACCGAACATCATATCTATCACTCGTTTTCCATTAGTGAAGGATGCTGGTCTTTTAAATACTTTAGCACTTACCTTTCTTTGGGTCGGTTTCATGATAGGTTTCAATAATTCTTTGTTGATAATACTCTTAGTAGAGTCCTTTTAGTTTGAAAGAACAAAAAAAAAAAGACTCTATTCTATTAGAATTTTTCATATGTTGATTTTATTTTTTATATGATTAATCTAGAACTATTCATTCTCATTCTAAGACCTTGTTGAAATATCCTGATTGGTTAATGTATTGATGTGTAAACGTCACGTATTTTTTATTTGATATAATAAATTTTTAAAAGAAAAAATTTTCATCATAAGATCAAACTAAATTTTAATTATAAGGATATATATATATATATATGAAACAAAATAAATATTTACTTTCTCTAATCATGAACTGAAGGTATAATCATGAGTACCATGGTGCAAAAGTTGATTTGCTTCTTTACAGAAAAAAATTGGAATCTAGATGTGACTTTGATGCATCACACTCTGGCAGGAATGGTAGATCGCATCAAGTACAAAAGTATAACATCGTATAAAGGATTTAGATACACATTCATCAGATTAATTGATTTGGTACTATGACTCATATATTACTTATATTCATGAAGGTTTTACTTATATTTGTTGAAATAGATAGAAACAAAATATAGAACTATCACACAAAGAAAAAACAGGAGAAGATAATGTTTTCTATGTTTCATTTAGAACTTTTTACAACTTCAAAGACTTTATGCGTTTTTGAAGAAAATATATATAGTATATATATATATATATATATATATATATATATTATTTAAAATAAATTATTTTAAAAAAATTAAAAATTAATAGTCAATTTGGTTTGTCCTTCTGTATTTCTCTTTCAATGAATCTCTCTTTTGATGCAATGAACCTCTTTATGATATTTTGATAAGTTTAATTTTAATATTTTTTTCTTAAACTTGTTTAACATTGAAGTTTCTTTAGAAGTTGTTAAAATATTTCAAATTTGAGAGATTTTGTACGTATATCAATCACTTATTCATTTGTCTTAATATGAAGTACATTCACTTCTTTGTTTTCCATATGGTCTCTTATAAAATAAAACCTTGTATCGATATATTTTGATTTTTTATGTAAACTGGATTCTTGTCTAAGGTAATAGTTAATTTGTTATCAATATAAATCTTGGTTGACTTCTCCTATATAATCATATTACATGACAAACATAAAATATATTACTATATATTCTTTTTTTAAAGATCATTAGAATGTGGTCTTACCAAAATAAAATAAAAATTCGATTGTACTCTTTTGATCATCCTAGCTTCCTGCCCGATTACTACCACTATATTCAATGATTTCCAACCTTTAAAATAATGAATATAATATTTTATACTCAATTGTCCCTTTAATATATCATAAAAAAAATTTTAGCAATAATTGAGATATCTTACGAGCTTTGTATATCTATTTATTAAACCAACTCAAAATAGTATATCATGTAGAGCTAATTTCAAATATCATAAACATCCAATTAAACTTTTATAATAAGTTGAATTAATATATTTACCTTTACCTTCCTTTGTTAACTTGGTGTTATATTCCACAGGTATATATATATATATATATATATATATATAGGGTGACAATCTTTCACAACAAACTTCTTTAGAATCTCATTTGCATAATTTTCCTATAAGATAAAAATTTATAACTCCAATTCCAAGGAAATAAGTTAATAGAGCTAATTAATCTAAAACTACGTTTTTATAGAGTACTTAAAATCTTTAATCATAGAGATATTATTGTCTATAAAAATTAAATCATCTATATACAGACATACAATAAGACAAATCCATCATAGTTAAATTTAATATAGAGAGCATGTTCATATGGATATTTACAAAATCTATTTTGAACAAAGTAAGTATCTATCTAAGCATTTCATGCTCATGGGGCTTATTTATGTTAAGATTAATTAACACTAGGAAGGGGTGCGGAGGGATGTTGAATTAGTGCAAGTGTTGAAAACATTGGCTAATAAAACTTTTGCTTAAAGTAAAATCGAGATCAAAAGTGTTTCGTTCAAGTTGAGTAAGTGAGCAATTAAACTATTAAACAATGGTAAATTATGATCTTTCTTAAAAAAAAACTCGAGCAAGAACATGTAAATTCAAAAAGGAAAGTTAAGAGACATTCACAGTTTATAGTGATTTGGTCGCAACTTGGCTTATGTCCACTTCCTGAATCCTCTTTGTCAATATCCACTAGTGTCTATTATTGATCTTCTTCGAGTAAAGACTAAACCCTTGCACTTCCCCCACTCTCTTTTTTATAGGTTCAATAGATGAATATTTACAAGTTTTTTTCACTTCCCTTAGACTTGATTTACAATTTGAAGTACTCAAGGGAAGATCTCAAATTTTACAACTCTTTAATAGAATTTTATCTCACTTTTTCGTTTACTACCCTTGATTTTTCAAGCAAAAAACTTGGGGTATTTATAAACTCCAATTGGCTTCAAATTGGAGCTAAAATTCAAATCTTTTTACAAAACTAGCGTATGGTGGTACTACCATCGTGGTCGATGGTACTACTACCAAAAGCATCCTGAAAATAGGGTGACGGTGGTACTACCATCGCCCACTAGTGGTACTACTATCAAGAATCGATACTTTTATATACCCGAATTGTACCTTCAGTTGATTCCTTCTCAGGTCAACTAAATGAGTTCAACTTGAGCTCAAACCAAATCTAAAGTAGACTCGGTTGCCTCATATTGAGTTAATTTGGATTCCTTCTAAATCTAACTCAATTTGGACTCTAAACCAAACCGATACTAACTATGACATACTAAGACATATAAATACAATCAATTTGACCAACGTGTCAAGTGACCTTCCTAACACCTAACAATCTTCCTAGTAACCTCCAGCGAACTCTTTACGAGACTCGGTTATCTTCTAGTGAACCCCCAATGTATTCCCGACGAGCTCCTGATCACCTTTGATAAGCTCCTGGCGAACTCTCGGTAAGCCCCCAATACCTTCGATGAGCTCTCGACAAACTTCCAATAAGCCCCCGATACCTTCAGTGAGCTTCCGGTAATCTCTCTGTGAGTTCCCACTACATTATCCGAACCCCGACCCAATGCTCGAACTTGACTCTAGCCCAACATTTGATTGTATTATCTTGTCATAGTTAATCCTGCATTAATTTCTTTAACACACAGGTTATATTATAAAACTCATTAATTGATTTCATCATCAAAATCAAGATTAAATAATATTCCCTTTTTGATGATAGCAACCAATTGATGACACGAGTTAAACTTAACTCCCCCTATATAAACTCTATAGGATAAAACAAACTTGAATTAAAAAGAACCCAATACTTTTGAATTCAAGCACGATATTATTTATAAATATTTTAAAATTTTCAAAACATATATCCATATAATAATTTTCCCCCTTGATTCATCAACCATCAACATATCAAATATTTTCAAGACATACATTCATATATATTGTGAAACAACATTAATTTTAAACAATTTTCTCTTTTAAGTCATCAACCATTAATATATCAAAATTTTTTAAAACATATATCCATTCATCATGAAACAACATTCATACATCAATTTCAAATTCTCCCTCTTACGTTATTAATCATTTCTCCCCCTTTGTTATCAACAAAAATAAGAAATACTCATTTTACTATTTTTCATTAATATTCTACATTTGTCATTAATATATCATTTCTCTCCCTTTGTCATCAACAAAAAGGTAAAATATTGAGTAAATAATTTCAAGATAAATATTCATCATATTTCAAGTTTCTCTATATTTCTTATTAAAAAGGATAAATATTGATTATATATCTAAACATTCAGTGCATGAATGTAAATTCTAAAAAGATTATTTCAAAGATAAGCTTAATATCAAAGAAATATATGGGCTACTCATGCATTCATCTTATATAAATTTAAAACAACTCAAAAATATACAAGAAGTTTTATTTTATGTAAATTTATTTTATATAATTATTTATTCCATCAAAAATTTAATTAGACAAAAATTTTATAAATCACATAATGTGAAACTATCTCATGCATTCGAAAGATTCAAAATAATCTTATGTAAATTTTGAGAAGAAACTTATTTTGCAAAAACAAGAATATGATGACAACTCATGCATTTCGAATTTTCTTATAATCAAATTGTTCCTCATCTATTGGCTTTGTTATTAAGATATCAATTTTTTTCTATCTTTGTGATTATTAAAAAAGAATATGATAGCATAATTTTTCTTTTACATTCATGTTCTAATTACATCTAAAAGCACAAGGGGAACATGTCATTAAAGATGAAAAATCAAATCTTTAAGTACTAAAAGATATGATTTAATAAATTTGTCCCTCCTTTTTTGTTTATGAATTTCAATATAAGTAATCAAGAAATCTTATGTATTTAAAATTCTAAGTAAAACAAAAATCAAATCATGTAAATCTCATGTATTTAAAATCCCTAATTTTCTTTTAAACAAATTGCTTATCATCCAATATTAGAAGATTTTTCATATCCAATTTTTTCTAACCAAATTAATAATTTTCTCTCCCTTTTTTATTATAAAAAGGGATTATCATGATATGTTTTATTTATGACCATAAGTACAAAAGGATCATATCATTAAAGATAAAAAATCAAATCTTTAAGTGTTAAATGACATTATTTGATTAAATAACTCTCCTAACACGAAATCTTATGAGATCTAAACAATCTTGATTAAAAAATCTTGTTATAGTTATCAAAAATCATAAATCTCATTTTTAGCAAAACAAGAAATCATACAGGTTAAAATTTTAATTTTCATTAGGATATGACAAGTCTACAAGTCAATGGAATGTTGAAAATCTCATTTTATTTTTAACTCATCAAAATTTTAAGAGATTAATTTGGTGATAAGTTATACTAAGAAGGAAGTAATAAATAATCATATCATTAAGAATATCATTATCAAATCATGAATGTCAAAGGATATGATTTATTTTGAAAAATCTCTTTTTAGATAAGATTAAAAGCTTTAGAAATATTAGGAGATCAAATAAGAAGAGTATTCATTCATAAAAATACCAAGAACATGAATAAATTGTAAAGAATAAAAGATATAAAATTTAATTTATATATAAGAAACTTAAAGTTATCAAGAGTATGGTTAATAATGAAAAAATCTCATGTTATAATTTCAAAAGATCAAAAAGATAAATAATGATTCATTTAGATAATTTACTTTAATAAAACATAAGAATCATAGTAAACTCTCTTGATTTATATGAAGATCTCAAGTTACAATTTTTAAAATACCGAGAACATGATTTAGATAATAACTTATTCAAGTTTTAAATCATCAAATCATCAAAATCGAGACTTAAAAATATCATCAATAGATTTATCAATCTCTTATTGAAAACTCAATAAAATAAAAATTGAGAAATTTTAAAAAATATATATTTTCTTCTTTTTAGTTGTTTCAATTTATGTAATTTATTTCAAGAATGCCTTTATGTACATTTAAAGTCAAAAACTGAGTTTCATTTTAAAAGAAAAACATCAAGATCATTGCAATGAATATTTTCAAACAATAATTTTGATTTATTTTAATTCTAATAATTGTTCTTTTTTAAGTGAGTTTAACTTTTTAGACTTAGTGAAATGCTCAATTCATTCTCATTTTAAAAATATTTTTAATTTTTTAAAAATATCAAAAAATTAATCATGATTTTTCTCTCTTTTTTATTTTATTCTTTACTCAAATTCAAAAATATTCTAACATTCAACATACAACATTCAATCATATTTCAAATCAATCATTCAATGTTAACATTTTCATTTAAATCAACCAGCATAACATCATCAAAATCCCTTTTTCATAAATTTCAGTATAAATAATTTTCACTAAAATAATTAAGGTTCTTCAGTTATAGTTTATTTTGGTGCTAATATGTTTTATTTGTGCATCATTGAAAAACAATCAAGATTAATTATATGACAATAAACCATCAAAAGATTCGTTACTAATAATTTTAATTTCAATATTTTTTCTTGTTATCATTGTTTATGTTAGTGAGCTTGAAAAGAATGTTAGATCTCAAGTTATGTGCCTTGAGTATCCACTTTCAAAATGTTATTTAGTACTCCTAGCCTTTTTAGAAGATAACTTTATAATATGTGAGGTTTTGATTTAGGTACCCATTTGAGTTTGGGTCCCTCATGAAAAACTCTACCCATTTTCATTAAAGGTATTTGATTGTTTATAATTTCTTTAGGAATCCACATCAATTTATATAGACTATACTTTCTAAATAAACACCTATAGATAAAGTGTCCACATCTACCATAAAAATTACATCTATTTTCGGGCAAAGAGTGTAAGGTGGGTCTTCTAATTTACTCCTAGCCTTTTTTGATGAGTATTGCTCACAATGCCAATACCTTTCTTATGAACATGACCCTTATTTACAATGATCATATTTAGGGATTTATTCCATAGTTTAAATTTTTTTAACGTTTGTTGCAATACAATATTTTCCTTTCTAAGTTCCTTCAAAGTTTCACATTTAGTGTATTAACTATGTCATGGTAATGCTTCATGTATTTCTTTAAACTTACTAAATAGTGAATCATACTCTCTCTTAAGTAGTTTATAAGATTTGCTAATCTTTCTAAAATCATCATAAAGCTTATGAAAAAACTTAATAACTCATTAAAAGTAAAAGAACTTTCAAGTGAGTTACTTATCTCATCGTGGTTGGCCACGAGCATGAGATTTTTCACTTTTTGGTTGTGCTTATCATATTTGAAGTGTCTTGGCTTATTGCATTCATAGCAAGAGGCTTTGTCCAATTTAAGTTCATTTTTATAGTTTTTATTTATTAATTTTTTTGATTCATTTGTCATAAGTTCAACGTTCTAGACACTCGATGTTTTACTTGAGGGTCATTTGTTGTTCTTAGTTATAGTTCCTTCCTATCCTTCGGAAGGTGTGTTCTTCTGTTCCTAGTTCAATATCATTTATGTTCTTTTGAAGGTCTTATTCTTGTATTCTCAAAGTAATTTCATTCATATTCTTTGGAAGGTGTTCTTTAAATTTATTTTTATAATTTTTTTCATTTAATGATTCATTTAGTTTAATCGTACTTTTATGTGTCATTTCTAATTTATGTCAAATCTCAAAAGTCGAATCACATGTAGAAACCTGATCAAACTCATCTTTATTTAAAGCAGAAAATAAAGCATTAATAGCTTTGGCATTTAAAGAAAATATATGTTTTTCATGATAATTTTAATCATTTATTTGATTAGAGGACTTCTGAAAACTAATTTTGATAATACATCATAAATCAACATATAGCAAAATCAAAAAAATATGCATTCAAATTTTTCAAGATGTGTAGTCTATCCCATTAAACATAGGAGGACTTGTGATACATTAACTCTCGTTAATATCATAATAAGTCATTTACTCACTTGGATGTTAATCCAATGAGTACAACGTGGCTCTGATGTTATGATCAATTAGCAGTAAGAGGAGGGGGGGGGTGCGTGCACGCAGTGAATTAGTATAAGTATTGAAAACTTTGGTTTAAGAAAACTTTCGCTCAAAGTAAAACCAAGATCGAAAGCATTTCGTTCAAGTTGAGTAAGTGAGCAATTAAACTATTGAAAGATGATAAGTTATAATCTTACTTAAAGAAAGCTCGAGTAAGAACATGTCAATTCAAAAAGGAAAGTTAAGAGACACTCACAGTTTATAATAGTTCGGTCACAACTTGGCTTATGTCTACTTCCTAAGTCCTCTTCGTCGAGGCCCACCGATGTCCATTATTGATCTTCTTCAGATAAACACCAAACCCTTACACTTCCCACTCTTTTTTTTCACAGGTTAAGGAGAGGAATCTTTACAAGTTTTTCTCACTTCTCTTAGACTCGATTTACAATTTGAAGTGTTTAAGGGAAGCTCTTAAATTTTACAACTTTTAATAGAATTTTATCCCACTTTTTTCATATACTACCCTTGCTTTTCCAAGCATGAAAAGTTATTTATAAACTCAAATTGGCTTCAGATTGGTGCTAAAATTTAAAAAAAATTTGTAAAACTATGGTACTGGTGGTACTATTGAAAGCACCATGAAAATAGGGCGATGGTGATATTATCGTCGCTTGGGCAATACTATCGTCGGGAATCTCATAAAAATACTTTTTTATATACTTTTACATACATGACTTGTACCTTCAGTTGACCCCTTCGCAGGTCAACCTAAGCTCAAACCAAACCTAAAGTGGACTCGATTTCCTTACATTAAGTTAATTTATATTTCTTCCAAATCTAACTCAATTTGGACTCTAAACTAAATCGATGCTAACTACAACATACTAAAGTATATAAATACAATCAATTTGACCAATGTGTCAAGTGATCTTTCCAACTCCCGGCGATCTTCCCGATAACCTCTGGCGAACTCCTGATGAGTCTCAGTCATCTTCTGGTAAACCCCCGACACATTCCCGACAAGCTCCCGATCACCTTCGGTGAGCTCCTAGCGAACTCCCAACAAGCCTTCGATACCTTCGACGAGCTTTCGATGAGTTCTCACTACATTGTCTGAACTTCGGTCCAATGCCCGAACTTGACTCCTACCTAACATCTGATTGTATTGCCTTATTATAGTTAATCCTGCATCAATTTTTCTAATACACAGGTTAGATCAGAAAATCCATCATTTGACTATTAAAATTCGAGATTCAACAATTTAAGCTCATAAAGAACTCTCTTTAACTTTACACATTGTCTTCATATTGATGAATAATAAAATCAAGGGGTTGTCTTCATAAAGAACTCTATTAAGAAATAATGATTAGATATCTATTTATAATTTTTTTCATTTCATTTGAGCTGATAGGGAGATAAGAAATCTTATTGTCTCTAATCGAGCAACTAGTATGAATGCATCTTTATAGTTGATCTCATACTATTGTTTGTATCCTTTTGTAACTAATTGAACCTTGTTGAAAATTTATTAAGCAAATAAATTGCACAAGCAATAGCATCTCCCAAAATTCTTTATAAATTCTTCTTTTCTTTAATATGTATCAAACCATATTAAGTATAGTCCTATTTTTTCTTTCTAAGATACTATTTTTGTTAAGGTATGTATGGCATAGTGAGTTGATATTAAATGTTATTATTTCTATAGAAACTTTTAAATTTATTTGATATATATTCACCACCCCTTATCTGATGTTAAATATTTAATCTTACAACTACTTTGACTTCCAACTATTCTTAAATTCTTTGAATTTACTTAAAAAATTTCTTTTTCTTTTACTTAAAAAATTTCTTTTTCTTTAATATGTAAACTCAAGTTTGCCCACCATGATCATTAATAAAAGTAAGAAAATACATGCTTCCTCTAAGTGATACTCAACTGATAGTGCCACAATATTTGAATGCACCAAATTAAGTAGATGTCATGATCTTTTTGTTCTTCTTAATTTGAAAGACTTACCTTTCTTACTTTCTCATAACACATACTTCATATAACTTTGATGAGCGATTAATTATTTGGCATTTCTGTTACCATATTATACTTCTCTATAAATTTTAGAGTTTTAAAATTTAAGTGAGTATATCTAAGATGTCATAATGTAGAAGTATATTCAATATTAGTTTCAAAACAATTGATCGATCAAAACTGCATAAATGCAGAAGAAATATTCTGTTATTTGCTATTTTTATATGTAAGATTAATATTTTATTTTTATCATGAATTGAAAGATTCATATCTTTCATCTCAATATCATAACCTTTTTCAAGTAATTACCCCAAGCTAAAAATATTATTTTTCATATCAGTAACATAAAAAAAATCTGAAATACATAATTTTTATTATTTTAAATTAAAAAATTTATATTTATTTCTTACTAGTCTTTGAGATAGATCATAAAAAATAATGTTACTAGAATAACTTGTGTTTATTTAAAAATAATTCTTTGATATCACACATGCGATTTGAAGCTTTTGTATCTAGATGTCATGTTATAGATTTATCTTCCATCAAATTATCATAGGTCATTAGCAAAACTTGATCTTCATTCTTTTTTTTTCAATAAAATTTGTCTTATCATATTGATTGTCAAGAGTATAATAACATTCAAATGAGTAGTGTCTATACCTTTTGCAAATATAGTATTGTATTTTAGACCTTTTAAAATTTCTATCACATCCATGTTCTCGACCATAACCTCAATCTCTTTAGCTAGAATTTTTTCCATCACCTTCATTATTTTGATACTCTTAATTGGTTTGATTTCTGCTACCTCTTCCTGTTTGTCCACGATCTCTTCCTCTTTGAGATTTTAATTTTACCTTTGTTTTTAAGAGTAAGCTTGATTTATAATATATGCTTTATAGATTTTTCTTCCCCTTTTTATTGAAGCCTTTGTTCATGAATCAGAAGAGAACCAATTAAATATTATGAAGACATTTGATCTAAATCTTTAGACTCTTTATTCGCTGTAGCAGTAAATCAAACTTTAGGTTTAGAGATCTTAGTATTTTCTTTCTATTAATCTTTGATCACTTATTTGTTTATCATTGTGTCTCATTTGATGAATATAAGAAGTAATTAAAAATAGATTCAAAAGTATCTTGCTATAATTTTTCAAACTTGGCTCATAAAACTTATAGACAAATATTTTTTATCTTATTTACATTATCAAATATTTTTTTAAGCATTTCCTAAGTCTCTTTTGAAGTATTTGTTGAAGTGATGATCTCGAACATTATATCATCAAGCCCTTCATAGATCATGAACAAAATCTTTTTCTCTTCTTCCTTTTATTTTTAAGTTGTTTTCTTGCTTTTACATGTATTGCTCTTTCTATTAGACTTGGTTCAATAAATTCTTCTTCTACAAAATCTCATACATCTTGGGAGCTTAGAATAAACTTTATTTGGATGCACCATATACCATAATCTTCTTTGTCAATCTAAGGATCTTGAGTTGGATAATGCTTGGGGTTTAGCTTATATAGAACTGCTTTGATACCAAAATATTGAAATAGATATAAAGAAGAGATAGGACAATCACACAAATAAGATTAGGATAAGTCAAAATCTTCTATCAAACTCAGTATTTCATAACCCAATATAAGGGATTTATATAGTCTCTATAGGTACATTACATTGGTTGTATTTAAAATGAATCAATCTTTTAAGACAAACTAAAAGAGTAACTTTTTAAGGAATCAATAGTCAATATGATATATAGTACTTTATTTATCTCATACAATGAATCTCTCTCTTGATACAATGAACCTCTTATAATACTTTAAAAAATCTAATTTCAACAGCATTTTGGGTGCTAAAAAAACCTTGTCATAATAACATTATGGATTTGGAGCAAATCAATCACAATCACCAATAGCCTATATAGAAAAAAACCATGTCTTTTCCTCTTTGTTTTCTCGCCAACCTAAGCTGAGGAGACGTGCATGCCAAATACAAGCCCAGAGACTCTCAGCACACAATACGTGACCAACATAGCCAACCAGCCTCCGATCAACACCCTAAGTGCAGAATTGAGCAAATTAGCACCACCCAACACAGCTCCTGCTGCACCAAACCCAGCCAAGCCCAGGCTGCTCACCGCACACACCACCCCAACTCTGACCCCCCATGACCTGATGAACCCTCCTGCCAACAGAGGCAGCACCGCCCCTAGCGAGAACGCCAGCGCCGAGGCTGCCGCCGCCAGCAGCGGGTTTGGCAGGTTCCCCTCCTCCTCCTCCTCTTCTTTCCCGCCGTTTCGGCGTCGCCTCTCCCGCTCCGCCACCTCGATGTCGTACTGCGCGTAGACGGAGACGAACTCACCGATGGCCATGCTGCAGGCGCCCGCTACGAGGCCAGCCAGGCCGGACACCAGCATGGCCTTGTCGTTGTGGCCCACCGCGCCCACCCCCAACATCAAGGAGGCGACGGAGACGAGGCCGTCGTTGGCGCCGAGCACCACGGCGCGGAGCCACTGCGCTCGTGCCATGTAATCCACGGGATCGGCTTGCATCGATTCTGGCTCATGAGGTCGGGGCGTGATGGCGATCTGGACGCACCCATCTGGCTTTAGATCTTTGGTGAGATCCGGCGATTGGTACGACATTAGTAGTGTCTGGGAAGGGCCTGAAGCCGAGAAATGGAGGGAGAAGAGCAGAAGAGAACAGTCGAGATTGGAATGGGATTTGGGGTGGTGTGTTGGCCACACGCCCCTCTGTCCTCAATTTATAAAGGAGAGAGAGAGAGAGAGAGAGAGAGAGAGAGAGAGAGAGAGAGAGTAAAAGGGAATCGCCGAAAAAACTCCTTAGTTTTGAGAAAAGCATTATTATCCATTTATATCATTTTGATTAGTTTTGAGAAAAAAGGATGAAAATCTAGATGTAATTCGAAGATTTCATAAATTTTATAGCATTTTGATTAGTTCTAATATCATATGTATTATTTTTAATTTCATCTAAAAATAATATATCTAATGTCAAGGTCTAGGTTTTGTGGATCAAATTTTTATCATAAGTTTTTTAATATTTAAAAGTTAATTTTTAAAAATATTAAAAAAGATCCATCATATTTTGATAGAGATAAAAAAATTAAAACTAGAAACAACACATAGTGTTCATATGTTAAATAACTCAACAAAAATTTAATTTTTTTAAATAAAAAAGTATTATTATCCATTTGGGTGCAATGCAAAGCTTTCATGAAAATTTCAGTGATCAAATTTCTCCTATCAGATATAATGTTTTTTATCTCACCCCAAAAAGAGTGTATTGAATTTCAGGATCTGTTTTATGTGGATCAAATTTTTACCCTAAATTTTTCACTATATATATATATATATATATATATATATATATATATATATATATATACACACACACACAATAGAAAAGGCAACATATATGTCCATCTTGGTACAATGTAAAGTTTTTATTACAGTTTTATAATATTTTGATAAATTCTTGCATCAGATACACTATTATTTATCTCATCCTATAAGTAGTATGATATCAGGACCTACCTTTTGTAGACCAAATTTTTATCCTAGGTTTCTCATCTATTTAGAAGCTCAAATGTTAAAAAGTATTGAAGATAAAAATAAAAAAATTGAGAAAATAAAAAAAGATTGACTATTTAATTGCTGAATAAATCAAAATTATAAAAAAAATCTGTAAAATAGAAAAGTATCATAAATGTCCATTTGATTGCAATGCAAACTTTAGTAAAAATTTCAAAGCTTACATCAAATCTACTATTTTTTTATCTCACCCCCCAAAAAAATAGTGTATCGGATTCTAGGACCTAACTTTTATGGACTAAATGTTTTGCTCTATATTTTTCACCTACTTAGAAAGTCAAATGTAAAAAAACATATTACATGGATAAATTATATTTTGGAGGAAATAAAAAATAGAAAAATAAAAAATATACAATTCACATGACGAATCACCCCAAAAAATAAAAAATTAAAATTAAAATATCATAAATATCCATTTGGGTGTAATGTAAAGCTTTAATAAAAGTTTCACAGTATCTTGATTGGTCCTTATATTAGATACAATATTTTGTTATCTCACCACAAATATAGTGTATCAGAATCAACGTTTTTTCGAGTGAAATAAAAAAAAGGTATATCTTGATACATAGAATAGTTATAGTTTAGAGAATTTTTTTTGATATTTTTTGGGTTATTCACCATCTGAACAGTTTGCATTTATTCTAATCTCTCTATTTCTTTTCACCAAAATATAAAGGACTCATGCAATGTGTTTTTGATATTTAAGCCTCCAAATAGGTGAAAAACTTATGGTAAAAATTGCTTGGTATGAGATATAATACTTTTGGGTAAAATCAAAAATAATAATCTGATAGGCAATTAAAATTTTCATGAAACCCTTGAATGACAATCTGATAGGCATTTATAATAATTTTTTTATTAAATTTTTTGATAATTTTCTCTATTATTCATCATCTGAATAGTTTATCTTTTTTCTAATTTTTATTTCTAACAAAAAAATGATGGGTCATTGTAATATTTTTTAACATTTGAGCTTCTAGATAGGTGAGAAATTTATGATAAAAATTTGATCCACATAACCAAAGCCCTGATATTAGATACATTATTTTTGGAGTGAAATAAAAAATAATATTTCTGATTCAAGGATTGGTCAAAATGCTATGTAATATTCAAGAAACTTTTGAATAGCAGCTAGATGGATATTTATGATACTTTTCTAATTCTGAATTTTTTATTTATTTTTTTGGGTTATTCACCATCTGAATAATATGTATCTTTTTCTAATTTCTCCAAGTTTTTCTTATTTTTACCAAAATATAATGTATTCATGTAATATTTCTTAACATTTGAGCTTCTAAATAGATGAGAAATAAGAAATAAGAAATAGTATATTTTCTAAGTACATAACCCGAGCCCTGATATCATACATACTCTTTTTTGGGAGAAATAAGAAATAGTATATCCGAGAACTGATCAGAATACTAAAAAATTTTCAGTGAAACCTTTGAATAGTCACCTGATGGAAATTAATGATACCTTTTTTATTTTGGAATTTTTTGATATTTTTTAAGTTATTTTTTCATCTGAACCGTTTGCATTATTTTTATTTTTTGAATGTCTTTTATTTTCACGAAAATATGATAGATCCTCGCAATACTTTTAGACAATTGAGCTTCTAAATAAGTGAAAAACCTATGGTAAAAAATTTGGTCTACAAAATCCAAGCCTTGGTATCAAGTATATTATTTTTGAATGAGAAATAATATATCTAACACAAGGATTGGTCAAAATACTATGAAATTTTCATAAAAGTTTTGAATGACACCCAGGTCAATATTCATGATATTTTCTTTCTATTGTATATATTTTTTAATATTTTTTGGAATTTTCAGCGTCTAAACAGTTTGAATTTTTTTCCTGATTTCTTTTTTTTAATTTTCACAAAATATGATTTCTAATTAGGTGAAAATCAATCCTAAGAATTTGATTCATAAAATCCAAACCCTTTATATATTTTTTTGTTGTACAATATATAAATATTATTTTTATTATTATTCTTTGATTTATAGTTATTTTTTAAAAAAATATTATTTTAAATATAATATGTTATATATATTTTTTATATATCTAATGATATAAATTTTTATATTATCAAATTATTTAATATAATTTTATTTTTAATATTAATATGATAAATATTTTTGAATAAAAATTAATTTTAAGGATAAAAAATTAGTAAATAAACTATTTTTAAATGTTAAAAATAAAAAACAATAGTCATATAGACATTTCTAATTTACTTCTGTTTTAAATATTTTTTAATTTTATTTCTTTTAAATATATAAAATATAATTACTATTTTATTTTAACTTTATAGTTAAAAATTAATTTATTATTTATATTTTATTATAATTATATTATTTGATATATATATATATATCAATTAATTATTAAGTTTTAGATCGGTTAAATTGGTTCATGACTCACTAAAAGGTGGAGAGAGAAGATAAAAAATTTTAAAGGAAAAAAGATAAAAAAAATTGTCATAGGGCTATTTTTTATCATTTTGAAAAAGTTAAGAGACTTTGATAATTTTTGTAAGTTAGGGGGACTAGAGAAATTACTTAAGGGTAATGAGTTTTTCTTTCAAGAATTGGCCCAAAACACTAATTATAATTTCTTTGGCTTATTAGCTCTAACTCTGTTCCAAGTCTTTCTTATCTAATCATTGTACGATGCAAGGAGTTGGATAAAAAAATAGCTGAGATCTCATAGGTAAAAGGCAATCCAATATTTAAATACAGCCAACTGAACTATAGATTTTTTTTTTCTTCTCTGGATGGGTGTGAAGCGGAAGAGATGCTGAGGATTGAAGAGGTGACAACCGAGCACTAGAGGAACGGCGGCGCGTGTAATGCGTGTGGAAGCCACGCAAAGGGGTAACTTTTTGGTACTAGAAAATGACAGATACGGTGAAGTGGGCGGCGCACTTCGCGGAGGTCTCGTTCTTTGTGTATTGCACTGGATCTGTTCTGAGGCATCGTTGTTTAATATATCAGAAAGGAGAGAGAGAGAGAGAGAGTCCTAGTTTCATACGTGAAGATGACTCCTCAATCTTCTTGAGGTTGCGACATCCATGAATCACATTCCAACATCTCACATCAGACCTTAAAGATGCCTCATCAACACGAGAGGGCCTTTATTCCCATCCAACTTCCCCAAAGAAAGTTCCTTTCTTGGTCTGCAAGGTGAGGGTGCAAGAAGGTGGTGGGTGTGAGCCTAACTTCAATGGCCATTCCTCAAAGCTTTGTCAGGAGCTATTCAGTTGCAAAAAGGTTAGCAAGTGAAGGATTAACATATTGCATTCCACAAAGAAGACATATCACATACAACTTTATTTTGCGAAATGTCAAATTGTACTTCTTGTTTTTCACATATTTATCTTTAGAAAACACAAATTGACTCTCTTTTTTTTTTTTTTTTGAAGGACATTTCAGTTCTCTGTTCCCTATGAAGTTTTTTTAACACTCCAAGGATCCGAGTGAAACTAAAACGAACCATTGATCTGATGACCATGGGATTTCCAAGTGTTTTTGCTGTCAGGTTGCTAAACATCCTATGCTTGGCTTTAAGCTTTAATGCTGTCAAGCTTTTAGCCAACGAGGTTTATGGCTGCTTCCATATGAGGTGGGTGAGGTAATAAAAATCTTGCACCATATTTATCCTCTAAGAACAGAAAATATATATTCATTACGTCAAGCATTCATTCGTGAGCAATCTGTAAGTTCACGTCTAGGGAGCTAAACAACACTTGCATAACTTTTGACTTTATATCAATAAAAATTCATCTTCCAATGGGCGCTAGTTTGGACAAATTTGAATTCCTTCTGCATTAACGATCCATGTAAAATGTGAGCATCTCTTCAATCTGATCATTGCAGATAACTATAATTATAAGAATTGAAAGGTCCAGAAACAGCAATGAATGCATCACTTCAAACAAGCGACGAGCACCACAAGTATCGTGACAATGAAAAATTTTCAGATAAAAACATATATATGCCTGTCTATGTGCAGATAGCTAAGGTTTATGATTCACAAAACTCAGCCTCACAATGATGCAAGCCCTAATAATCTAAAACCAAATGAAATATAAATGTTTTCTAAAATATTTCAATCTAGTGTGGAAACATTGCCCACCTCACATCATTAGATAGATGCTGCAGTCATACAGCTCAAGGATGGAAACATTGCCCACCGGGGGGGGGGGCAATGGGGCGTACCAACATAACCAAAAACATCCTACATGTTTGCTGATAATGATACAAGCTCTCACGACTATATAAAACAAGTAGAAGTGTTCCTGAGGTAGCAACAAAATATGAATCGAGAAAATTGAGTAACAACAACACTCAATCAACAAGATAGCACCTGTAGCTTATATGCTCTCTAGTTGGTTTTTTTTTTTTTTTTTTTAAAAAGGGAATGCTCAAACTAAGAAAAAATAAAGATGTAAAAAGGACATTTCGATGAGCAAACATGCAATGTCCTGTTATCCTCCTGGAAGGTAGACATGATGGGAAAAGCAATGTACTACCACAACATAATCTTCTACAAGCTAGATCATTCATCTTTTCTCAGCTTTCAGTAATGTAATCAACAAGAATGTCAACAACAGTGCATGCAACCAATCAATCAGTCAAAACTTAAAACATGTATTGATAACTTTTAATTTTGTCTTACTTTATTTTATTATGTATTTAGAGCTTTTTCTGGATACTTATACAAGATTTTCTTGCATTGTAAAAGGGAAGGGTGTCTAAGTAGTTACTATCATGATTAATGATAGTAAATCCAATGAATAATCACCAGACAACATTTATAAAACATTGTAAACCTTTAGATCAATCACATAACATAGATTAAAAAGGACAACAGTACTTGAATTATGCACAAGAACTGATTCAAATTCTATAGGTCAATATCTGCTGCTATATTATCAGAAGAAAGCCTGAAAGGAACTGTTAGTTTGGAGAACCTGATTATTAAAGGTGCTGTGAACTTCAGAAGATTGCCATATTCATGCTCCATTGAAAGCACAAGCTCTCCCATAAGGTAAAATAATTTTTGATAGCATATCCCTACTGGTTCAGGTGTTCTCAGCAACATATTTTCTACTATCTTCAGACAATTTATTGTCCATGAAGTATGAACCATATTAGAAAATATATAAAATAAAAATAAAAAAAAACGTGAAACTATAAAGTCAATGTTTTCTGTGAACTTGAGTTATGCAATAGATGAAAACACAAAGGAATTAGAACATACCCAGAAATAAGAAGTGTGTATGTTTTAACTAGTTTTGATCTTGTAACAGTTCGACCTTCCAGACCATGCACCCATATCCCTTTGAAAATGCTGGATGAAAATGATCCAGAGGCTTTTCCAAGATAAGGGAAGAACAGGACAATGGACAGGGAGGAGGACAATGTGTAAAAGGGCTTTCAACATTCCTTTCCAGCAGGTTGATCTATGAAGCTTTTCCACCTTGTGAAGCTGCTGCTTATGTTCTGCTGCATCCTCAGTTTGTCAGAACTTCCACTTCAAATTGCTGGAAAACAGTCTGTAGAAAAAGCAACCACTGGAATATAAATGTACTATCTGTTATTTTGATATGGTAGTTTCTGCAAGCAGATATATATTTGTGGTGAACATGGAAAATGGTAACTCATGCACTTAGTTTAGTTCCTTCAAAATAAGAAAAAAAATCTGAAAATTAATTCCACTTTCGCTAAACTTGTGGCATTTTACATAAGAAAATGTCAAATGACAATACTCATCAAGAAGGAATAATTATTACTATTGTAGATCATTAAATTCTGTTACTTTAGTGGTTGCCAAGAAACTGGAGATCAGAAAGCAGAACCACTTGGAAAATTTTCAAGATATTGATCCTAACAATGAATCTACAACAAAGAGACGGCGGCGGGAACAAGGTTTTTGGTCTTGGAAGAATCGAGTGTCAGAAAACAAAAGATCTTTGGTTGCACAAAAAGATAACACCACAAAAATAAATTTGAATTAAACTAAAAGAACTTTGTCGTCCTCGGAATCAATGTTGAGGACCAAACAAACCATCATTTGGCACCACCACACACCCAGGGTTTTAAGAACTATGACAATAGATTTCGACAATCTAAAGAAAAGAAGAGTAAATCAACCTGAGAATACGAAAGCCTTGAATCCTGTTCGAATCGGAACGCGATCGATCGACATGAATCGAAGCAACAACAACTACTAGCAACAATGACGGGAGGGAGACGCTAAGAGCCAAACGCCGCCCTGTTACCTGCCGTGTTTGACGCTTCGATCTCACCGTGGAAGTCGGTTGGTTTGTTTTTTTGAGCCGCCGCCGGCCAGCAGTACAAACCAAACTTATGACAAATATTTGATCCACAAAACCTAAACATTGATATTAGATATATTATTTTTAGATGAAATTAAAAATAATATATATGTTATAAAAACTAATCAAAATGCTATAATTTTTTTTTATGAAATCCTCGAATTACATCTCCTTTTTTTCTCAAAACTAAGGAGTTTTTTCCTGCGATTCCCTTTTACTCTCTCTCTCTCTTTCCTTTATAAATTGAGGCCAGAGGGGGCGTGTGGCCAACACGCCACCCCCGTCCCAAATCCCATTCCAATCTCCACTCTTCTCTTCTGCTCTTCTCCCTTCATTTCTCGGCTTCAGGCCCTTCCCAGACACTACTAATGTCGTCTCGTCTCAGCTTTCATGTTCATGAAAACCAATCGCCGGATCTTACCAAAGATCTAAAGCCAGATGGATGCGTCCAGATCGCCATCCCGCCCCGACCTCATGAGCCACAATCGATGCAAGCCGATCCCGTGGATTACATGGCACGAGCGCAGTGGCTCCGCGCCGTGGTGCTCGGCGCCAACGACGGCCTCGTCTCCGTCGCCTCCTTGATGTTGGGGGTGGGCGCGGTGGGCTACAGCGCCAAGGCCATGCTGGTGTCCGGCCTGGCCGGCCTCGTAGCGGGCACATGCAGCATGGCCATCGGCGAGTTCGTCTCCGTCTACGCGCAGTACGACATCGAGGTGGCGGAGCGGGAGAGGCGACGTCAAGACGGCGGGAAAGAGGAGGAAGAGGAGGCGAACCTGCCAAATCCGCTGCTGGCGGCGGCGGCCTCGGCGCTGGCGTTCTCGCTTGGGGCGATGCTGCCTCTGTTGGCAGGAGGGTTCATCAGGTCATGGGGGGTCAGAGTTGGGGTGGTGTGTGCGGTGAGCAGCCTGGGCTTGGCTGGGTTTGGTGCAGCAGGAGCTGTGTTGGGTGGTGCTAATGTGCTCAATTCTGCACTTAGAGTGTTGATCGGAGGCTGGTTGGCTATGTTGGTCACGTATTGTGTGCTGAGAGTCTCTGGGCTTGTATTTGGCATGCACGTCTCCTCAGCTTAGGATGGCGAGAAAACAAGGAGGAAAAGACATGGTTTTTTTTTCTATATAGACTACTGATGTTTGTGATTGCTTTGCTCCAAATCCTCCATAATGTTATTATGATAAGGTTTTTTAGCACCCTAAATGCTGTTGAAATAGATTTTTGTATCAAGGGAGAGATTGATTGCATTGCATAAGAGAAATAAAGAAGAAGAAGAAGAAAAAAAAAAAAATCAAATTTAAGATATATTTTCATAATTTAAATATATATTAATAAAAAATAAAACATTAATTTAAATAGTTCGTTCAACAGATTTAACTCAAAAAGGATTTAACTTAAATAATAATCTCGACTTTAAGTTGAGAACATTTTATTTAGTATTACATAGAGAAAGTCACTCTAGGAGGAAAAACGTAATGGGCGAAAATGATAAAGCGTGAGATTTCTTAAATGAATTCATCTAAAATATTTTTTTGGTTTTAAAAATTATTTAAAATCTCTTTTACAAAGCTTGAGGTAACATAACTGTATTTTTTTCTAAAAAAAAGTATATTGTGGATAATGGGTAGCATCAAATCGAGCTATAATTCACAATTAAACGAATTGTAATTACTTATATTAGTACCTTATAATCTATTAATATCAACTAGTCCTTAAGTTATAATGGTATAGTGTGTGACGTCAAATATTTTGAACGATACCAAGTCATATTTAAATTATACTTATATGACAAAATCACATTACCGTCACATCCATAACCCAGAGACACCGGTGTGTTCCTCCTATAAATACAGAGATGTAACTCCGTTTTCTCCCGAAGAGAGGGAGAGGGGAGAGGGAGAGGGAGAGAGGTGGGGGACTAGAATCGGCGGTGGAGATGGCGGCGTCGCGTGGTGGCCCCGGTGGTGAGCAGGATGTGTTCGACCTGCGGTACTACGTGGGGCACAAGGGCAACTTTGGGCACGAGTTCCTGGAGTTTGAGTTCCGCCCCGACGGCAAGCTCCGCTACGCCAATAATTCCTACTACAAGAACGACACCATGATCCGCAGGGAGGTCTTCGTCTCCCTGCCTGCCTGCCTGCCTGCCTCCGCGAGTGCCGCCGCATCATTGCCGACAGCGAGGTCCCTCTTTCCCCCACCTAGGGTTCCGATCGATTTCTAGGGTTTCGTTTCATTGTCGTTTGTCGCTTGTTACTTTTGATCGATTATAAGGTTTCGTTATTGATCCATTGTGAGGTTGGGTTTGATTTCGACGTTTGTGTGTGGGGGTTGGCTGCAGATTATGAAGGAGGATGACAACAACTGGCCACCTCCGGACCGCGTTGGCAGGCAGGAGATGGAGATCGTGATGAACAATGAGCACATCTCCTTCACCACTTCCAAGATTGGATCCTTTGTGGACGTCCAATGTAGCCAGGATCCGAAGGGCTTTCGTGTCTTCTATTACCTGGTTCAGGTTTGAACCGTGACAATTTAATTACCCGAATCTTGTTCATATTTCCCGTTCATGTACCTCATTTAAATAACAAATGATTGTATGGTGAACAATGACCGATACTTTTCTTAATATTGAGCTAATCTTTGAAATTTTAATTCATTTACTAGTTTACTATTCAAGTGGTGGAGGTCCATGAGTGACCAGTGATCTTTTTGGGATGTTTGTTATTTATGGTCTAGCCATTAGTGAAATGGTGATCATTATGTGAGCTATTTTGTTCTGGATCCAGGCAAAGTACCATTAGCTGTAGTGTACTAAATGTTAGCACTTGACTGTTCCTTCTCTTATCATTTTAAAAGCATTAGTATGAACTCCACTGTTTGTATATTCTGCTTAAAACCATTGTGTTTTTGGTAGTTATCGCTTGATTATTATATTACCTTCTCTAGGAAATATTTTGTTAATTTGAATTAGTAGATAATGATTTAGTGATGCCACTTATTATTACTAACTCTGATACGAAGTTATTCTGTAGACAAGTAATCCTGTTTATATCATTTTATTTTCCATTTCATCTGTTCTAATTTCCTACTTCATTTTCAATTGGCCTATCTCTTAAAATTATTTCCTATATGAGTTTTCCATTTCCACTTTTTCTTGTTTTATTATGCCTGATTTTCTCTCATAAATGCATTAGAATGGTCTCCAATTTTCTTATCCATCTCTCTTGGCCTAAATTTGCATATCTAATTTCAGCACCGCCTGGTTTGAGGCTAACTTAACTCATTTTTCCTTACACTTCTCATCCTTTATGCAGTTATTTTGGTGTCACTTAGACACATATTTTGTTAAGTGTGGTGTGTGGTTTTTGGTCACACATCACCATTCAGTTTTCTTTCTTTTATTCTTTTGTCTCAAAACACTATTTATTTAATGCTCTCAATTGTCCAAGTTTTACAGAAACATCAAACCAATTGACAATTTTAGTTTTAATGAACTAGTTTTATAGTTCAACAGACTTGTTAAATAGTTCAATTGACAAATACTTCAATACACTATTTATTTAATGCTCTCAATCGGCTAGCCAACGCAGTCAACAAACTCCCTACTGAAACAAAGAACCAGAATGCAGAAACTATTTGCATTCAGAGCCCCAAGAGAAAATGATTGAACCATAGGCCTAATCTAAATGCATGAAACCAGGCTCAAGTGGATTCGGCTTCAGAGGAGGTTTCTTCCAGCAAAATCCTTCCTTTTCAGGGCTAAGAGGGGTTTTCCTCTTAATCTACCTTACCTTATAAGATCACAATGCTTCGTGATACCATCTCATAGAAAATGTCATCAGTTACTCTTCTAAGGCAAGAATTTATTGTTGACCTTCATAGTACCTTTTTTTACCTTTTTCAGCTGCTCCTCATGCTTTCTTGAAGCTATGAACTACGAAAGGATTTTATTTTATTTTTTGGAGGAAATTTAGAACCAGATCCTTGTTGTGACTATGGTGTATGAGCAGCATTATAGTCTCTTCTTTTTTTCCTCACATGTCAGATTTATCACAAAGTACTTATGACAATAAGTTTGTATATTTTTTCCAAACAATTATACCTGTACTTCTGGTTTCTGGCCTCTCAGTTAACCATATTGGTTGTTTTAATGATTAAATGAAGGTCTGGTAGCAAAGATGGCAGTGTCATATTATATGAATAGCTAGCTAACTAAAAAACTTTTAATGATGACATGATTCTTTAGCTGCATTCTTGATATGTTTTCAGAGGGATTTCTTATCAACCTAACAACTAGGAGAATAAGTGGTGTGAAAGCAATCAATACATCTGATTTTGGATTATCTCAGTGCATCTATATTCATGATGGTAAATGGTTGTCATTTAGTAGCATTAGAATTTTATGCATGCACATATAGGCATCCCTCATTTGGACTAAATGAAAGCCAGTGGTAAACTTTGTTGAATGCATATGTAAGATGATCTGGGTTCGTGCATGTCCACTTAAGTTTAGCAGGTAGATTCATTAGTTGATTTTGTGATGATAAATTTTTATACTCATTATTCTACAGGCACTAGAATAAATTGTTGAGCAGTCGACTGTATCATTTATTTTTTTTTTTTAGTTGGTCCCCGGCATGCTTATTTGGACCTTTTTTGCTTCTTACAGGATCTCAAGTGCTTTTGTGTTCTCTCTGAATTCACTGCACTTCAAGATCAAGGCTATTCAATCATAATCCAGCTTTTATGTTTTTGGTTTTTGAGATTTGAACTTCCTGTGGCTGTTATAAGCTGGTAAGAATGACCTTTTGAGGTTACTCAAACAGTGAATGAAATTGGGAATGCTTGACTGATCCTATCATGCTTCACATTGACTACAGTGACTTGTTAATTGTGTTGGTTATATGCTTCATATATGTTGTACATTGTTTGTCTGTGTTTGTCTCACCAGATCAAATGACATGAGGGCTCATGCAACCTTGGCAGGTCGATGTAAGATATTTCATATTGATATATTTTTTTTCTTAAACATTTTATCTAGTTCTGCATTTAAAATTTTCAGCTTGAGTTTTACTCTCTAATCATTTTTAACTGACTGGTAAAGCCTCATAATGGTTTATTTTAATGAGCTCTTACAAAAGTCAGCAATATATTTTTTTGAGTCATAATGTCTTGTGGGTAAGTTCTTGGGTAGCATTTTGGAGGAATTAAACAGACTGCTTCCGGACTTGTAAGTTTAAGCTGATTCCTCAAGAGAGCAACCTTGTGCCATTAGCATATTCATTATAAGCAATATATTCTGGGTTTGATTTTAAGGGCTTGAAGAATCATTCCTTTCTTTTTCTTTTTTTTCTTTTTTTTTTGGGATTATGGAAGTTAATGAACATTAATGACTCTAGAAACCACTCAGTTATCTATCCATCACTAAAACACTTGTCCTTTGGGTAGCCTAAGGAGGCCCGCCCAAGTCTGTAGAAAACTTAGTAATTGGTGGGAAAGCTTTTATTATCCACAACTCAAAACCTTGTTTTATGTGGGCTGGGAATGAGAGTTTGTGTATGTAAAAAATCTGCATCTGGCTGTCATGATATGATACCAATAACTACCGTTGTCCAACCCCACCTGCTTGATTGTTGAAGATCCAAAGTTTCCTTCTTTATGTATCTATCACCTTTGTTCTTCTAAAATGTTGATGGGTGTAATCCGAAACACCAAAGACGGTTGATTGGTGAAGGCCATATCAATTTGTTCTTCTCCAATCCCCAATCTAAAAAAAAAAAAAAACTCAGGAGGCCCTCAAGCTTCTTTTAACAGCTCTGTGGTCTTCGTTCTTCTCAGCTTCCCGACAAGAATGCATGCTTCGCTGCACCGTGCTTCACCATGTTCTTTTGGGCCGTACACGTGAAATGCCAGCTTGGTAAGACTTTTATTTTTATTTTAATTTTGTTGTTGTTGCTCCGGCCACCGGCGACCGAAAGGTACGGTTCCTAATTGGCCGGGAGGAAAACAACAAACTTCCCGTTTTCCACTCTTATGGGGAATGGGGGCACTCACATCGCTCTTTCTTTAATGCTGCAGGATCAACCCAGCTGCTTATTAAAAGGCCAGATGATCTTTTCGAACATCTTCAACCACGGCACACAGGTATTACCTCTCTCTCTCTTTTTTTTTTTTTTGGATTGAACAAGTCTTGATGCTAAACGTAACAAAAAAACAAAAAAAAAAAAAAAAAAGTGGTGAAGCTAAGTTTAAAACTTGGAATCTTATGGTCTGACAAAGTATTTATCAGTTAGGCTAATTAGTATCTTTAAATTTATCGAATGTGGTCTCAAACTTTCAACATTTGATAAATGGATTTGGTATATTATCACCAAATTAAAACAACAATGTTTTAGGTGGATTCGATAGTTTTGATTAATATTATCTAGGAGTTAAAAAAAGTACTACTTTAAGGCTTGGAGAAGAGGTGTCTTTGATTCATGAAACTCCAATTCAATTTAAGCCAGGAATCTGACTCTCAGCTGACAGTTGAATGAAGAATGAGTGATGATTAAGGTGAGTGTCCTCAAATCCATATTTGATGTTTTAGGTAAATCAAGTATTTTATGAAAGTAATCAGGTAAATCAAGTATATTTGATGTATAGTTTATAGCTTTCAAGTACAATACAAGGATGCGCACTTTCAAATCGAAAAACTATTAGCTTGAGCGAATTCGGAAGCTGATCTAAGCTTTTTGGGTTGAAGTGGAGGAGGTAAAAGAGCATTTTGAGGATTGCATTTGACATTATGATCTGAATCGACGGCACCCGCAAAAGCAATAGGGAGATTGGAGTGCATGTGGATGACGAGGTGTCCGAGAAATAAGGATGACAACAGCCGAATACTGCCAAGTCTCGCCTTTTGATCTCGTCATCTAAACAAATCCTTACTGTTACTCCCACTGTTACCACCATCTCGTGAAAGAAGGTGACTCAAGGAAGGTGGACAGAAATGAGAGGCTGGCGTTTCTCTTATCCATATTGCCTCCTCAGTCGTGGTCTGATGCCACGGGATAAGATTGCTGAGGGCCTTTTTTTTTTTTTTTTTTTTTTTTTTGGTATGGGAACCGTTTCCCCCAAATTAAATCCTTCCCCCCCCCCCTTCTCCATCATTATTGGAGGACCTCAAAAGCAATTAGGTGTAGAATAAATGCTGCTGCCGTGGTGCTGTGATGGACCCCCGCTGTACTCACTTTATTTGGTGGTCCAATTTAGTTTTATGATGCGCCACAAGAAAGTGCCTGGCTTGCACCACTTTGTCAGGAATTTGAAATTCTTGATGCACTATATTTACTACAAGTGACCTAGCAACTCTTTTTGTCATGATCTTTTATGTTAATGATAATAAAAATGTGATAGATTCTAAAGGTGATAGTGAGTATTTCAGTATCTTCAGTTATATAGGTGTGTCAGTTGACAATCATCAAAGAGTCGACGTGGAGGACAACGCAACATTTGTCTGACATAGGAGATGACTGAGTTGGCGGTCGATACTCCCTCGACTACCCTCTATCGATCATGCACCGTACGAGACGACATGGATCGAGTCGTGCCACAAGAGCCCGAACGTGTCGACTCATGCTGTAAAGGGTTATACGAGTCAGTTGCCCGTATGAATGCGTCGTAGTAGATATGAGCGACTCTTGCAACTGTAGTTCCTTCCAACCGGCTTCGCAAGTATAAAAATTGATCCCCGATGCTTAAAGGGGGGATCATTCCTAAAAGAACCGCACCAAATTTAGAATCAATTCTTCATTAGCTAACTTAAAACATCGAAGCGGTCTCGACGTAGATCGGATCTACTCTAGCTCCATCATAGGATAATCTCGAAATCGCCCTCGATAGCACCTGTTCAATCTTAGCCACTCCGTCCCTCCCTCGAGAAGACTCATATGGACGATCTTACGTCTTCGGGATAAGATCGAAATTATCTACTCCATCTACAGCATCAAGTTGTTTGTTAATAGAAGGTAAAAACATAGACATTCACCATAAATACAAATGGTGAGAACGACACATCGTGGGACTGACGTAGGAGGAAGATTACATGGACAAGATCAAGTCGCGACGGGCTTTATTTTAGTGCCATATGCCCATGTTCCCTTGTCTGATACCTGACCCCTATCCCCAGCTCTTTCTTGCTGCCCATCCAACCAAATAATTATCTGAAAAGAACAAGCAGAGAGGTCAGAGAGGAAAGGAAAAAAAAAGGTGAAAAGAACTAGAGAAAATTGTCGGAGCAAACCCTAATAACCAGTCACTGCTGCTTCCGAATATATATGATCAGGAAATAGCTGGTTCTACTAATTCATCAACCAATAAGTACATGCATCTAGAGACGTAGAATTCAGATCCAGGGGAGTCTGCTGGTGTGTATGCGAGAGAGAGAGAGAGTGAGTACCGACAAGGTGAAGTGAGCTATCAAGTACAACTAACCTGAGATAGCCAAGCGAGGGGTAAATGGCACAAGTTGCAGGCGAGACAAGTGAGTGGATCGCTGGCACGGTCCCCCTTCCTGCCCTTGCTTCGCCGTCTTACCGACCACCGAGGTGGGGGGTGGGCATCAAATGCAAAGTCATTTATTGCAGAAAAAAAAATTCACTTTCCTTTCTCCGAGTTGTGGTAAATCGCAGGCTTTATTTATTTAGCACAGAGGGACGGATGATGCGACGAAGAGGCGGAAAACCAGAGGAGCGAAGTGGATGATCGACTCACCTCACATCAAGATGTGCATCCCGTGTTGACAAAGTCAACGCAGTTGACTTTCACGGTGTCGACTCGGTCATCGGCATGGGAAAGATGAAGATGGGTTGCCGACCGCATGGATCACGCACGCGGCCATGGACTCGTTTTACTTCTCTTAGCCAGTAGGTTGCTGGCCGAACGTGACATGCCTTTCTGCAGCAGCTGCAACCTCTTTTCCTTGTCACTTCGCTTTCACGAGACGATAACAGCCGCAATGGTACGGGGTTTAATTTATTCCAACGCTCTTCTCTTCTCAATAAAGGAAGCAACAAACTCCTTCCTCCTTCCCGCCCCCACCCCCACTCCCGTCACCTCCCCTCTAATAGACAGGCTTAGCCTCTCCCCCTCCGCAGGCAGCAGCAGCCGCAGGCATGAAGGTACAGTGCGACGTCTGCGAGGCAGAGGCCGCAGAGGTGTACTGCTGCGCCGACGAAGCCGCGCTCTGCGGCAGCTGCGACCGTCACGTCCACCGAGCAAACCGGCTCGCCGGCAAGCACCACCGCTTCTCGCTCCTCCACCCTTCCTCTTCCGCCCAATCCCCGCCGCTTTGTGACGTTTGTAAGGTATAGGTCTGTTGCCTCCCCCTCTCTCTCTGGTCTCTCTCTCTCTTGGGGAGGAGATACAGGAGCTAAATCACCTCCCTGCTTTTTAAAGGAGAAGAGGGGGCTGCTCTTCTGCCAGGAGGACCGCGCAATATTTTGCAGGGACTGCGACGTCCTGATCCACAGCGCCACCGCGCTCACCATGAAGCACAACAGGTTCCTCCTGACCGGCCTCCGCGTCTCCGCCGCTCCGATCCCGCCGTCGCTGGCCACGGAGGCCGAGGCGGCGGACAGTCACCGCGGCGGCGGCATGAGGGCCAATAGCAGCAGCAGCTGCAGCTCAGCAACCGCGGCGGCGACCACGAACAGCAACAGCAGCAGCATCTCAGAGTACCTGATCAAGATGCTGCCGGGGTGGCACGTCGAGGACTTCCTGACCGACGACGCCGCCGTGCATGCCTTGTGCAAGGTGAGTCAGCGACGCTTCCTCCTCTCGTTTCCTGTAGTATGATGCGCTTCGTTTCTGAAGATGCTGGCTGTTTGGGGATGATGACAGACGGAGGAAGAGGAGGAGGTCGAGCCGCTGTGCGGATCGAACACCATTGGAGGCGCTTTTCCAGTTCCTCAAGCCCCGCATTGGTTCTCAGGCGGCGAGGGAATCGGGCTGGAGACGAAGGCAAGCAGCTGCAACAAGAGGCCGAGGATATCGGCAAGGTACCTGTAAACGTGTAATCACACCAAACAATGGTCAGATTTCACCGAGAGGATGAACACAATCAACAATCCCAGCTGTGAGACGCGCCTCTTTTTTTTTTTTTTTTAAGCTTTTGGGGTGCCCAATGCTGCTAAGCCGTCTGCCCCTCTCCGAATGAGAAAGCTTTCATGACGCCGAAACTTGTCGACTTACATGCTTAGTTAGTACCAACATGTACCCTCTTTTTTTTTTTTTCCTTCTCCTTTTCCAGGCTTTTGGCCCTTTTTTATCCTGATTTTTTTTTTCTCTCTTTCTTCTTTCTTTGGTACGAGAAGGAAAGACAGAGAGAGGGTAGTCCATCTCAGGATGCATCTATTGTGGCCAACTCCATCGGTTGTTAATTAACTTTATCTGATGCATGTCATTTGCATCAGACCACTTTCTTGTTTATCAAATGCATGATATGATGGCAGTATCTGTCGTTTAGCTAGCTCAGTGGATGGAAGCATTAAAAGGTGAAGTTGGAATAAAACACAAGATCTTGCATGAATTCAAGAGACGAGTTACCCCACACTTGGAACTCGATCATGACATAGCTTAGCTTAAAATTTACTTGAAGAAAATTCGATGACACTTACAAATGAAGTCTTGTGAATACATCCTTCACCAAGCAATTCTAGCTTCCCCCTTCTTGCTGCAAAAAGCCTATCAATGAACCACAATGTAAAATTGTCACAAATTTGTTTATGAAGAAAATTTAGTGCTGCTACTGAGGGGAACATTGAAACAAGGCAGAACTGAACTAAAAATACGGCATGAACACAAAAGCCACATGATCATGTAATGCTGCTACTGCTAGATCGCAAGATTTGACCGGAAGAAGCTGCAGGCAGGTACGATATGGCCTCAGCTATGAACTCATGAGAGGATAAGGACATGGCAATGTGACAAACCAAGGGGAGATATATTACACATTTCTCATCATGTAAAATTGCCCCTTCTGAAAAATGTAGGGTGATCTTTGCAAAGATCCACAAAAGTAAAGATACTAGTGAAATATTCTTCTTACCGGCGGTATAGCATCATCATACACAATGTCAAGATATTGTGTTGAACTTTGTCCTTCTAATACATTGACTCACAATACAACACTACTCAAGTTACGTATGCATATTAAGATAACCATCTAGAGACCTCGAAATATAGAAAATAGCTGCACATTCGATGGTATCAAAAAAATTTTGGTAGCAGAACCTCTCAAAAAATAGATGCTAATATAGAAAGTTATGATAGGAAGGTGGTTACTTCAGATTGAGAAGATATCGTTACCACACTGTCAAAGAACCACTAATGTCATTTCCTTTTAAAATCATTTACACTGTTCATTCAATTCCCAACTATATACTCTGATGATTCATCAAATTACAGATAGTGACAGGAAATAAGCAGGTGCTAAAATCATATGGGAACAAGCAGTTTCCCATCAATGTTTGTTTTCTTTGTATACTTCTTCTAGATGATTTCCACGACTTCTGGGGGCTCACCTCGTACTTGTTTGTTGAACATTAAGCTCCTTGCACTTTTAAACAAGATGGAGAGAGATGTGGAGAGATACAAGGCATCTGGCCTTTAGAGATGAAAAGAATTACAGTTCTCACAAGGTAGCCACAAATAACGGAGCATGTACCTTCTAAAAACTGATGAAGAATAGGACGAAAAGTTTTTATACAGAGAAAGCTACATGGTAGTCGACCTGACACAAGAAAAGAGAAAGAGTCTGACAATTTTCTAAGAAAAGCTAAGAGATCATAATATGATGGAAAGAAAATGTGAAGGATACATATCATATTATGTACCTGTAAATAGGAGGGCCACTACTCACGATGTGAAGGTAATGATGCGATCAGCAATCTTAGTGTGGCAAAGGGGGCACTCTGAGCAGGCTAGTGAGCAAGGTTTACACACTGGTTCAAAGTTATATCAAAAAGTCATTAATCCCAAAACGAAACAAGGCACTCGTTGAGATGATTGGCTAGCGTGAATTAAAGTGCTTACAGCAGAAGTGTCGACAAGGGACAAGTACCGCAGCAGTTGGAGATTCGAAGCATACTTTACAAACATGAGAATTTCTGTCCCCATTCCCCGAGGAATCAATTTCCCTTTCCTTCATCTCCTGAATCTTGGCCTGAACACATGGAAGATTGGTTAGGTCTGTATCTAACCATGCACGATTTTTTGTGTTATCAGTTATTTGTCAGTCTCAAGACCCTATAGTTTGCATTCCTGATAAAGCTGCAAGTAGATCATACGCTAGATAATTTGGCAAACAACAGGAGTAACAAGCTAGGAAGGTCAACGTATGGACAACTGAAGCATCATGAAAAATCATACATTGTGCCAAAACATAACAGCAAATAAATAGAAAAATGGTCCACTTTAGAGAAAGGTCAAACACATCAAAAATGAAATGAAGTTTTATAAGCTGACACCAATTGTTGGAACAATAAGAATATTAATGAGTTTGCACAGAATAACAGCAAATAAATAGAAAAATGGTCCACTTTAGAGAAAGGTCAAACACATCAAAAATGAAATGAAGTTTTATAAGCTGACACCAATTGTTGGAACAATAAGAATATTAATGAGTTTGCACAGAATGACCAAGGAGACCAACAGGGTCCGAATCTTACAAACAGCATACTTTGATCCTGAGACCCCACATTGGCGATAGCCTCGTGTAAAGGGTTTGCCCTTATTTAGCATAGGAAAATCATTACTACACAATAGATGAACTAATCATTTTTCAATTTCTTTTGAGGTATAAGTTTCAAGTAGTTAAGGGCTATAGCATTACGTATGTAAAAGACCATCAACAGAATTATTTATTCACCATTTTCCTGTCTAACATAACTTAAATAATAATTAAAGTTCTGAATTTGTCAGCAGATAAGCATATTCAAATTCAAATACTAAAAGTAAGTTCTGGTATATAACTAGGAAAGATTTCCTTCAAACAAAGTTTATTACTAACTTGAATTGGCATACCAAATAATTTACAACAAAATGTGCAAACCAGAAGATATTAGAACTCATCAAAGTCAACAGCAAATACCAGAATAAGACATACGAATCCAAAAAAAAAGAGCATAAAACCAGGGTTCGCCGTACCAACCCATACCGCCCAATATGTATCAGTCTGACAACGGACCAGTATACGGACTGCCCTCTACCGGGCAGTACCATAACCTGACCTTGTATCGGGCGATATAGGGTCTGTACCGAGTGGTAATGGTCGAAATCCTAGGTGTTACCGGATTTTGACCATTACCAATCAAGGGCTGATATCGCCCTATTTCAAACAGTCAAATTGACCGTTTGAGCCATAGAAAAGGATTTTTAAACCTTTTCCTCCCTCCTCTTTCAACTCATATTATTCTCTCTGCCTCATCGTGCAACATCCTCGATTAGTCCCACATCGAAAGTGGCCAATGGGTTGAGCCAAACGAAGTCCCACATTAGTGAGTTAGCCCATCAGTGAGTGGGGAAGATTGTCGGAAGTGGGTAAGATTAAGATTGGCCAAAAGAGTCTGATGAGTCTATTACTATCAACTTCAGCTTAAGCATTTTGGCCAATGGTTTGGGTCAAACGAAGTTGATTGGCCAGTTAGCCATCAGGCCTGGGTCGTGATATTTGATATCAGAGCCTACCTAGTATTTGGGCATGATAAAGGGGCTCGAGTAGGAAAGGGCTACCAATGGCTAGCCATCAAGCTCGGGTAGTGATATTTGACATCAGAGTCAAACTAGTATTTGGACATAGTGAGGAGGCTCAAGTAGGAAAGGACTGCCCACTTCCGATGTGGAACTAATAGGGGATGTTATACTTCAACTCTTTCAAACTCATTCTCACTCACATCTCTATCTCATTCTCACATTTTCGTCACAATTGTCCACCTAGCATGTAAAGAGAAAGGCAGTAGCATTAGTTGCACCATTGGAAAGAATCGAGTTGGGCAACAAAACAACTTTTTAATTGTATTCAACAACAAATTCAATTCAAAGAAATGGCAGCGATGTAGACAGCAGTGCTTTAACCGATAATGGTGATGACATCAGGGAGTCAATGGTCCCGTTTACACAATATGAGGGTGGTACATGGACCGAGCAAGATTCAGATCATGGAACTCGACGAGGTATTGGTCAAATTTATACATAAAAGGGAAAGGGGAAGACAATAGATGATTTTGAGCAGATGCGATACGGCCTACATGACGTAGACACAAAGCAAAGCTCATCGTATTCACAACCATCGTACAATGTGGTTTCTTACGGCCAACAACAATGCCGTGATAGTTGGTCATACTTCTCCGAGCAACAGTACGATTATCGATCTAATGATATAGAACAACAGATCAGTGGAAAAAGTAAAAGTTCTAATATTCTCCATGCTCCACACTGAGGGGACTAACGCATGCCACAATCGTACTTGCCTTAGGAGTTGCCTTAGGAGCCGCCTCGAACACGCGTGATTCACGACGATCAAACATACGATGTATCAGTATACTATGCGTGGGATCAATTTCAAAATTGGGTCCAACAAACATATTAAATTGATATACAGATACATAGGATCGAGAACCTTGAACCGCTGCCCATGGAATCCCGTCGTTTTTTTTGGTGATAGAAGCAAGTATATTCATCGATCGATTACTTGATTCATTTGAATCTTAAGGTTTAAGTTGTTTAAAAAAAGCCAACAATTCAAATCATTTCTTTGTAAATAATTCAATGTTTACAGAAGGACGACCCAAAACGTACCACAAAGAGTGTCACAATTATTTCCTTATTTAGATTGTTTTTGCCAAAATTATACTAAATTTATATTTAGTTCCAACTTAAAAACCGTAATCTAACTTTTTTCTATTTTTCAAATATCTTTGGAGCTATTTTCGTGTTTTAGCACACTAACGGTACACCCTAGCGTCCGTCGGTACACCTCTCATACTATATCGACCATTGGTTGGTACAGGTATGGACCAAAATTACAAACCTTGCATAAAAGAACTCCAAAAGTAACGCTTTTACTTAGGTCCGTCTTAAATGTTGATCGTATGATAACCGGTAATAATGGTATACCGCTAGGTATTATTAAATTAATATATATAATATAATATAATATAATATAAAAATATTTAAAAGAAATAAATGGGCTACGTCGCCTCGGTCTCTCTCCTAGCACGGGAGGCGTTTCCGGGGCGATAGTCGTCCGGGCTATGAGGCAACGTCGCTCGTGGTGACGGCGATGGCTCGCATCGACCCACGGCGAGGCGCGGCGCCAAGTGACGACGGCGATCAGGCACTTCTTCTTTCTTCTTTTCCTCTTCTTTTCTCTTTTTCTTCTTCAATCGACCGATGACGGGTGATTTCTCTATCAATCGACCGTCAACGATCAAAATCAATCGTCGACAACCGAAATTGATCGTCGACGGCCGATTTTAACGGTACTGCCAGTAGCCGCTGGTCCGCATACCGATCAGCTGCCGGACCGGTATATACCGGACGATACGGGGCCTTATCCCTCAGTAAGGAAAACCTTGCCAAAAAATACATAATTCTCATAAACTTACCAACCTGTTAGTCTGTTATCTATATGCCATTGAACCTAAAAGTGCATACTAGATCCAAAAGCCCATCCAACTTACCTATAGTAACTCTATATTTTCACTAATTTGATCTAAATAGAATTTCCATTATTGAACCATCAAAGCAATTATGTCAATTAAGTATAAAAGAACACTTTGGAACCAAAATGGTACCAACTTGAACAGTTGCTTTTGGATTGACTAGTGGTGATTATATTTTGTTGCAATGATTCATCAACCTAAATATTGAGGTATGCTCTATCCTTGACCTGTACTAATTGGACAAACCTTGGAGATGATAATGACACTAACAATGATGTGACTGAATGTAAAATGTATTGGTTCCAAACCAAATATGATAAAATCTAACCCAACCTTGTAAATTGAATGCTTGCTCTTCCAGAGGAAATAAAAACAAAGCAAATTATTTCTTGGAGCATATGTAAGCGCTACTAAGATTAGATAAGTACATACTACCACTAAATAAAAGAGTAACATTATCAAAATATGCAGTCCAGAGAAACCATACAAAACAACAAATAGAAATGTTAATTTATCCAACATGTAGCAGTAGCATCATGCGCCTGAGATGTCGGTCCTTAACCGGTAAGGTACAAATAGAAGAACAATTTTAAATCTAAAAATAAATATGTGAGTTCTGAAATTTACCTTCAAGCGAACAAGCAAAGGTTCCAATTCTTGATTTTGGTTCGATTGTTCGTTATTTGGCTTTACAAAACTATCTATTGTTTGTCTACCTTGATGAAGAGAACAATTGTGTTTATCATTGCTTAATTTGAGATCATCCATAAGATCAACAGGATTGGTAGATCTTTGATCAGAATTCAACCCCAAGGATCCAAAAGCACCTTTTTTCAGCTTAGCAACAAGCACCCACATGCCAGCCAAGTCATTTTCCAATGACATTTCTCGCTTCTTTGCTTCTTCAAGTTTTCTCTTGTATTCTTCCTCCAGATGCTCTTTTTCAGCTAAAGCAGTTTCTAAAGCAGCTTCCTTTTGTTTCCTGGCCTGTAATTCCATCCTTATGTCATCTAGATCAAGATTCCAGTTTTCCACATCATTAAATACTGTGTTTCCAAAATCACCACTTCTACTAGGAGGCCGACTTCTTCTTCCTAGTTTGATCCCGTCTATCTTGTTTTCAGGAAACCTACGTATAGCACCATTAGCAGTTTTTGAATGGGCAGCTAAATCTTGAGCAGCCAATAACTCTTTAGCTTGTCTTGCATTTTGTAGTGAAAGTTTTGTTACTTCCTCAGCCAAATTCTTGAGCTCAACAGCAGCAGCAGATGCCAATTCTTTTGCATAAGATGCTTCTTCAGCTAATTCTTGATTCTGGGAAAGCAAGCTATGGTTCTCCTCAATCAATCGAAGATGTTCAAGATTTAGTTTCTCATTCTCAGCCTCCTGTCAAAATAACAAATGCATGTAAGTTACCTCATAACCATCAAAATTATGCAGACTGAATATGATGATTGAAAGTGAAAAAGAAAAGGCACAATAAAGATTAGTATTACCACACACTGACAAAAAGAAAAGTATTCCATGTTTCAGCATATTGCATAACATGCTTAAAATTGAAAAGAGCATATCAGTGTTGTTTCTGTGCTTCAGTGTCTCACATAGCAAGCTTAGAATTCAAAAGACCAAATCAATGTGCATGCATATAGGCATGAGCAAAACTTCACACAGTTTCAGCAATATTATCACAAGAATGTACATACTTATGGTCAGATCAAAGACCACTAAGCACGATGACAGCCATTTATAATTTAGATTAAGAAAAAAGCAAGGTAATCAAGGCATTTAGTTTATAGTGAATCATAATAAGTGACACCAAAAAACACAAATCTTGAAAACAATAATAGATAAAATGCAAATGGAAATGAAATCGAACCTATGCATCATAGTTTAAACACACTGAAACTGAGCACGCTTATATGCTCCATATGGTCCAAGTGCCTGCAGCTAAGTCAACACTACAGACAAAAATAACATAAGCTAGTCCATCCTTCTGTCCAAGGACTTCAATTCCGCTGAGCACAGTTCATAACAAATGGTATTTACTAGTCCATGTGTCAACCTGGACACGAACCACCCATTTTCAGCGGTCAGGTGCACTTTTTTAAGCAAAAAGTCTTTCCCTTTTGTTTTTTCTTTAAAGGCTGCAGCAGGGCTTTTTAGGTTTGTGAGCAGCCGCCAGCCCATCCTCACTGCTCTACCCATTTTGCTGAGCACGGTTCATAACAAATGGTATTTACTGGTCCATGTGTCAACCTGGACACAAACCACCCATTTTGAGCAGTCAGGTGCACTCTTTTAAGCAAAAAGTCTTTCTTTTTTGTTTTCTTCTTTAAAGGCTGCAGCAGGGCTTTTAGGGTTTGTGAGCAGCCCCCAGCCCATCCTCGCTGCTTCCACCCTCCATCACCTGCCATCATTGCTTGTCATGTTGGTCAATCTCATCTCCAGTACTCATCTTCCACCTCTCGTCCCTTTTCTTGGTACCATGGTATATATTCTTGGTACCAAGGTACATACTAGCAAGATTCGTCATATCAGTCCATACCAACATATTGAGTTTATCTTGGTACAGTATGGCACCCGATATCGAGTGGTACGTATAGTGCATACCGCTCGGTATAATATCATATAATATATATTAAAAACAAAAACAGACGAGGCTTCGCCATGCCTCACGGGAGAAAGACGCCTCGTCTCCCCATGAGAGAATGAGGCGATGCCTCGTTCCCCTCGAGGAGATGAGGTAGTGCCTCGTTCCCGCTCAAGGAGAGGAGGTGTCGCCTCGTTCTCCCGCTGGAAGACGAGGTAACGCCTCATCCCCCTGCAGGAGTAGAGCCTTGTTCCCACACGGGGAGACGTCGATTTCGACGGTACTACCCGGTATTGGGCGGTCCGCGTATTGATATCCTACCAAACTAGTATGTACAGCCCGTATCGGGCAGTACAGATCGAAATGGAGAACCTTGCATACTAGCATACTATGTGCTGGTATGTCACTACTTATCAGAACCATATGGCAAGGTCAGACATTTCGCATTGTTTCGCCTGGTACAGGTGGTACATACTGGTCTGTTGGCCCGCTACCAAGTGCTACCCTTGACGTAGCCCTGTATCAGACGATATGGGACTGTTTCCATCTCGTTACCGCCCGAAACTGGTCGGTAACAATCGATTTCGATCGTTGCCACCCGCTATCGAGCTGTAATGGACAAAAATGTAAACAGGGTGCTTGATGTAATGCTCATGTATGTTCGTGCCTTTCGGTCTTTGTTCTTGCTTTGTACAGCAAGTAATGGGCTTGCAGTAGTCTTGAGAGCCCTAGTTTAGTTAGCTTTCATGGCTATTTTCGGCTTGTAAATGAGAGTGTTGTATCATGTGGACACTTGTGGGGACTTCAATTTGTAATAGACCATGATCCTTTATGTGAAACCGTTCAGAGCTTGTGAAGTCCATGGTTGTAATTTGTTTTGGCTCTAAAGTGTTTGCTGTAATAGTTGCATGTGGATCAGACAATACGGGGCTGTTTCCGTCTCATTAACGCCCAAAACTGGTCGGTAACAATCGATTTTGATCGTTGCCATTCGCTATCGAGCTGTAATGGACAAAAATCTAAACAGGGTGGTTTATTTAATGCTCATGTATGTCCATGTCTTTCGGCCTTTGTTCATGCTTTGTACAGTAAGTAGCGAGCTTGCAGTAGGCTTGAGAGCCTTAGTTTAGTTAGCTTTCATTATCGTTTTCGGCTTATAAATAAGAGTGTTGTGTCATGTGGATACTTGTGGGGACTTCGATCTGTAATAGATCATGATCCTTTATGTGAAACCGTTCAGAACTTGTGAAGTCCATGGTTGTAATTTGTTTTGCCTCTAAAGTGTTTGCTGTAATAGTTGCTTGTGGATCCCGTGTGAAACGTTTTCTCTAACCCGTTTTCTCTTTTGTAGATCCTAAGGGACCATAGGAGGTTTCAGGAAGATTAACCTTTGCGGACGGACATACAATGGTGCCCCACGACTTAGGTAAAACCAGCAAAGTTCATGACAGATGGTATCAAAGTGGACAAGCACACGTAGAAACACTTGGTATGCAAACGTGGGGAACCTCGCCGGGCTGCATAGAGGGCAACCAATACTCGCGGTCGTTTGGGGGAAACGAACATTGAGATGTAGGAAAAGACGTCGCTCAGAGGAGCGAGCATCCAAGATTGACATTCAAAGAAATGGTCAACCCTTTACGCGAGAGGTGCCACGAGGACAAGCAAGCTAGGAAGAATGCTTAGTGCACAAAGGTTGGGTTGATTGGGTTTGAGCTACGGCTCGACGTTGGAAACCAAACTTGACAGTGCTCAAGACAAGCAAGGCGCTTGGTAAAGGATGAGGTCGTGTAAAGTGGGATGGGTTGCACGACCAAAAAGAGTTGTGCAAAGCTCATAGAGGTGAGAGGAATTGCTAACTCAAGGAATTCGACACTTATACAAGGGCTCGTATGCGAACGATGGAGTGTCTGTGGCCATCCCAAGACATCCGTAGGAGGTTGAAGTGTACAAGAAGTTCTGCATATTGCTAGGCCTTGAATAGTGCAACGATGGCTGTATTAGCAAAGAGTCGTAATCTAGCAAGTGCATTTGTGGGGCAGAACAATACACAGTTTGTTCAGCAATAGTCCAAGGGGATGTTGATCTCCGAAACTTGTAGAGGGAAGAATGCAAAGAGGAAAGTTGCTCCAACAGGATAGATATCTAGGAGGGATAAGTCCTGGTTCTCTAGAGGGTGAATCATGTGCAACGGACCACACATGTTGAGGAGTACCTCAAGACAACAACTCCACAAAGCTCAACAAACCGAGCAAGCGATGAGGAGTCGTCACATGATCCCGCATGAGGTATTGCAATGGTGGATGCATTGAAAGATCAAGTGAGGGAGCAACCCATGACAACATCAAACGAAGGCACACTTGGGTGGAACTTGGTGAAGTGCCCAAGCCGCAAAAAGGGAGTCAACATAGAAAATGGAACATAGAGCGGAGGCACGAAGCTTTCCTTAGACAGAGGTTAAAGACATGAACTCTTGTTGAGGCAAGAGTGGGATCATGGTGTTCCATGGGTTCTTCATTCCAATGATTGCAAAAGGCGCTTGGGCGCTCGCCTAAGCGCTCGGGAGCGCCTCGCTCAATCTCGAGGCGGCATGCTTCTAATCATTGCTTCATTTTGATGGAGCGAACGTATCATGCATGGTGCCAAAGAAGAAGGGAGCTTCGAGGCACATGCACCATTTCTTAGAGAAACATTTGTCAGAGGAACTAAAGCGATTCAACTTCAGAGGTGAAGTTGAGATCAGAAAGCCTTAGCACAGGGCAAGAGGACGTAGAGGCGAGTACTCTTGAAGAATACGCTACATTGCTGTCATTCGAGTTGTCATAAAGAAAGCGATGCGTAGCGGAGAGTGTACTGGTGAGGGAGAGAGGCCCAGGATCCAAATAGTGGTGCATCAAATTCAATGAAGTCTGTGGACTTCAAGAGATACTAGGGGATGAACTGTCCTAGAGCGATGCTTCATCCAAGTGTGACCCAAGCATGGGCGGGGGAAGGTCAATTGTCAAAGGAGCAAACACAATCGAAGGTGGCGAAAGCCATACATAAAGAGATCGTATATATTTGGCCACACATGAAGAGTCGGCCACAAGGCTAAATAAAAAAGATTACTTGCTTTATTAAAAGAGGAGGAGGCTGCAAGCATATATTTGGCTCAAAACCCTAACCCTAGGGGGGTGCTGCCTAAGTGAAATTACCTCCTGCCCCTCCTATAGCCGCCCTGCCTTAATAGGTATGGCCGACGACTATGATGGCACCAAGGCCTCCTATGCCTGCTAGAAACCCTGGTCGACCAACCCAATAAAGGGGACGGCAGCCAGTGAGCCCTAAGGCCACAAATAAACCCAAGCCACCCTTCCTTATAAGATAGAAGTGACTAGGTGGGGTTTTATTACAATCTCACAGGGTTCTTATTGATTACTTCTAGGATGCTTAGGACTCAACTCTACTCGAGTCCTATCAAGCCCACCCTCTTTGAATCAACCTTGCCCTCAAGGCTAAGGATCCATAAACTCTTGGAATCGAATCTTCAGCTCCTCGTAAGACTCCCACGTGGCATCTCGGATGGTAAGTTGTTCTATTGCACTAGCACTTCAGTCGAGGGGCGTCGACGGTGCATCACAATCCTCCGATCAAGTATGGCTTGTTGTTGAGCTTGAATCTCGCCATCATTTGTAGTGCTCGACAACTGGGTCTGGGCCGACCCATGCTCTCCCAATTTGGGCTTCAAGTAGGATACGTGGAAGACAGGATGGATCTTAGCATCTTCTGGTAGCTTTAATCTGTATGCCACGGCCCCAATACACTTTAAGATCTGATATGGTCCATAGAATCGAGGAGATAGCTTTATCGATGTTCTAGTGTTGATCTGATAGTGTTGCTCGACAATTGGGTCTGGGCCGACCCATGCTCTCCCAATTTGGGCTTCAAGTAGGATACGTGGAAGACAGGATGGATCTTAGCATCTTCTGGTAGCTTTAATCTGTATGCCACGGCCTACGCTCCAAGATCTGATATGGTCCATAGAATCGAAGAGATAGCTTCATTGATGTTCTAGTGTTGATTGACAGTTGCTTATATGGTTGCAGGCGAAGGTAGACCCAATCTCCTACTGAAAACTCCCGCTTGCTTCGATGAGTGTCGACTTGTTGCTTCAAGCTTCAGCAGCTGCATTAGCTTATCCCTGTCAATTAAGTTTTGGTTGACCTGATCTACTTTGACCGCACTAATTATATATTTAGATATTACAGGAGGCGATCGACCATACAATGCCTATAGGGTTTACATTTGGTTGATGAATGATAGGTTGTGTTGTACCACCATTCAATCCAAGGAAGCCACATTGTCCACTCTTTTGGTCGATCACTAATGAAGCACCGTAGATAAGTCTCAAGGCATCTGTTCACCACTTCTGTTTGGTCGTCCATCTGTGGATGATAGGTTGTGCTCATCTTTAGTTGGGTGTCTTGTAATTAAAGAGTTCGGTCCAAAATCTACTTGTAAACACCGTCATGGTCGCTCACAATCACCCTTGGCATCCCATACAGTTTAACAATATTTTTCATAAAGAGTTGAGCAATACCGACAATGGTATAAGAGTGTCTCACAGCACAGAAGTGAGCATTTTGTTAAACGATCTACCACCACGAAGATCATACTTTTACCTTGTGATAGTGGCAGCCCTTCAATAAAGTCCATGGAGATATTAGTCCATGCTGAGTACGGTATAGGTAATCGCTGCAGCTTTCCTGGACTTGCCACTGTTTCACCTTTTTGTTGGCATATATTACATTTAGATACATAATCACAAATATATCTTTTCATGCCTTTCTAGAAGAAGTTTTGCTTCACCCTCTTATATGTTCTTAGAAATCCAGAGTGCCCTACTGAAGGTGAAGAGTACATCATCATGTAAAATAATTTTGATGCAAGGGGAAGAAGGAACAATCACAATTCGACCTTTGTAGCGTAGGTCCCTAGAATCCCAAGTGTAGTGGCCCACGAAACCCGGATCCTTCTCTAATTTCTCTATGATTTATCAGGTCTCTAGGTTGTTCTTCCATTCTTCCCTAATGCCCTCGAGGAAGTCGGTTCAAGGAAGGGAGATGGCTGAAATTTCGACTTGCTCCAGCAACTGAGATAAAGCATCTGCAACAACATTCTATTTCCCCTTTCAATAAACAATTTCATAATCAAAACTAAGGAGTAATCAAAACTAAGGAGTTTCGTTACCCATCGTTGTTGCTCCGAGGAAGATATTTTATGCTCAAAAGAATTTGAGACTCCGGTGGTCAATCTTAATATGGAAGCTTCAACCGATCAAGTAGGATCTCCACTTCGTGATGACGTGCACGATCGTAAGTATCTCTTTGTCATACATGATCAAGTAACTCTGGGTTGTTCTTCCATTACCTTCCCTAATGCCCTCGAGGAAGTCGGTGCAAGGAAGGGAGATGGCTGAAATTTTGACTTGCTCCAGCAACCGAGATAAAGCATCTGCAACAACATTCTATTTCCCCTTTTGATAAACAATTTCATAATCAAAACTAAGGAGTAATCAAAACTAAGGAGTTTAGTTACCCATCGTTGTTGCTCCGAGGAAGATATTTTATGCTCAAAAGTATTTGAGACTCCAGTGGTCAATCTTAATATGGAAGCTTCAACCGATCAAGTAGGATCTCCACTTCGTGATGACGTGCATGATCGCAAGTATCTCTTTGTCATACACGAACATTTTATGATGGGTGGGAGATAAAACCTTGCTGGTGAAGGCAAGAGGTCGGCCATCTTGCATTAGGAAGCTCAAATTCCAACTCCGGACGTGTCGGCCTCGATCACAAAGGATCGACTGAAATCGGGCAACTGTAGGACTGGCGTCATCGTCACGACTGCCTTGAGTTGTTCAAAGGTCGTGGAAGCTTTGTCCGACCACTGGAAGGAGTCTTTCTTCAGTAAGGAAGTGAGTGGGGCGTTGATTTTGTCGTAATCCTTCACAAACTTCCGGTAGTAGCCCGTAAGTCCAAGGAAGTCGAGCAGCTATTTTACGTTCATAGGTCTCGGCCATCCTTACATAGCTTCGATCTTTGTCAGGTCTACAGCCACTCCATCCTTTGATATAATGTGCCCTAGGTACTCCACTTTACGCTATAAGAAACTGCACTTTGATTGTTTAACATAAAAGGTGTTCTCCCGAAGAATCGTTAGAACAATTCGTAAGTGCTGAAAATGTATATCAAGCATAGGGATGTAAAAGAGGATGTCATCAAAAATACCAACACAAACTTGCATAAAAACTTCAGAAAAATGTCGTTCATCAAGCTTTGAAAGTGGTAGCATTCATGAGTCCGAAGGGTATTACTAAAAATTCGTAGTGGATGTTATGCGTGCAGAATGCTGTTTTTGGAACATCTTCAGTGCATACCCGAATCTGATGGTACTCAAAACGGATTAGTGAAGACTCGGACTCCTTTTAGTTCATTCAAGAGCTCGTCCACTACTGGTATAGGATATTTATCTTTCACGGTGATGGCGTTCAAAGCCCGATAATCAACGCACATCCGCCACATACCATCCTTCTTGCGCACTAGCAACACCGGCGAGGAGTAGGGTCTGCATCTTGGCCGAATTATTCTGGTGTCGAGCATCTCCTTAACGATATTCTCAATCTCGTCCTTCTGCAAGTGAGGATAGTGGTACGACCTTAAGTTTGCTGGAGGTTTGCCCGGTATAGGGATTCGGTGATCATGCTGCTGGGTAGGGGGAAGTCCATGCGACTCTATGAAAACGTCGATGAATTTGTCCAGCAATAGGGTAAGCTTAGGACCTTAGATTTGCACGTTCTTCTCCACTGATGGCTGCTGGATATACATCAAAAACCCGCCATATGTCTTGTGCAAAACCTTCTCCATCTGCTGCGTCGAAATGGTGGAAATAAAGCTCCTCTGCTTACCTCGTAAGGTGGCCTGTCTGGCTCTACAATAGAACTTCATGATTAACATAGAGGAATTGTGAGTCATTCAATTTCGAGCACGGCTTCGTAGTCGTCGATTGGTAGGACGAAGAAGTCGACAATCACTTCTTGGTCTTGTAGGAGCAATCTCACCCACGAGCACCGTTGGCCGCACTTAAGGATTCGGTCGTCGGCGACCTTTACATCGAACTTGTTGAAACCTTCGATTTGAAGCGCCATACATGCAACAACCTTGCTATTGAGGAAGTTATTTGTGCTGCTCGTATCTATGAGAATGGGGATGGGTTGCTGTTTGAGAAGTCCCCCAACTTTCATCGTTTTGCAGGTTAGAGTAACTGGCCAGCGCGTGTACTGCATAGCCGATCGATTGGGGCTCTTCCTTTTGGCTTCATCTTCGGGTTCGAGGCTTTCTTCAAATGGTTCGTATCCTCATCCTCTATGGTTTAATCACTAGACATCCCTTTTTGCAGCGATGTTCTCGGCTCCATGGTTCGTCGCAGTGCCAACGCAACCCCCTGGCTGATCATTCCCGAAGCTCATCTCTTATCAATTTTTTTGGTGCAGGAACTCAGATGCTAGTAGAGGGGGCTGAAGGCTTCGGCATGGTCGGTCGAGGAGCGACTCTTGTCCTTCGTGGTTCAGTCGTTCCTCTTGGATTCTTGTGAAGGAAATTGCCGCCATAAGAGTGTACGGTTGTCGGGCCTTCACTTCTCCTCAAATCTCCGACCCCTCAATAAAGATGTTTTTCAGACCAATCACAAGTTTGGTTTTATAATCGTTCAAACCTTGTTTGGTATTCTTGTATTGTAGAGGTTTGCTGAATCTTCGCCAAATGTCCATCAATATTTTTGTAATCGGTTGGTCCAAAGCGATTCAATAATCCCTCCTTGAATTACCGCCAAGAGAGACCTCTGTGGGTATGCTCAAACCAATTGAACCACTGAATAACGTCTCCTTCAAGATGGTGGCAGCAATCTCCACTATGGTAGCATCGATGGTTCGGTAGAACCGAAAATAGCGCTCCGCGCATGAGATCCATCTGATTGGTCCCCTTCCCATCTAGGGAACTCTACCTTCATGCGTCGATTACATGAATCAGTGATGGTGTAACCTTGCTCTTGGGAATCATCTTTCCGATCTAAGGTTTCTCCTTACTGTAATTTTTTGGGGCTCGGTGGTCGGCCCATGTTGAATTCAACGAGGAAGGGACTTAATCTTATCATCTATGCGGTTCTCAAAGGCTTCGAACTTAGCATTAATAGCCTCTTCGGATGCCATGGTATAGGCCTCTAGATCTCTAATGTTGAGGTTTTTCTTCTATTGTCGGGTTAATACATTGAGATTTTTTTTTTGAGAAAAAGTGGCCGGTAGGGTAGGTAGATGGGTGGAGATGAAGGCTACGTTACGGCAGGTTTTGGAGGCTGATTAGGGTTGATTTAGGGTAAGGTTTGGTAGGGTTCTTGGGTGGTGATGGTAGGGTTTGAAGATGGGGAGAAGAGAGTCCAAAAACTAAAAGAGACAGCAACCAAATTTGATGGAATTCGATGAAGAAAGTGTTGCGTACGTGCTATCCTACCGAATAGAATTTGCGTCGGAGAACCAATGAATTCTCGATGTAAATTCTAGAGGAAAATCCGAATGAAATATACAGAAATTTGCCAACAAATCCTCGGTTTAGATGTGGGCAATATCAACAATTAAGATCGACAAAATTTTGGCAACGTAACGATAGGAAAATAGATGAAAAGATGGGAGGCAAATTCTTCGTCGTAAAATTCCAACAATTTGCGACGAGGAAATTGCAACACAGTTTCGGCCAAAATAGAGGAGCAATAGTTCGGTTTCTCCAAAGATTGATCTTAGATGAGAGATAAGATGATCTATGAAATCGAATAAAAGTTTCGGCCAAAATAGAGGAGCAATATTTCGATTTCAAGAAGCAACAGCCAGTTGATATTTTTCTACAGCGTTTCCCCTTCGCAACGATAATCACGTTTGCGACGGTAGAATTTTGTAGCAGAGAAAATATAAAAAAACTTCTTCAACGCATAAGGTTAAAGGGTTTGCAGTAGTAAATAGGCGTGGATGATGAAATTATACCAGATCACAAGTTCAAAAGTAGAGGGCAGCAACAAATTCATTTGATCTGCAGCTTGGGTGAAAGATGGAAGTGCATGTTGCAGCAATTATGGGAATTGCTTGGAAGGGTGGAGGCAACATAGATGCCAGCAGGGGCAGTAGGAACGCAACTTTAATACTAGATGATAGAACCCAGAAGGAGCTCTATAGAATTTGATCTTTGAAGGGGTGATCCCCTTGAAACACTATACGGGTTCCTCCCTCTTAGGAGTCGCCATAAGGTTGAATAAAAGAGATTACTTGCTTTATTAAAAGAGGAGGCTACAAGCTTATATAAGGCTCAAAACCCTAACCCTAGGGGGGTGTTGCCTAAGTGAAATTACCCCCATGCTCCTCCTATAGTCGCCTTGCCTTAATAGGGATGGGTGACGACTATAATGGCACTAAGGCCTCCTATGCCTGCTAGAAACCCTAGCCGACCAACCCAGTAAAGGGAGCGACGGCCATTGAGCCTTAAGGCCCCAAATAAACCCTTGCCACCCTTCTTTATAGGATAGAAGTGGCTAGGTGGAGTTTTATTACAATCTCATAGGGTTTTTATTGATTATTTCTAAGGTGATTAGGACTCAACCCTGCTAGAGTCCTATCACTTCCGCGCATGCGTCAAATTTTGCATCGGATAAAAGCCTTAGTCATCAGCATATGAGGGCTATGTACCATCGACGAAGAATTCTGTGTACAAGTACTAGTGAGTCCCATTGGGGGGGGGGGGGGGGGCTTGATGATACAGAGGTATGATCGGAGCGACTGGAGAGTTGAACTACTCTAGTGCTTATATTTGCTTAAAGGAGCCCGACAAGTCAAAGGACAAGACCGAGTAAACGAACATTACTAACAAAGAAGCTAAGGAGAACATAATCGACGTGAGCCCTACAATAGGATAGCGAAGGCCCTACTACTAGGAGAACACAAAAGTATTAAAGCAATTGGTCGAGAGGGATGAGGAAGTGACGACGAGTCCAGAGGGACTCAACTACCTAAAAGCTAAGCATGGGTCAGAATGGAGGTGGACTCGGAGGAGTGCCACAATGCCATGGAGGCGAATCTATTGATCACAAAGAAAGGGATGCAAATACGAGACAACGAATAGTAGTGTCATGGGCTTGGCAGCACCATGGTACCGCAGAGGCAGGACATCCATGGAGTCATCAATCCCTTGCTCTCGTGGAGGGAGAGCATTGGTCGTGAAAGGGGCCAAGGAGGTGGAGAATGCAAATGCAAACTCTAAGTACCAAGACAAGGCTGAAGGGCAGAGGCTAGGGAACTTCATAAGAACGATGTCAACGGGCTTCTTATCAAGATAGCCGAAAGTGGGGGATTTCGAGTTGATGAAAGTGCTTGAATAAGGAATGGAGTATGCAACATGTGGTATTGTACCTTTTTTACTCAGAGGAGTAGGCAGCAAAGATGATGGAGCAAGCGGTATAATCCCAGAGGCGACCAAAACTATCAAAGACTTGCTCCAAGTTTGGGTGAAATTTTGCTCTTTCAGGTAAAACTTCTTGTATTCCAGAAGTTCAATGGTAGTGAGAAGGCAAATCACAGTAGCTAACTCAACGCAAGAAGTGCAAACAATTCGGGTGCTTCGAAAGTATGAGCGAAGAGCGAGCGAAGACTAGTAACCAGCTGGGTACATGAAGTACATGAAGTACATAAAGTACAACTTCATAAGAACGATGTCAACGGGCTTCTTATCAAGATAGCCGAAAGTGGGGGATTTCGAGTTGATGCAAGAGTGCTTGAATAAGGAATGGAGTATGCAACATGTGGTATTGTACCTTTTCTACTCAGAGGAGTAGGCAGCAAAGATGATGGAACAAGCGGTATAATCCCAGAGGCGACCAAAACTATCAAAGACTTGCTCCAAGTTTGGGTGAAAGTTTGCTCTTTCAGGTAAAACTTCTTGTATTCCAGAAGTTCAATGGTAGTGAGAAGGCAAATCAAAGTAGCTAACTCAACGCAAGAAGTGCAAACAATTCGGGTGCTTCGGAAGTATGAGCGAAGAGCGAGCGAAGACTAGTAACCAACTGGGTACATGAAGTATATGAAGTACAACTTCATAAGAACGATCAACGGGCTTCTTATCAAGATAGCCGAAAGTGGGGGATTTCGAGTTGATGCAAGAGTGCTTGAATAAGGAATGAAGTATGCAACATGTGGTATTGTACCTTTTCTACTCAGAGGAGTAGGCAGCAAAGATGATGGAGCAAGCGGTATAATCCCAGAGGCGACCAAAATTATCAAAGACTTGCTCCAAGTTTGGGTGAAATTTTGCTCTTTCAGGTAAAACTTCTTGTATTCCAGAAGTTCAATGGTAGTAAGAAGGCAAATCACAGTAGCTAACTCAACGCAAGAAGTGCAAACAATTCGGGTGCTTCGAAAGTATGAGCGAAGAGCGAGCGAAGACTAGTAACCAGCTGGGTACATGAAGTACATGAAGTACATAAAGTACAACTTCATAAGAACGATGTCAACGGGCTTCTTATCAAGATAGCCGAAAGTGGGGGATTTTGAGTTGATGCAAGAGTGCTTGAATAAGGAATGGAGTATGCAACATGTGGTATTGTACCTTTTCTACTCAGAGGAGTAGGCAGCAAAGATGATGGAGCAAGCGGTATAATCCCAGAGGCGACCAAAACTATCAAAGACTTGCTCCAAGTTTGGGTGAAATTTTGCTCTTTCAGGTAAAACTTCTTGTATTCCAGAAGTTCAATGGTAGTGAGAAGGCAAATCACAGTAGCTAACTCAACGCAAGAAGTGCAAACAATTCGGGTGCTTGTGAAGTATGAGCGAAGTGCGTGCGAAGACTAGTACCCAGCTTGGTACATGAAGTACATGAAGTACAACTTCATAAGAACGATGTCAACGGGCTTCTTATCGAAGAATAAGGAATGAAGTATGCAACATGTGGTATTGTACCTTTTCTACTCGGAGTAGGCAAGATGATGGAGCAAGCGGTATAATCCCAGAGGCGACCAAAACTATCAAAGACTTGCTCCAAGTTTGGGTGAAAGTTTGCTCTTTCAGGTAAAACTTATTGTATTCCAGAAGTTCAATGGTAGTGAGAAGGCAAATCACAGTAGCTAACTCAATGCAAGAAGTGCAAACAATTCGGGTGCTTCGGAAGTATGAGCGAAGAGCGAGCGAAGACTAGTAACCAGCTGGGTACATGAAGTACAACCTTGAGGAGGCGAGCAAAGTCAAGTAACATTTACCTTTCTCAACTCAAGAGAATGGACGAAATCGAGTACCCCAGTTCTCCTATTTATCCAACAGAGGAGTTCTGCGCAGGTTCAAAGATCCTTCGAAGAAACCTAATAGAAGACAGTAGTTGTCAAATCCTCACCAATGGTGATCAGTGCAACTAAGAGTAGATTGTCCACTTCATTTCACAATAGAATGCCAATTGAAAGCGAAAGTGATGCAAACCTACTTGGAAGCAACAACTAAGTTAAAGAAGAATTGATGGACAGATTTTATAAGAAAGGACCTCAAAAACTTCAAAGTCTATGAAGCGATGCTCGTTAAAGCTCGAACAAGCATCCATCAAATTTAAGCGGCATAAGACGATTAAGATACTGGCACATAACAAGGAAGATTGTTTCCTTCATCAGAAGGAAACGCAAGAATCAACAATGATCAGCACAACTCAACCAACTCCACACCAGAGTCGGTGATTGATGAGTTGAAGCAGTATGGAGGATCAAAGTTCGACTACTCGACAACAACGGCGGAGAGCAGTTGGGAGCCAAGAGACATGTTGCAGCTAGAGTAGAAGATTAAAGATTCAGCAAAAGGCGAGAAGATGCAGCATCTGCAATGGCTTCGATGAGGACGTTGAAGGAATAAGTGAGGGAGAATGTCATAAACAAAAATATAAATAGGGTGCTTAATGTAATGCTCATATATGTTTGTGTCTTTCGGGTCTTTGTTCATGCATTATACAAAAGTAGCGAGCTAGTAGTAGGCTTGAGAGCCCTAGTTTGGTTAGCTTTCATGGCTGCTTTCGGCTTGTAAATAAGAGTGTTGTGTCATGTGGACACTTATGGGGACTTCTGTCTATAATAGACCATGATCCTTTCTGTGTAACCGTTCAGAGCTTATGAAGTCCATGGTTGTAATTTGCTTTGGCTATAAAGTGTTTACTGAAATTGTTACTTGTGGATCCCGTGTGAAACGCTTTCTCCAACACGTTTTTCTCTTTTGTTGGTTCTAAGGGACCAAAAGAGGTTCTGTGGAGGTTGACCTTTACGGACGGACACGCAATGGTGCCGCATGACTTAGGCAAAACTAGCTAAGTTCGTAATAGAGCGGCATCAGCCTAACTGCAGCTTGGCCGCAGTGAGAAAGAGGGAGAAGAAGAGGGAGAGGCAAGGAAGAAGAAAGAGAAAGAGGGAGACATCTGTTGACGGAGAACCTCAGGACAGCATCGCGGATGAGAATATCGTGAGGCAACGACTTCTTCACCGTGGTCTTCTCCTCGTCGCCTTCTACTCATTTGAGGCGACGAGGAAAAGAGGAGGGCTCGATGACGTCGCGGAGGCTTCTCTTCATCCGCGCCGAGAGGAGAAAACGAGACAACGTTACATCTTTTCTTTTTATGTTTTATATATATAAATATATAATATCATAAAAAATAAAAAAAGGTATATCGAGTGGTACACCTTGGCATACTGAGAGATATGCCCTAGTTTACCGCTCAGTATGCCCGTACTAACCGCACTGAGCAGAGCTCGATACGTCGATACGGTACGAACTTGTGAACCTTGTCAAACGAGTCCAATCATGAACCATACTGAGCAGAGCTCGATACACGAGTACGGTATGAACTTGTGAACCTTGTCATACGGCTCCAATCATGAACTAGTATAGGTCCAGAACCTAAGATGGCATTCCTTGCTTTGCAAGATAAATAACCTATTTGTGACACAAAAACCATCTGATAAAGTTATTTTAAGCTTATGAAGCAAGTAAGTCACTGGGACAAGAAAAAACATCAGAAAAAATGACACAACTAAGCAGCCCATAAAGCATCTAAATTTTGTTAATAACAAGCCTCCCTACCCCAAACTCACACGTATATTGTACTGCACATGACTATTGTTGGCAATAGAAGAAAGTCATTACGTATTTCAAACTAACTAAAAGAACTCAAAACAAGAAATAAAGGGTGGCACTTTAAGCATGTAAATCCAGTTCAACATAGAATAGTAAAAGTTCTAGCAGATGAAAGATTACCTGAGATTGAAGCTTACTCTTCATATCACTGATTTCTTCTGTGACAAATTCTTCATGCAGTTGTTCAGACTTGAATGAATTCAGCTGTTGTTGTAGAAGAAGCACTTTATCTTCCAGATCCTTGATCTCAGAGCACTAAGAGAAATGAAAGTTTAATGAGGTTTTAGAATAAATATATAAATTAGGTACAGTGTCCAATTAGGCCAGTTCAAAGAAATCTGATGAACTTTCTAAAGGAAAAGAAATATATATATTAGATGTCAATGGATGCACTGTTTGTGAATCTAAGTTCTGTTTAAATTAAACTGTGACAGATACTATTTCTTGTCTGCCATATCCCAAAATTTTAAAAAAAGAGAAAAAAAGATGCCCAGATTCATGAACTAGCACTTATATGTCATCTGAAAAATATGCATACCAATCACACAACTCAATACCAACCTTCTGTTGAAGCTGGTCTTGGAGGATACGGTTATCAGCTGATTTTAACTGCATTGATTATAACATAGTAGAATTATAGCAACAACAAATATATAAATATATGGCTACAGCTCAGAAGATTGAAATCATTATAAATTTAATTCTAATTAAAGATCATCTCTAACTACGCAAAATTGTCAAATGAAGAGAAGTAAACGAAGACAAAAGTCACCTCTAGCTCAAAACCCTTCTCGTTGCACTGAGTCATTAATCTCATTACAGTCTGTGAGTGAAAAAAATTGAAAGAGTCAATAGTAACAAGAGAAATAATTAGAAATAATGCTGCATATCAAACATGTCATACCTGTTGCATATCAACCATTGAGGAATTGCCCATAGAAGCTTCACTGCTCTCAATAATGCGTTGTTCCAACAACCTCATTCGTTTTTGTTTCTCTTGGATTTCATGCTCCAATTTCTCAATCTACAGTAAATGGAGATGCCAAATCAAAAGTTAAGACAGAGTAAAAGTAACTTTAAATCATCTGATGAATTTATAATTAAATAGGCGAAGGCTGAAACTGTTGACAAATTGAAAAACAAAAATAGTCATATAGAAGGGAAGATGAGGTTGTAGGAGACAAAAGATGAGGAAACAGAGCAAATTATCAGATCAGATGCTTACAAAGCAGCACAGGAAGAACTGCTACTTCCAGTGAAGGAAAAAAAAAAAGAAAAAAACAAAACGATTGTTCTGATGTGAAAATAGTGTAAAATGAAACCCAAGAGACAGGAGTAGACAACATTAGCCAACTAAGGGAGATTATAATTTTGAATATTCTTAGCAAAGAAACTGGATGGAAGGAGAAGAAAAATTAGAACCTAATTATTGGGAGACTAAGCAAAATGTCAAGATACCTAAACAAAACCTATGGCCCCCAAAATTGAAATTCATGAGGATCAATTATCATTTTGCAAGTTTCTTAAACAACATTATATATATATATATATATATATATATATATATATATATATATATCATGATGGTAGTTCTGTAAGACCCATGACTTGATTGTTGAAGCACCAACTCCATGTCCATGATATTTGCTTCTTTATAACACAAGCTAGAACCATGTGATGAATGGAAGTCAAAAGAAATTGTTACAATAATAACTAAGAAAAGCAACAATATCTAAGCTAATAAATCCACAGATTTTACTAGCATGCATTTGATCATGTTAAACTATCTCCTGAACCTTTATACTTTCATGTTATTTTCAAAGGCAAAAATGATCAAATGAGATACTGACCCATATAATCAATACCTGAAAGTTCCTATAACTAAAAGTTCCTTCTGTACAAACCAACTAAAAGCATGTGCTGGACAAAACTTACAATAAGTTGCTTCAGTAATAACCAAGAAGCATATCCAAATACACAGATGACATTAGCACAAAGCAATGAACCATCAAATATTTTCAGGCAAGAACAGGCAAGCCCGACCCTTGATAAATTAAGGAAAAAAAAAGATTACAAATTTCTTCCATCTCCAGTTACAGTAATGATCAACTTCAACATGATATGCTTGACTCATAAAAGTGAGAAAAGATATTATCATGACCATGAAACAGAGATGCTTCTACTACTTTGTTTTTTATTCGTTGCTGCTGTCATATTTTAACATTCTATCACATACAAAATAGAGAGAAAAGGATATAACAAGAATAAAGAAGATGACAAAAATAAAATAAAAGCCTTAACTTCTTGAGGAAATAAATATGCCATAAAAGTGAGAAAATCTATTATCATGATCAACGTTTTACTTACTGATCCGTACCGGCATACCGACAATTTGTTGGTACCGGTACCATCACGGTATGCACAATGTGTACTACCCGATATTATTAAATTATTATAATATTTATATAATATAATATTAAAAATATTTTAAAAAATTAAATGGGCAATGTCGCCTCGATCTCTCTCCCAACGTCGATAGTCACCCGCGGGCGGCGATATCTCGCGAGGGACCCACGGGCAGCGATGGCTCGCGGTCAACCCACGGGCGGCGAGGGCGAACAGGCAGTACGCTGGCGAGGACGGTGGCCAGGTACTTCTTCTTCTTTCTTCTTTTCCTCTTCTTCTTTTCCGTTTTTCTTCTTCAATCGACCGCCTACGATCGATTTCTCCGTCAATAGACCGCTGACGATCGAAATCAATCGTCAAAATCAACCGCTGATAGTCGATTTTAGCGATACCGCCCGGTAGCGGTCGATCCGCGTATCGGTCAACTGTTGGACCGATATGTATTGGGCGGTACGAAGCCTTACCGTTCGGTAAGGAAAACCTTGATCATGATCATGAAACAAAGATGCTTCTACCACTTTGTTTTCTATTTGTTGCAGCTGTCATCTCTTAACATTCTATCACATATAAAACAGAGAGAAAAGGATATAACAAGAATAAAGAGGCTGACAAAAATAAAATAAAAACCCAAACCTCTTGAGGAAATAAATATGCCATAACTGCGAAGGAAGATGTCATAAGATCACAATTATCTTAAATACCACAGACACCATATCCAAATAACTTTTTCTTAATTTATTTTTGTATCACCTAACACTCTAGTCACATACTGATTAAATAAGCATCAGAGCAGCAAACAGGATCCATTGCTATCTTCAACATTGCAGGATAAATTTTTGAGTCCATACTCCATAAAACATAGATAATAATTCAATTTTCCAAGTTATTTAAAACTGGGCTTACCATCCGGTACAATATTGCCATCTTCAAGATTGCTGGATAAATTTTTGAGTCCATAGAACATATATAATAGTTCAATTTTCCAAGGTTTTAAATACTGGGCATACCATCCAGTGCAATACAGTATTGACCAGTGCAATACAGTATTGACTTGACTAGTCCGATATATAACTTGCACTCAAACCAGATCAATTTCATCCAGTCTGGTTCGAACAAGAAAAGGATATTGATTTTTAATTTTAATTAAGTTTGAATGACTGAAACAGCTGCCGACAGCCTTCAACAGTTGCTACAAAGTTATTGTCTGATAATTAAAAGCTGTTTCCCTCATTGCCTCAGCCCTTTCCTACTTTCCTTAGCTTTGGCCAAAGCTCCAACTCGGAATCCTCCTCCTCCCTCTCCCCTCTTCTCTCCCTCTCTCTCTTGGTCAAGGGAGTACCAAACCATAACCAGTGTCACAATGGTCAACATCAGTACCCCAAGATTTTAAACCTTGCAATCTCCATAGATCTACTTGAAGGTGCATTCAACAACATTTCGACATTTTCTTCAAATGCTACCACTAAACCTCGAACCAATTTTATTGCAACAGGTTCAAATAAATATATAAGGACATTAGATCTTCATATCCCAATGGCACACACAAGCACAACCAGTTTTTATTGAAAGTTTCAACAGTACATCTAAATATTTTCTAGCCAAAATGACAAGAGCATTAAGGATGGGAACTGTACTTGAATTTTTGTGCCATCTGGATCATTTGCAGAGTGCTCCATCAATCGCTTTAGTGTACTTGTCCCAAATGCAATTTCACCAGCAAGCATCTTTACTTGTTCGGCCAGGAGATCCATTTCATCTGACATCATGATCCTTGTCTGCAAATGTGAATGAGGGAAGTTGATCACAATCGAGACATACAAAATTAAAAAGCAGTCGAGAATAATGTGCTTTTGGACATCACAATTGTCTTCAGTGTAGGATGTACATCCTAGCAACATTAATGGGGATACAGACCTACATATGAAAGGCATCTAATCATATCTCACAAAAGAAAAGAAAGCAGAAAGACTAACTTGCTTTTATTTTGTCATAACAACCCTGCCTACACTAGATAAATTGTCATAGTTGAGGAAACTAATCAAGAGTCAGGTTGTTTTGTTTCTGTCGAGTATTATAAAATAATCTGTAGAACACTTGCAAAATACAGAAATCTAGTAACTTTGTTGGCCATTAGCTGATTGCATCAGTGAATTTATAGAAGTAACCACCTGATATCAAAACCAAAAATATTTGTTACTTTGCCAGTTTAATGGAAAAAGAAATTGTCTCCTACACAGAAGAAGAGTTGTCATTAACTCCAATATAATAGAAGGGTCAAGCAAAAAGAAACAAAACATACCAACTTGCATAAATGATAAAAC